>CM029542.1:13311545-13911545 GCA_017141395.1 Laodelphax striatellus
GCACATTTGATTTTGTGTAATTTGTGTAAAATAATAATTTTAATTTTTAGATCGTTGACTTGTTCTTTGTACCCGAATTCAATGATAGAATAATTTATCAATTAATTTATTAAACTGAGTTGTTTCTGGCTCAAACTAATCAGCAAGAGGTATCAAAATTGGTATCTTATTACTTTCAACTTCAAAGAAAATGATAATAGATTATACTGTACTATTATCAAATAACAGTATTATTGACAAGTATCGGTATTAAAAGCAACCCATCAGGTTCCGTAAGTTATAGAAAATCTCAATTGACAAAGATTTCTAATGCGGTATTATTAATATATTTTCTCTTAACTTTTACATCATCAAGTTCTTGCTCATGAGAAAAAATATTCAAAAAACATGAAAGCGGCGACGGTTCTTTGCATGAATTTTGAATATTTGGCCTTCTTTCAACCCAGGCTGGCCATATGAAAGTTCTATTTGCGTTTTGTTATAAATCTGATTATGTGAAAAAAAATATATAACCTGATACACTTATAAGATTTGAAAAAATATAAAATTCAAATTTGGATCATCCATTGGTTATTCTCGGAAATTTGTATACTGTAGGATTTGAAAATATCAAACTACCCCGATGACCATCATCACTTCAATCAATTGGGGCTTTAAGGAATACAAATATTCAACATTTTGTGACATTTTTGGGGCTTTTTACTTCTAGAAAACTATTAAATAAAATTATTAAAAAATAATAAAAATCTTCAGTACGAAAGATTAAAATATTTGATCACAGCTGATCTTACAGAAAGTAGTTCTAAGCATTGTTCAGTATTTCCCAAAGTGGACTCCTCGAATTATCTGTGCTTACACATCACTTGTTTATTTCTAATAATCATATTTTACTCAATCTTTATCAAAAGATCTCTCTTGTTTTGATCTAAATTTCATTGTATCGACCCTAAATTTATATTCGTACGCCCCTGTCACCAGCAAGTTACTTTTGACCTAGATGTTTAGTGTGCCTGCAGTTACGTCAAATAAGTTTTCTTTCATATTGGAATCGTTGTTAAAAGGTAATTTCAAATAATATTTCTGGATAATAATATAGTTCTTAATTTCCATGTTACCACAAAATTACGCTAGTACTTTCAATAATCTTATCGTAGACGTTTGTGTGAAATTCGGATTAATCATCATCGTACGTCGCCATTTTGTCTTAACATTTTTTGATCAAAAATTATCTAAATCTTTGAAACTTAATACCGATTTGTAAAAAATTGTTCATTTTTGATGTTACATTACTCTACTCATTATTTTCTATTTGTATAATCTATTAGTTTATACATTTACAGTAATGGAGTATTTGCCGTAAACCTCAATACTAGCCTAAGATAGTTTTTGTTAGTTTTGATTTTACCTATTTTAAGACAATCGGCTTTTCCATCTCTTTGAAACGCAGTAGAAGCTGATTAGAGGGTACGTAATTTGGTTAGATTTATTATTTTATATCAGTCATATCCTACATATTCCAAATTTTTAGTATAAGCAACTTTGAATCGTGGGCAGCTCTTTATTAGATTTGTCGTAGTTAGCAGAATATTTTTGTATGTCATTGCCAAAAATATCTTATCTTTGTGTTTGAACTTCTTGTTTTCTTTGTTCAAGTGGTCTTGAATAGCGATACTCGTTTATAGAATTATTATTATAAAAGGTAAGGTTAGGACATTTTACAGAAATCATGAATTCAGTTATTGAATTCTTTCCTGGTCAAAAGAAGTTTTACAAGATTATATCTTCAGTATATTGCTTTCTCAGATCAGATTTCTATCTAATCTGAAATGTTACTTTTGGTTTTTTGATGAATAGCTTATCCTTAGCCGAAAGTTCAATGCTCAAAAGTAGAATTTTAGTTGTATTTTATTGTTTGCATTTAACTCGGATTCAAGTTTCAGGTTTTAGGCTCTATTGAAAACTCAATTGAAAAATTTCATTTGGAAACCTCTTGTCAGACGCCATAATAATCGAGCAACTAAGTTATGTTTTAGAACACTATTCATTATGTTAGGTTAGTTCCAGTATTCTTCAAAACAGTTCTTTGAACTTGAAGGCTTATCATTCCATCCTGGTTGTTTCACAATCTAACCTCTTGAGTTTACTTGAAAATTTGTCTGCTTATTCACTGGTAGCGGTTTGTTCATGCATTCAATCTTGGGAAAAAAACCATTAGATAACCAAATTGCTAAAGAGGACATTTTAAAATCCTTCATTGTGCCGTGTACCATAGGCTAAAGTTTTCTGACTTTCAGAGAATAATGAGGACATTTTACTCCTTAGTTTGCATAGTATGTTGCAATTTCTCTGAACATTTCCGCAATGTTTGTGATTCAGTTCTATGTTTGACTCTTAAACTGACCTACTTCAAATAAATCACTTAGCATGGTGTTCTTATAACCAAGACCAATGCTTTGTTTATAATATTCTAGGATACGGATACTTGAATCTGCTCTTCTTCATGACTTGCTATGTCTACTGACAATTTGAGTAACTTGTATGCTTTTTATCAAAATATAGGACTCAAAAGATAACAGATTTTAATTTAATCGGCTTCTCATCATGATATCTGTAATGTACTTGAAATATTTTTGAGCTGGTTTCGATTAATTTTACAATGTTTTAACTAGTATTTTAACAATGACAATTTAAGCAATTTAGTTTGGATTGCTTATTCGTTCCACAGACATCGTCATAAACAAACGTCTTTTTGTTATCTGAAATAGTTTTTATCTATTAAAGCATACTCCATTAAAATTACATTAACTACTAAGTAATTACATTAATATTGTTGGTACTGTATTAATCAAAACTTATTGCATCGTCACAGTTGAATCATTTCTATCCATCTGATAAAATAGAATACAGCGTAGTCCATATAAATTAAGTAAGTTATTCCCTCGGTCAATAACCTACCGCATTTAACATAGCATATGCTTCCAGCTCTATATTGGTCTCTTGCCAGATTTTTGGCAGTTTTCGAATAAATCTTTCTCTTATTTTCCCCTAATGTAAATAATCCCCTATTCCAATAAGATTGATTGTTATAGTGCTAGCTCTACTGCTGACCATCTGTAGTGGTTTGTAACCCACCTAAAACTGTAAAGCTATATTATTATTTCATTTCCATCCTGCTCATTACTCACACACAAGTCAAGCACTCATGTGGGCTTCAACTCTGTTGAATTTTGAGAGCTGAACACTTTTGAAAGGCTGTTAGCTTTTCATGTCATGGTGCATAATATGCTGAATGTTGAGTGATGAATAAAAGAAATACACTAATCGAGGAATTAGAAATACCGCAACTTACAGTAAATGTAAAGTAGGAGTTGAAATTTAATTAATTTTAACAAAATTAATTAAGTACTTATTACGATATTAGCGTTTGGAAGGTGAATATTGATTATTCTAAAGAAAACTTCAGTACTTTTTTGAGATAGAAAACACCTAAAGGATTCTGTAAACTATCTTCCCACAATAATTATTATCAACGACTATTACTCATCATTTGAATTAGTTCAAGGTGAATTTACTCAATTGACTGTAGACTATGAATTCAAACGCATCTGAAAGCATTTCTTTAGTCAAGTTGGTGTTGTCACCTTGAAGTTGTTGATATTAGTGAAAAGTCTTTTGCAGATCGTCACGGATAAAAAAGTCAACAGGCCTAATGTTTTTAAAACAATAATCCAAGTTTTGCGAATAAATTGAGAAATAACTTGATAATTTAGGGTATTGGTTGTTTGTTCAATCAAGATTCAAGATATCTATACAGTAACATACACTTTATTATAGCAACAATAATACAAATACTGTAATACAACAACAATAATTCACTATTATTTATTAAGAATTTCCATGTTTTCGGTCTTGAGCTATTAATATTTCAAATTTTTATGAACTTTTTGTAGAATTTTTGTTGATGTTATGGAACTATATGATAAAAGAGAACACTAAATGACAATTCCACTACTTTTAAGTAGTAGAGTTGTCAACAGTAACTTTATTAACTTACTGTTTATAATACTTATCATGAATCTATATTTCAAGTAAGAACTTAATTTTATATTCATTCTAATTTGTATGATTTCTGTGTTACGAGGGCAATAATGGGGTTTCCCTGGTGCCCTCTTATACTGCTTCTTTTCAAATGAATAAATATCATATAGTGTTTTCTTTTATTATAGAGCTCCACAACATCAACAAAAATTCTACAAATTTTTACTTTTAAGTGGTGGATTGGTAATATCATATAGTGTTTCTTCAATGAACAGTATAGGATTTATACAAAACATTATTTTATTCTTGAGAAAACTATTAAAACAATAATTGAACCCCAGTTCAGTAAGAGTTGACAATTGATTAGAAATTTATACTATTGAGTCATAGCGATAATCTTCTCTACTGATAACATTTAACTTGGAATTTACACTTTTTTAAATGAAGCATTCGTTTTCAATGCTGAAGTTGAATCTTTCAGTTATTTAAATAATGCTAAAACAGAATTATCCTTGTATTATCAGATAGTGATGTATTTTAATTGATACAGTGTATTCAGTGAACCGTGTTAGCTTATTGTATCCTACATTTCTTGAAAATTTTTTCATAAGGATTTTTAAAAAATCAGGACTTTAAATGTGCATGGTGTATATGCTTAAGCATTGGTAGCATGCTGTGCAACTCACAAAAATCGAACAAGTGTGCACTTAGAGATTCATTTGTTCATCATAATTGTTAATCATTATATTAATTTGTTCATCAAACTATTTTGGTAGCCTAATGAATTTCTATTCAATTCTCTCTAATGAGGCTGAATATTCAATCACTGAAATATGGCTTCTTTTCAGAACTTAGTTTATAATTGAAATTGAATTCCATCTGTCATTATTATCTCCAGATCTAAATGTAAATATTTTTTAACTAATTGAAATTGAATATTAAGCGGCAATAATCTAATGTTTAATTATTTCAATTATTAATAACTTCCTAATTATCAGCTTTTAGATGGTTGGATCAATTAGCGCCCACTCTAGATAGTTTTTATATTAGTATTAATCCATTTGGGACTTGAGGGCCGGTTGCACACTTTGGATTAAAGTTTATCTTCGATGACTCATAAGAAATGAAATAGTTAATTGAATAGCTTAGAAGACCTGTGTGCAAGTGTACTTGATATTTTTTTTTTTATATTTGTGTTAACAATGTTGTAGGCTAATGTTATACTCTATTGAATGTTCAGCGTCTAAAATATTTTATTGTTGGTAACATGTTTCAAATGTATGAATAATTGTACAATATTGTAGAAGTGTACAATTTTCATCTTATATTCAATTAAATTCATTTATTAATACAAACACAAATCATCAAAACATTGTTGTTTATTAGATTGTCGAAAATCCAAGTTAGCACCATGCTGTTCTCATTCATTGTTTATGAACATTCAATTTATAATTTTCAACTTATTCCTCTGTTTGCTTTTTATGTTACAGGCCCAGTAATGTAGTTGTACAAAGGAGACATCCAATGCTTCTATCCTCCTGTAAATACTGTAGTAATACGTTTTTGTAACAATTTTCGGATTAAGGGTGGGACTAAACTTTCTCATAGTTACTTGTCTTTGTATAACGAAAATATATTTATAAAAGAAACGTGAAGAGACGAGAGAAGAATAATTATTACAAAAACGACTCGACAGTAAAACAAGTGTGGGTGAGAGAGAAAGAGAAGAGTGAGAGAAGGATTTTGGAGAGGAATAATTGATGTCAGATACTTGGCGGAAGTTGAGAGGTGACTTGATGAACAGTTGGACGTGATTCATGCTGTAAAATTAAATCACCAACATGACGATATCAACCAGAGGTCAGGGAATCACTGTGGAGCCTCCTGATCCACAAAATAATGCTGTGCCGGTAAGTGAAACATACAAAAATTTATGCGCTAGAAGATTAATCTTATGTATTAAATGAATTTTGTGTCCAACTTTGGAAAGTTCGTGGAGAAGATTG
This sequence comes from Laodelphax striatellus, assembly GCA_017141395.1. Taxonomy (NCBI): domain Eukaryota; kingdom Metazoa; phylum Arthropoda; class Insecta; order Hemiptera; family Delphacidae; genus Laodelphax; species Laodelphax striatellus. Next base: position 13,317,590 of record CM029542.1, read on the forward strand.
AGTGGACCGATTTTGATGCGGTTTGCGCCAAAAGAAAGATAAAGAATCGAAGTTTTGCAGGCTCTATTTGTTTTTCAAAAATAATAACTTATTTTAGATGATATTTGATAAAAAGATGAAAATTTTCCTGTGGCACTATCTGTTGGCATAAAATGTACTAATTATTAAATGTTCTTGAGCTCAGGTTTTTAAATTCCCGTTGATAGACTATCTACTAAATCCGTTGATTACAGAGAGTGTAGCGTCACAAACGTTTGTCTCGACATTAGTGGAGTTAAGCAGCATTAAAAATAAGTGGAGATCATATTTTTCGTGGCTAACGTTTGTCGATACTTTTGCCAAATTCTTGAATTTTGATATGGGATTACACGAGGCAAACAAATATAAACCCATTCACTCATTTGATAAACTTATTTTCCCCATAGAGGAAGACATAACCGTTATCAAGACTAACTTTTTTACCATTAAAGATAGTCTCTTTACTCTTGGTATTGCTTTAAAACTTGAAATGGATGCGTCACTAATGAACTGGCAAAGGCAAATGTAGGTTAGAAGTGAATATATCATAACATATTATCTGGATTAATCGATCAATGCAAATCTTATTATGGAATTCTGGCAAAGTATGGCGGATTTGTCGAAACTAATCAAAAGTATGACACTTGGCCACACTGTCTTAATATATCTCTGTACCGTTGACACTCTAAATATTATGTAACTAAAACAGTTCTGCTATAAAATATGTTATTAACCTTTCTATTCTTCATCTATTCTATTCTTCTCTATTCTAAGAGCCGGTTTCTCCAACGACAGTTAAACCAATTTTTAGTTTAAACTTAGGTTGTTTCCACCTAATTTTGAAACTTGGGTTGTCAGAACCAGTGGGCATGTTGACAAAAAAAATAGTTGACCATTTTCATTCAATGCTATCATCGGTTGAATCAAATGGTCAGCTGTTCAACGCCTTCTGTAACAAAAATAAGTTTCTAGTGAATTATTCTGCTATACATCTATTCTTCTCTATTTTAAATGTGAAGAAATTTATCAGCTGATTTGTGTTCGCAACAGCCGGCGCAACAGCTGTCAACCACCGCATCGCCGGGCGGTCCGTCGTCGCTGAGCCTCCAGCTGACAGAGCCGCCAGCCAACAACGACGTGGAAGGGCCGTCGTCGTCGTCGTCTGCGTCTGCGGCCGACGGCAAGCCGCAGTGCGACGACGTCTCAGCGACGAGCGCCGCCGCCTGCAACGACGTGAACTGCGCGTGTCAGGAGCCCGAGTTTCCGCACGCCAAACTGGTGACGCTCGATGAGAAGATATCGAGCACACGCTGGGTGGTACCCGTGCTGCCTGAACAGGAGTTGGAGGTGCTCATCAATGCCGCCATACATCTGTGCAGGACTGGTGAGTGATGCGTGATAGGCTTTTTTGTTTGTCAATGAGAACCAACAGCCGCTGTTATGATAAGATAAGATCTTTATTTTCCATCAGATATTCAGTATAGAATACATAGGAATTTGTCACAACTAGAACAAACAATCAATACGCAACAGGCAATTTTTTGACAGAATTACACAATAAGAAAATTTACTAAACAGTCGATATCAAAATGTCGTCTGACGATGAAGACAAAGTGATAATGTTGTGTGGAAATTTCGAGAATTATTCAAGTTATCCATGCTCCATATTTCACTTGCAAGAATTCATCCACAGTATAGAAAGCTATTTACAGAAAAGAGGTCACAGTGGTTTTAAACTGTTTAGATCAAATAGTTTACAAAAAATGGCAATTTGTTCCAAAAGGATATTACTGATGGATTCATTTCATTTCAACTGCAACAGTTCTTCACAACATCTCTTTGGCTGTAATCATCTGAAGATAATCATAATGAAATGATGTTGCTCAACAAGCTGTACAAATTTGATATTAAATGCTGCTTCGTCAGACATTTTGTAAACAAAGCACTGATGAACGAAAATTTTAGAAGTTAGGTATACTGTAATGCAACAATTTAATGAAATATCATGTTATTCAGGCAATATGTTGGGCTTTTCTACCACGCTGTGTTGCCAGTTATATCCACTTGACTCACAGAGGCATAGCGATATCGTATTGCTTCGGTGTACATTTCAGTTGAATCTAATGGAAAAACAGATTATAATATTGCTTGTTGCGTATTGCTTGTTGCTGATTAGTCATTGCTCCGGTGTACCGCATAGGCAGCTCGTACGCGGAATAACTAACCAATAAGCAACGTGATCATATGAACGTCTACTCTATAGAAACAAATATTCCAATGCACACCGCGGTGTTTCGGTGTGCTGTTATGTGACAATCATCGTGATCATACGTGACTATTGTCTATGTCTTATTGTACGTCTAGCCTAAAACTCATGTCATTTGCTGCTTCATCTTGTTCAAAATAGATACTGTGAACTAGGGCATTCAGCAAAATTGAACTATAAGGCTATGGCTATACTACAAGGAGCCTCGCTTGGTGCTTAGAGTCGAGTGACTTGCTGACTGACTGATCCTAGTGAACGAATGCATTTCGTGCTACATATTTTCGAAAACATGCAGCCTGTTGAAATCAACCACCGTAAAATGATGTTTTTGCATTAATGTGCGATTCGTTTATTGGTTCTTTCTTTCCTTGTTATTGTGTTCTTGATGGAATGATAAGGCGAATTTATAAGGTTGGACATAATGATTATGATGAACCACTCCATGCAAACAAATAGGGCAATGCACACTGACTGGTGTGCATTGCCCTATTTGTTTGCATAGTGTGGTTTATCATATGACCAACCTGCCAGCCAGTAACCTACAACACGTCTACTGGTATCGTGAAACCGCGCCATAAGGGTCTCCCCACCGATAAAAAGCCATACGATAAAAGAATGGAATGATCGATGTTTTTTTGTCTTTTGTTCTATAGGACAAGATGTGCGAAGCGAAGCGTGCCAGAGGTTCTTCAGAGAAGGGCTGACAATCTCGTTCACTAAGATTCTGACGGACGACGCGGTTAACAGCTGGAAGTACAACATTCACAGCTGCATTCTGAACAACTGCAGTCGGCTGGTGGAGCTGTGTGTTGTCAAACTCAACCAGGACTGGTTTCCTCTACTCGATCTGCTAGCCATGGTCTTCAACCCTAACAACAAGTAAGTGAAGTGACATAATATTTCAGTAAAATTGCCATTAAAGTCAGCATTGCTTAGATGGGAGTTTGCTATCCTTGCTCTACACAAGGCAGTTGCTGATGTCTCTATCCTATTCGCACTGTGCATAGTTGCCGTACTGTGCATTGTTGTCGCACAGTCCCAACAAACAGGTTTGGTGCATTTTTCTCTTTCTCAATGAAACTTGGCATCAAAGCTCCTCATATAAACAATACTGACTTCTTGACGTGTATCGGACTATAGTTGAGTTCTTATGTTGTATATGATAGTGCTGGGATGTTGAATCCAAGTTTTCGACCTCGGAAACCTCCCGGATCATCGCCAAAACCAGAAGAAAATAGTGAAAGTATAATATATAAATAGCGCAATAACCGAAACTAGTATATCAGTCTTTGATTTTATTATTTAAATAAATCTTTAGCATGTGGGCCGCACTGCAGGTGGGTATAGCACGATCCATTTAACTTGTCAGAAATCAGCTGTTTTGGTAATAATTAAACAGTGACTTCGACACAATAATCAAAAGGCTTAAAAGTCTTGAAGACCTTTAAAGTCTTTGAAAGACCTTTTTAAAGAAGACCTTTCAAAGAATAACTTTTTAAAAGACCTTTTCAATAATCTGCGAGATTCAGCATTTGTAGGTTAAGTACTGTGATATTGCTCGTAAAACATATGTTTTCTGACAAGTTAAAAGGATCCTGCTATAGATGGTGGATTGTAGATAAGGTTTATCAAGTAGGTCGTGATCTACAGTTTCTATTATTATGGATGTTGTATGGTTTGTAGATGAACAATCTAACATCCAGTTAACCACCCAGCAGTGTGGCCTCAGCTTAAAAGTGACAACATTGAGGACTAAAGTTACTGAATACTAAGGCTAGGCGTACACCGGTTAGTCAAGTCAAGACAAGACAATATTAGTCACGTTTAGTCACAGTAATTCACTTAGTTTCTTATGAAGCAGCACACACTGATGCAATGACTAATCGGTCTGTGTTGCTTCATAAGCAACTATGTGAAGTACTGTGACTAAACGTGACTAATCTCGTCTTGTCTTGTCTTGACTAACCGGTGTACGCCTAGCCTTACTCTACTCTACAGAGACTATAGAGACTATTTGGTCATTGGTGTGAAAAGGTTCATAACAGAGTGTTGGAACATTTTTTATTCCCGCCACCGCCATACTTTTGCCAAATTTTTTAATTCTGGTATAGGATTACAGACAAACATGAAGCAATTCACTCATTTTTCAATCTTATTTTGACAGAAACATCATCAAAAACAACTTTTCTAACATTAAAAATAGCCTCTTTACTCCTTGTATTGTTTTATAAGCTTAAAATGATAAAGCCCCTGCGCCCACTTCGCAACCACTATGTGATTTCAGTCAGCAACCCAATGTTGCCAGATGACATTTGGCTGTTTTACGGGTAATCTAACCTATCAGCCAAAGTCATCTGACAACGCTGGGTTGCTGACTAATATCAGATAGCAGTTGCCTAGTGGGCGCAGGGGCTGATGAATTTTGTATAGATTATGATAAGTGTTATTTATTCATTTATTATTAATGGATGATCTTTGTGGCAGGTTTCACACGTACAACGCATCGCGTCAGTCTGAAAGTGTGCCCCTGGCTTCCAACCTGGCTGACGAAGAACTGTATGCTAGGCCTCCACCCGATGCTCGATCTCCCAGAGGATGGCTAGTCGATCTTATCAATAAGTAAGTCAACTTTCACTTTTGATTATAATCGAATTTAATATAGCAGGATTCTTTTAACTTGTCAGAAAACAGCTGATTCAACGTCGGTAAACGAGCGTACATCAATCAGCTGTTTTCTGACATTTTAAAAGAATCCTGCTATACATGAATTCTGTTTGATAATTTGCTTTAAGACCCTGTTTGTCCTTGTAAATTTGTATTGAGTCAATTTCTCGGAGGATCAGTTGTAATTTATCATTAAAATTACAAAAATTACTCTGTGATTATCCTTTTTGTCTTATTTTTATTCGTTCTTTATCCAATTTTGCTCGATTGTCTTTTATTCATTTGATTTTATTGGAGTCGTTTTGTATATAAGTTAGCCTGTAATAATATTAGTACTAATGTATTTATTTTATATATCATTTCTTTACCTTTTTCAAAATTAGTGAACATTTTGCAAAGTGAAATGGAACTTCAACCTAATGGAATTAGGTTATAAACGGCGAGGTGGAACTACCGGGTCTCCCCACCAACCAAAGCCATACGCTAGATAGATAGATATCATTTCTTTGATTTGATCAGACATTTTGTTTGTCAGTTAGCCTATCTATTAGTAGTAATGTATTTACTAGTTACAATTTCTTTTTTTCTTATTTTCTAGCTATGCATTGAATTAAATAATATAAAGATGCTCTATTTACTTTGTATCATGGAAGCAAAAATGCTGGGAGTAGTCGCGTGTGCTTCCATGTATATTATAAATGAAATTATTGTAATTTGTTTTAAGGCTCCATTTTGTTATATGTATTAAGGCAACTTCTCGGAGGATCAATTGTAATTTATCATTGAAATTACTAAATATTACTAATATTATTCTGTGATAATTTGTTTCTATTGCCTGAAACACCTTTTGTAACATCAAAATTCGAAATTGTCAATATGTTCAGATGAAGATTCAGTACAAATTTATGAATCGGCAAATGATATGTGTTGGTATTCAAAAAGTTGAAGTAAATTAAAACAACTTGCTCTTGATGAAAAATCACATTATAGTGTGATTGAAAATTTACAAAATTGTTATACAAAAGTATAAAATTAATGAATTTTCAACTTCTGAAAAGGTTGTCTCTTGCAAACAAATTCTATTCTGGATTTAGCAAGCAGTATCTTATTTTGGATTATATTATTCATCTCACGAAAGAAGTGTATTATTTTGTATCTTTATAATATTTCTGATGCCTATGTGTACTTCATGTTACTTGTAATGTTTTTCCATAATAAAGAATTAGAATTATTTGATTTTATTCTTTGTTTTTTTACAGGTTCGGTAGTTTAGATGGCTTTCAAATTCTTCTAGAAAGGTTTCAGACTGGTAAAAATCTGACGATACCGGTTATCTATGCACTACTGCGGCCTTTTGGACTGTGCTACGAGCTGCTCACTGTTCATACTGTTACCAAATATTTTATGCCCATTGTGGTGAGTGAAAACTATTATTTTTTCGAAATAGTAGTTTCAGAACTTAGAATTAAGTCGTGACTTGACATTCTCGTCTTGATAGATTGAAATGGAACGAAATTTTTTGTCTAGATTTGTAGATTTGTCTTCTTGATGCACTACAAAATTTGAATAAGTTTGAAACGTTATAAGGTAACAATTCATATGCATCCGATTAAAATCAGGTAATAAAACTAACAGTTTGTGCAAAACATTAAACATTCAGCATGTTCTTTTTTGTTTGTTTTGTTGATAAAAGAATTCAGCCTAAGTATTGTGTCTAGAAATACTTTGACAATAGCAATAATTAACTTTGTCAACACATATCACTTTATTCAAAATTTGTCTAGTGTTTGGTTTTGTAGTGAAAATTGGCGATTGTGAAAATATTCTAAGCTACATAACCTAGATTTGGAACTTGTATTGAGTATTATTTGTACATTACTGATGGAATTGAATCTTCACAGGTTATTTTCGTAGCAATTTCCATTACCATTTACAGTGACATACATTTAATTTGACGCTTGGCATTAGATAGATAGATAGATAGATAGATAGATAGATAGATAGATAGATAGATAGATAGATAGATAGATAGATAGATAGATAGATAGATAGATAGATAGATGAATAGATAGATAGATAGATAGATAGATAGATAGATAGATAGATGAATGAATAGATAGATAGATAGATATAGATAGATAGATGAATTAGATAGATAGATGAATTAGATAGACAGATAGATAGATAGATAGATGAATAGATAGATAGATAGATAGATAGATAGATAGATAGATAGATATGATAGATAGATAGATAGATGATAGATAGATAGATAGATAGATGGATGATAGATAGATAGATAGATAGATAGATAGATGATAGATAGATAGATAGATGAATAGATAGATAGATAGATAGATAGATAGATAGATAGATATGAATAGATTAGATGATAGATAGATAGATAGATAGATAGATAGATAGATAGATAGATAGATAGATAGATAGATAGATAGATAGATAGATAGATAGATGAATAGATAGATAGATAGACAGATAGATAGATAGATAGATAGATAGATATTATTATTTCTTTGTCATCGTATTCTACAGTCATCAGCAACGTCGAGAAATGATATCTATCTATCTAAAGCCAAGCGTTAATTTGAATGAATGTCTGGTACCATTACTATTTTTTGATCATATTTTTTATACCTACCTATGCAGCTTATTTCAATGTTAACATGAAATTTAAAATTTTAAAATGAAATTTCCCCTGTTTCAGGAAATGGTACCAAGTGTTCTGGATAACTTAACAGATGACGAGTTGAAAAAGGAGGCGAAAAACGAATCGAAAAATGACGCGATATCGGCGATTATAAAAGCGTGTAAAAATCTTATATCGAAACTTCCTAGGCAAGAAGAAACAATTAAGAATTTGGAAATCTTCAGGCTGAAAATGATACTTAGGTAAGCTTAATATCATTATTCTCTATTTGAATTTTCAACTTATTCATGAATAACGGCCGATTGCACGTAAGACATTTAAATTTAATGAAGTCGTCTAACGGAGCTCAATAAGGAAATTTGCATTGGTTAAACACATGAACTTCGACCGTAGCAGTGTGTCTTGTAATTGAATTAGCGTACTCTATTTTCCAGCAATAAAAATCTTATTAGATGTATTTTTTAGAATTGTTTTGAAAATATCTCATATCTTACAAGGTACTTTATTGATTACATACACTAACAATGAATATTCTTGATAATTTCTTTGTATGTAGTGATGTTATTTCATGTTTGAATGATAGATTTCACTCCTTATAAGCTTATATTATCCTTCATACAAAATCCTACATTTTTCTTATGTTTTCTGGATCTACTATTGATATTTTATGCTAATCTTATAATGATCTCCACCATTATTCAATCCTTGATGTTCAATCTTTTATATTACTATTATCTCAATAGTTTACTATTCTGAATGTGTTTGTGTGTATCTTGCATGTTCTACACATATTAGAATAATTTTATTTTATCTTGCATGTGCTACATATTAGACTAGTTTATTATATATTTGTTATTGTGAGTTCATTTATGATGTCATCAAGTTGACTGATAGATTGGGTTGTTTTTGCTTGTGTTAAAACATGAAAACCAGTTGGAAAATATTGATCTTTCATCAAAATTATTGTTGGTTTTACTAATCCTTTTCAACCTGACATTTCTCAATTTAAAAATTCAACCATTATATTTGAAAGCTTCTTTTTTTGACAATGATTATTTTTCTCGATAATATTGAACCACTTTTAGATTTTCTCTTGGAGTTTTCATTAATAATCCTCATCATGAATTTATAGCAATGATGGCGAGATGTAAAACGTTTTTTCTATTATTATTCATTTAGAATGCTGGTCTATTAAAATTCAACTACTCTGATAAAACAGAAAATCATATATTTCTGCATTTGATATGATGATGAGAATATATTGTTTATTGATGATTGAATGTCAATCTTTTTGCATAATACTTTGAGCCGTCAACATTGTAAATATTTTCGCATTTGATATATTATGATAATCAATAATCTAATGTTTTGCAGGCTATTACAAATTTCGTCGTTCAACGGCAAAATGAACGCACTGAATGAGGTGAACAAAGTGATTGCCAGCGTCACCTACTACCCTCACAATCGGCCTCATTCGGCCGGCATCGAACCTCAGGAGGAAGAGTGGTTGACACCGGAACGAATGGCGGTGAGTGCAAACCTCAAAACTAATCCTTATGTCTTTCAATTCACAGGCCCCATCTTTTAAAGTCCCATTTCTTAAGTCTGTAGTAGTACACTTCTCTCAATCTCCCAAAATTTAAGGCATAAAACTGTTTACCTTGAAAATCTCGTCCTCACTTGATTTGAAATCCTGGTTTGCGTTGTGATATTTAAGGAACGAATACAAATTGCCAGTCGACTAGTTTTCAGAGTTATTTCTGAAATTTTAGGAAAGGAAACCTCTTTCCTTATTGTAAGTGACATAAAGTGTTATGGTGTTATAAGTGTCATTCTTATTATATAAAAAGACTTTTGCAAAAACGTATGATGTACAACACAATGGATGTTTTCACATCCGTAGTTTACTGCTACCTGCTAGTGGTCCCGGCCTACCTACACCCTTTCTCTTTAAATCACTATACTGTGATAGTACTGGAGTCTTTCTTTTTGGGGCACTGTATTCGCTGTGAGCATCTACGGTGTTGCGCTCTGGCGCATAATCGTATGAATCTTTCCTGGTAGATTAACATGGGCAAGGATAGGCTTATGTACGTAAAAGTTAGTTTATAATTGAAATATAATTCCCTGTTGCTATTTTTCCTACTTATCGATTGTGGAATTATATTTAGAATGATAAAATTAACATATTGAATGTTCTTAATCATTATTATAATCTTGTTCTTGATTATTATAATCTTCAATTCAAGTTTTAAAATCAACTTTAGAGGTTATGTTTGAAGCAGACTGAGCAGACGAAGTAGTTTATCCACAGCTGAGTTCATTCCCATTGGTTATTATTTCGAAATGGATTATGGGCGCGAAACTTCAAATCAATCATATATGCTTTTGAATTGGATTTTTCACTCCATTAATTCAAAACTGAGATCCGATTTCTTTGTTGAATCAATTCACGTTTGAAAATATGGAAGGAATAGAAGACGCAATATCACTATTGTGAACCGTATTTATACAATTGCATTGTAAATGCTTATTCCCTATCCTTTCTCATGTTAAAATACCCGCTTTCGTTCACAAAAATTCCGCGTGAGCGCAGGGGTCGATTTCATTATCCCCACCACCTACGTGCACACAGCGAATAAAAAGACTTGCAAAAACGTATGATATACAACACAATGGATGTTTTGATATCTACCGCTACCTGCTATTGGTCCCGGCCTACCTACACCCTTTCTCTTTAAATCACTATACTGTGATAGTACTGGAGTCTTTCTTTTTGGGGCACTGTATACATATTATTTTTTAAATATTTTATTCAGTTTTCTCATGTGATGTGCTTTGTGTTGTGGACTGGACAGAAATGGATAAAAGAGAACAAAGTGCTGGAGATAGTGTTGCGCGACTCGCTGCACCAGCCGCAGTACGTGGAGAAGCTGGAGAAGATTCTGCGCTTCATCATCAAGGAGCGCACCCTGTCGCTGGAGGACCTGGACGCGGTGTGGGCGGCGCAGGCCGACAAGCACGAGGCCATTGTCAAGAATGTGCACGACCTGCTCGCCAAACTCGCCTGGGACTTTTCGCCCGAACAGCTCGACCATTTGTTCGAGTGCTTTCAGGTTAGCTACTCGGCTAGTAGTTGTGAAGTTTAAAATATTGAAATACCGGGTGATTCAAAAAGAATACCACAACTTTAAAAAATTGTATGTTATGAAAGAAACATCATAGAGCCTTCTGTTATACATCTTTACAAAGAGTATTTAAAGAAGTTTTTTCACTCACAAACAAGTTCAGAGATGTTCATATGGCAGACACTCGAGCAATATCAATCCAAAACCTCCCTCAAACTTGTTACGATCTGTAACATGTCAGGCGTAACAGTTTGGATGGCTGTTATTTCTTGTTTCAAATCATCAATGGTGAGATGAATATTGATGATTTGAAGCAAGAACAACAGTGAGCCATCAAACTGTTACGCCTGACATGCTACAGATAGTGGAAAGTTTGAGGGAAGTTTGGACTGATATTGCCTCGAGTGTCTGGCCCAGGGTCATATTGAACATCTCTGAACTTCTTTGTGAGTGAAAAAATCTTCTTTAATTACTCTTTGAAATGATGTATAATTGAAGGTTATATTATATTTCTTTCATTAAATACAAAGTTTTAAAGTTGTGGTATTCTTTTTGAATCACTCGGTAGAAGGCTCTACTCTCACTTGAATACTTGAATACTTACTCGGTCGGAGGACACTTGCCAGCGTTGCAGATACCTTTGGCTGATAGTTTAGATTACCCGAAAAACAGCCAAATGTTATCTGGCAACGCTGGGTTGGCGACTGCAGTCAGATAGCAGTTGCTCCGTGGGCGCAGGGCCTCAAACGAGGCTGCGATTCAAGTATCCAGATCCAAGTGTGAGTAGAGACTATTTTACTATAAGAAATCTTGAAACTGTAAAACATTGAATTTTATTTGTGTATCATGTGAGAAGATAACTTCATTAGGTTCAAATTCAATACACTTCATTAGTCTATCAAAAACAAAAATACATTTAGAACAATTGGATTGAGTATATAAGAAAAAAGTAAAAGGAATTCACGCACATCTGATCACAAAAAATTCTTCATCAAAATTTAAATGTCGAATTTGAATTTAATGGAAATACAATTCTACCGTTTGACAGTTATACCCGCAAGGAAAATCCTGTGTACGGGTATGATTTGCAAAGATTAAAACAAAAATCTAATTTAATAACAAAAACTACGATAAGTAAAAATTGAAATTACAATTTTTAAAAATAATAAAAATTAAAGTGAAAACTTTTTTTGGTGCTTCTAGGCAAGTTGGACAAATGCGCCAAAGAAACAAAGAGAGAAACTGCTGGAGCTCATTAGACGGTTAGCTGAGGATGACAAAGATGGAGTAATGGCTCATAAGGTAAGATACAGCTTGTCTCTGTTTTTCTTGTAAACAAAGCTAATTGAAAGAATGAATTTTGATTTTTAAGGCTAAGATTCAATAAGATTTTAATATTTAATGGTTATTTCTATTTGATTTTCAAGATCATGATTTTTTGTGATATAATTCGATACTTCAAATTGAATTGATTTCAATTTATCTATACACACACGATTACAAAAAATTGATATTTCTATTAATTTATAACTATTTCTGACTGACATATTTTCCTATTACAGGTTTTGACACTCTTTTGGAACCTAGCTCATTCCGAGGACGTTCTAACAGAAATCATGGACCAGGCATTGAGTGCTCATGTCAAAATTTTAGATTATAGTTGCTCTCAGGTTAGTAGGCTATTATTTTTAAATAATAACAATAGACCTTCTAAACGTCTGCAGACTGTCACTTCTCTTTCAGGGCTCATTAAGCTAATGAACGACTGAGAAACCAAGAACTAGTCTTTTTCAAGTACTACACGGCTACCTACCTGAATATAACCTCTTCTACTACTATAAATTAATACTGTATCCTTTTAGAAAGTTTAATAACTTATACATTTTTCAAGGTTAACAGCATGTAAAGCAGCTTATTGACGGGGAAAGTAGAGACGAAAAGTTATTGGTGGCCAGTACTTGCCTCCCGTGAAGTGGCAAGTAAAAACAAACAGTGTTGTTTTTGTGTCAGTGCCAGTGTCACTGGCGGCCAGTAAAAACAAACCTGTTTGTTCCACTTCACGGGAGGCAGCACTGGCCGCGCAATCTCCGTCTCTACTTTCAATCAATAAACTTCTCCAAGTTACTGTATTACCGTTTCAAGGTTAATAAATGAAGTTCCGACTCAATTACTGTCCAGAAACGTAACTAGAACTACGTTGAAAATATAGAAGGATAGGTGAGGGGTAATATTTATTTCAAATTATAATATACAGGGTTATCATAAAAGAATGGTGCGAAGATTGCATTTTTTTAGAAACCAGTGTTCAAGCCAAACAAACTAAATTAGACAGGAATCATGAACTGATTCGCGTCAAATGTTTGTCAGAAAATCGCACAATTCTTTAGAAGCCGCACCATTCTTTTATGATAACCCGGTATTTTAATAATATATTCATGCGTTGTTATTGAGTTTTGGGGTTTTATTGGTGATGGAAATTTTCGAGCAATAGAATTCCGTACGATTCCGATCTTGCGGTTCCAGCAATAAAACCAATACCATCACCATTTTTGTAAGGTTATTTACTTGAATCGGAAATTTCTAATGAGTTAATGGAGTTAATTGATATTTCTACGTATTATTGATAAATGGAACTTGTCGTTAGCGAACAAGCTATGCTTATGAAAGAGATAATTAGATGTTGCAGGTAACCAACTGCTTTGAATATATTACAATTAGAGAGACGAAAATCCAAATAAAGCTATATGAAATTTTGTACAGTGGATTCATCGATTATCCTCTCGCTATTTATTTCTGTTGTCAATATTTGCAGTAGCAGTCTTCAGAACTATAGCAGGATTCATTTAATTTGGCGGTTGGCGATCAGTAAACTAATGACACAATAATCCAAACACCTTTAAAGTTTTTAAAATACCTTTAAAAAAGATCTTTAAAGAATTCCCTTTTAAAATACTTTTTTTATATTCTTTACAATAATCTGCGAGATTCAACATTTGTAGGTCAAGTATAGCACGATCCTTTCAACTCGTCAGAAATCAGCTGTTTCGATAATAATTAAACAGTGATTTCGACACAATAATCAAAAGGCTTAAAAGTCTTGAAGAACTTTAAAGTCTTTGAAAGACCTTTTAAAGAAGACCTTTCAAAGAATTACTTTTTTAAAGACCTTTTTTAAAGTCTTTGCTATAATCTGCGAGATTCAGCATTTGTAGGTTAAGTATTGTGTCAAAGCTGCGTAACAACAGCTGTTTACTAATCGCCAACCGCCAAATTAAATGTATAGCAGGATTCTTTTAACTTGTCAGAAAACAGCTGATTTAACGTTAGTGAACGAGTGTACATCAATCAGCTGTTTTCTGACAATTTAAAAGAATCCTGCTATATCCTGCTATCTGATGTAGCGTATCTGATCTAAAGAAAGTAGTATCCTGCTATATTTATGTAGCTTTCTTTGGATTTTCTTCTCTTAATTCATCAATCTATGCTTGGCTGACGGGGCCAATTGTGATATGTGCTTCCTCCTTGTAATAAGATAATTTTGAAAATTGATAATTTGAATTTGTTTGTGTGTGAATGTAGGAGCGCGACTCGCAGAAAACGGAATGGCTGGACCGGTGCGTGGAAGAGTTGAAGTCGAATGACATGTGGGTGCTGCCCGCGCTGAAGCAGATTCGCGAGATCTGCTGCCTGTACGAGCCCAATCCGAACGTGAATCACTCGCAGCGCAGCCACCAGATTTTGTATCGCCAGGAGATGATCGAAAGACTGCAGAACCAGCATGGCCTTGTAGTTCTAGTTACAAATAGTCTCACGTCCTATATGGCTAATGTTAGGCAACTAGCGAGAGGTGAGTGCTATAGAAATGTGGCTTAATTATTTAATGCTACTGTACAGAAAACCCTATAATTCTAAGTAGTGTTGGTCGAATCTATGAATTCCGAATCATGAAAAAATCAAATCTAGAATCTTAAATTGAGACAATCGTACTTGATTAACGCAATTTTATCTTATTTATTGAAAGAATTTTGTGTCGAACTTTGGAAAGTTTGTAGAGAAGATTGAGCGGACTGATTTTGATGAGGTTTGCGCCAAAAGAAAGATAAAAAATCAAAGTTTTGCAGGCTCTTATTTGTTTTTCAAAAATAATCATTTTAAATGGGAGATATTTGATAAGAAGATGAAAAAGTTTCCTGTGGCACTATCTTTTGGCATAAAATGTTCTAAATTATTAAATCCCTTCAGTTTTAGTTTCTTAAATGGCACATAGAACTTAGAAGCTACAAGGTTTTCAGAAGATTCGATTTGAATTCTTCATAAAGTAATGATTTCGAGTAAAACATATGGCAATAATTTTCACAAACTCTTCATAAACTTACTTTTGTTTTTGTATTTTGAAAACATTCATGTCCATTCTGTCAAAATTGAAAAACAAGGCATCCGTCAGTAGATGGAATACTGCTCTTTTTTAACACATCTATTTTTGTCTACTTTTCTATGTATGGAGAGATAGATTTAACATATTAGCATAGGCCTGTATACTAGCAAGAGACAATTTTTTCTTTAGGCCTGTATACTAGCAAGAGACAATTTTTTCTTTAGTATTCTAGCAAGTATTTTATTTGATGAATGCAAGTGAAATAGCGTCTAATGCCATTATTTATTTTACAGATAATCCAGATTTGGATCCGAATACGTTTTATCCAGATCGACGTTTCAATCACATTTTACAAGTTCAAGAGCGCCTTAATTTTCTTAGGTTCTTACTAAAAGTAAGTACTCAATATATTATTAATTTCGTCCTTCATAGTTATTTCAATCATATTCATTTCATTCATGTTTATTTCATTCATATTTAAAATTGATAAAATTATCACATCTATCTGTGTACAATGTTTGTAAGCTTTGTTTTAATTTGGAATTTAAATTACCAAGAAGAGTTTAAGAAAGTGAATTTCAAATTATGACGGATTAGAATTTTGTAGCCTCATGTGATATGGTAATGAATATCCTATAGGTAGATATTGATCTCCATTGTCCAAGTTTGTTTAGTTTTTTTTATGAATTGCATTTTATTTTCCAACTTACATCCTATTGTGTTTTCACGGCTGTATAATATTCCATTTTGGACTTCCTGAATTTTTTTCTAATTGTGTTGAATGTTCTCTAATCTTTTCTATCTCGTTCTTCTCTAGAGAAATAACAATTTATTTCTCTTTTCAATCACTATTCTTCTTATTTTGACCGTCTTCCGGCACCAGTTTCTTGAAGAATGCAAATTAATTCCAACATATTGATTATTCATTTGCAGATGTATAAAGATAACATGTCACACAAAATTATTCAAGAAAAGTACTCACAAAACACAAGTCTGTTCGTGAGTATATTTTAATGATTGGCTATCTTCTTTTATTAGTCTACGTTTTAAATCTTCTTCACTCAACTTCATCGTTTGGTATTATTTTAATAAATGTGTATTCTTTCTTGTCACTTTCTGATTCGTAAAACTTTCTTTATTTGGGTTTCATTCATCTTAACGTGGTTATGTGTATAGAATTGATATGTATGTCTAAATTTCTCCTCGTCAACTAATTGATAAAAATATCGAATGAATTTTCTGTCGTTTCTTATGTATGTTCGTGCAGTAATTGTATGTTCTCAATTCTATCTTGATAGAAGGGTATGTACACAATACGCCCTACATTTTTCATTCAATAAAATAGAATAAAAGAGCTTCAAATCTTACATTAAAAGACTTCTCATATCTGGAAATTTTTCAAGTCTTGTCAAGTATTGAACTAAACAACGGACATTGTCAGTAGCTTCTAGTTTTCTAGTACAGTGATATTCATTTAATTTGACGCTTGGCATTAGATAGATAGATAGAGAGATATCATTTCTTGACGTTGCTGATGACCGTAGAGTACGATGGCAAAGAAATAATCTCTCTATCTATCTATGTATCCAATGCCAAGCGTCAAATTAAATGAATGTCACTGTAGAAGCTACTGCGATGTCACACTTTGCCAATTTGTATCAGCTGTTTCGTTAGGAGCTAATAAATTAGCTTGATGTGACTCAGGTGTGAGTGAGAGTGATCTGTTGGAAGACTCCCTTGTTTTCATTGTTTGGGTCACATCAAACTAAAAATAATGTAAACCTACAATTTTAGATTAATGTCGAGATTATTCATCGAATTATATGAAGTACAGACGTTCAGAATCCCACTAAACTCATTATGTAGGCTCATATGCTTTATGTATCATGTTTCATATTATTGTAGTTTTAGTGGGTCAATAATAATTCATCGTTTAGATTAGATGTATAGTTTATTTGTTGATTTTTGTCTATTATCCTACATAGATAATGATAGGTGAACCTCGAATTCCCATAGAGATCTAGTAGTCCAGTATTAACATGATCATAACAAAACATATCAACCAAGGTCTTCATTGTTCCAATCAAATACATTTTCTCGTTATTTTTCCAAGTAAATTTCTAGTGTAATATTCCAGTCTGTCTCTCAATTTCCTGTATTTAAATATGACAATTTGTTATCAAGTTCGACAAAGCCAATGTTAAAATTTGTTGTAGAATGTTTCACCAGGATAGCATTTATAATACAGTGGAAACACTGTTTTACGCACCCCGATTTAACGTACTCTTATTTTTTTCCAATTCCAATACCTCGATACAACGAAATTTTTTCTCGGTCCTTTTAGCTAAGTTAAACCGGGGTTCAGCTGTATTTTGTTATTTTACTTTTTCTGAGATCTGTGAATCTTTCGAACTATTCTGATGATTACTAATTTTGAAGTTCGATCTACACTTGGAAAGATTGTTTCTAAAGGTACCTAGTCGCGATTAAGGTTGCTATGTTCTTTAATTTAGGTTTCTTTTGGCTCAAGCCTCTATTTGTTGTGATTTTGTATGAAAGCATGTACTAATAAATAAGGCCGGTATTACACTATAATAGTTGTGTATCGCAAAATTTTGACTGTGGCTTGGGATGCTCGCCGAGTTTAAATGTCCTTTCTAACTGAAAGAGGAATCTTTCAGTTACAGAATGAAAAAACTTGTAATACTTTGGGAGAAATAAGTACTGTAATGCTTAACGGTGACTATGATGGAAAATATATACATGATTTTGAAGCTTAAGATTTAATTTGGTTTCTACCCAATCTTGCTATTTGTTTTTGATCGTCTTCAGCAAGCATGTGTGCATTTCAGTGATGTTCATTTTATTGACGCTTGGCATCAAGCTAGATAGATGATAGATAGATAGATCGATAGATAGATAGATAGATAGATAGAGATATATCATTTCTCGACGTTGATGATGACCGTAGAGTACGATGGCGAAGAAGTAATATCTCTATCTATTCATCTATAGCAGGATCCTTTTACCTTGTCAGAAATCAGCTGTTTCGGTAATAATTAAACAGTGATTTCGACACAATAATCAAAAGGCTTGAAAGTCTTAAAGACCTTTAAAGTCTTTGAAAGACTTTTTCAAAAAAGACCTTTCAAAGAAAAACTTTTTTCAATAATATGCGAGATTCAGCATTTGTAGGTTAAGTATTGTGATATTGCTCGTAAAAACATATGTTTTCTGACAAGTTAAAAGGATCTTGCTATATCTATCTAATGCCAAGCGTCAAATTAGATGAATATCACTGTACTTATCAGCCTATCCTCGTACAATAGTTGGTCCATTATACTGTAATATTTTTCATCACTGATACTTGATAATAGATTCATCACATAGAACTAGTACAGTGTAATACCGGCCTAAATAAAATAATGATTTCTGGTAATATAATTAAATCTAATGCCAAGCGTCAAATTAGATGAATAGCTCTGTACTTATCAGCCTATAATAGTTGGTCCATTACACTGTAATATTTTTCATCACTGTTACTTGATAATAGATTCATCACATAGAACTAGTATGTAATACTAAATAAAATAATGATTTCTGGTAATATAATTAAATCTAATGCCAAGCGTCAAATTAGATGAATATCACTGTACTTATCAGCCTATCCTCGTACAATAGTTGGTCCATTACACTGTAATATTTTTCATTACTGATACTTGATAATAGATTCATCACATAGAACTAGTATAGTGTAATACCGGCCTAAATAAAATAATGATTTCTGGTAATATAATTAAATCTAATGCCAAGCGTCAAATTAGATGAATATCACTGTATCAATTGTAATTGAGAATGGTCATTTGTAATTGAGAAAACATCAGTTGTAAATGAGAACGGTCAATTGTGTTTGAGAAGATATCACATGTAATTGAGAATGGTGAATTGTAAATGAGAAAGTATCATTTGAAATTGAGTCAGTTGTAATTGAGAAATCAAATTAAAGAACCAGCTGACCTTTTTCACGTTTTTAACTTCTCATTTACAAGTGACGATTTCTCATTTGAAATTCACCATTCTCAATTATAGCAGGATCCACTTAACTTGTCATAAATCATATGATCGACGAGCATATGATCACAATACTTAACCTACAAAATAATGCTGAATCTCGCAGATTATTGAAAAGGTCTTTTAAAAAGTTATTCTTTGAAAGGTCTTCTTTAAAAAGGTCTTTTAAAGACTTTGAAGGACTTTCAAGCCTTTTGATTATTGTGTCGAAATCACTGTTTAATTATTACTGGAACAGCTGATTTCTGTCAAGTTAATTGGATCCTGCTATACATGTGATATCTTCTCAAATACAATTAATTGTTCTCATTTACAACTGATGTTTTCTCAATTACAAATGACCATTCTCAATTACAACTGATACTTTCTCAAATTGAATTGACACTTTCTCAAATACAGTTGGAAAAGGTGTAGTATAGTGTAATACCGGCCTAAATAAAATGATGATTTCTGGTAATAGATTTCTGGTGATTTCTTATTACACTGTAATATTTTTCATCACTGATACCTGATAATAGATTCATCACATAGAACTAGTATAGTGTAATACCGGCCTAAATAAAATGATGATTTCTGGTATTACAGTACTATTGATTTCTCATCCATTTGTTTGACATGCAATGTGTTTCTGTTCGGCTATCACTGTGCTTATCAGACTATCCTCGTATAATATTTGGTCCATTACACTGTAATATTTTTCATCACTGATACCTGATAATAGATTCATCACATAGAACTAGTATAGTGTAATACCGGCCTGAATAAAATGATGATTTCTGGTAATGTAATAGATTTCTTATCCATTTGTTTGACATGCAATGTGTTTCTGTTCGGCTATCACTGTACTTATCAGCCTATCCTCGTATAATAGTTGGTCCATTACATTGTTGTATTTTTCATCACTGATACCTGATAATAGATTCATCACATAGAACTAGTATAGTGTAATACCGGCCTAAATAAAATGATGATTTCTGGTTGATTTCTTATCCATTTGTTTGACATGCAATGTGTTTCTGTTCGGCTATCACTGTACTTATCAGCCTATCCTCGTATAATAGTTGTTCCATTACATTGTAATATTTCTCATCACTGATACTTGATAATAGATTCATCACATAGAACTAGTATAGTGTAATACCGGCCTAAATAAAATGATGATTTCTGGTAATATAATTGATTTGTTTGACATGCAATGTGTTTGTGTTTGGCAGGATGGCCAGCTGTGGCTGTGTGCCGAACAGGCGAGACAGATCTGGCAGTGCTTGGCTGAGCAGGCTGTGTTCATGTCGGACCGCGAGGCCTGCTTCAAGTGGTTCTCCAAGCTGATGGGCGACGAGCCCGACTTGGATCCGGCCATCAATAAAGACTTTTTCGAAAACAATGTGCTGCAATTGGACCCGACACTGTTGACTGAGAGTGGTATCAAGTGAGTAGTAGATTGAAATGTTTTGGTTACACATTGGGGAGTAGGCCAGTCGACTGGCTAAAGCCTGGTTTTCATTAGTAAATAAATAAATAATACTTTTATTGCATAATAATTGTACAATACAAGTAATGGCAATCGTCAATAATTGATTATTAAAAAAAAATACATGCATACATGGTAACAAATTAGTCTAATTATCCATATATTCCTTTATGGAATAGAAGCCACCATTTATTAAATATCTTTTGACTTGATTTTTAAATTGATTTTTATTAGTTTTACAAGTTTTTATCTCACTTGGCAGCTTGTTAAAAAAAGTTATACCTTGATAAAAAGGATTTTTCTTTGCTATGGATAAATTAACATTTGGCAAATGATAATTATTTGCTGTTCTTGTACAATGACTATGAATATTCTTATTGATTGGTAAAAAATTATTATTAATAGTGCTAAGTATAGTTTTGTATATGAAGACTACAAATATACTACATATGAAGAGACATGGAAATGTGAGAATATCATTTATTTTAAAAATAAATAGACTACAAATATACTACACATATGAAGAGACATGGAAATGTGAGAATACCATTTATTTTAAAATAGTTTCGACAGGACTGATATCTTGTTAGTCTCATAGTAGAGTTAGTGGTAGAGTTCTCTGGGCGAGTACTAACTATCTTGTGAACTCTCCCAATGAAAACGTTCATAGTAGAGTGATGGTAGAGTACTTGTTTTTAAGTACCAAGTAAGTAGAGGAGAGTTAGTACGGTAGAGTTAGTATGCTAGTTACTCTACCACTAACTCTACTAATGAAAACCAGGCTTAAAAGTGATTTGGGTGGTCTTTCTCCAAAGTAAATAGAATACAAGGTATAATCAATCAATACTAACTATCTTGTGAACTCTCCCAATGAAAACGTTCATAGTAGAGTAGAGTGATGGTAGAGTACTTGTTTTTAAGTAGAGTTAGAACAGAAGAGTTAGTATGCTAGTTACTCTACCACTAATGAAAATCAGGCTTAAAAGTGATTTAAGTGGTCTTTCTTCAAAAGTAAATAGAATACAAGGTATAATCAATCAATACTAACTATCTTGTGAACTCTCCCAATGAAAACATTCTTAGTAGAGTAGAGTGATGGTGGAGTACTTTAAGCACCAAGCAAGTAGAGTAGAGTTGGTACGGTAGAGTTATTAGTTACTCACCACTAACTCTACTAATGGCTCAGTAGCTTAAAAGTGATTTGGGTGGTCTTTCTTCAAAGTAAATAGAATACAAGGTAATCAATCAATCATATTTATTGAATCATTCACAAAGGAGAGTACAACAGGCTTAGGCTAGGCGTAAACCGGTTAGTCATTACAAGACAAGACGAGATTAGTCACGTTTAGTCACAATAACTCACATAGTTAACTCACATAGTATCAAGTGAGTAGATTGAAATGCCTTAGTTACTCATTGGGGAGTAGGCCAGTCGACTGGCTAAAGCCTGGTTTTCATTAGTAGAGTTAGTGGTAGAGCTCCCTTGGCGAGTACTAACTATCTTGTGAATCCCTCCATTGAAAACGTTCAAGGGGAGTAGAGTAGGATGGTGCAGAGTACTACTCGTTTTTAAGTACCGGCAAGTAGAGTGATGAAGTTAAAGGTACGTGCGGTGGAGAGTTAGTATGCTAGTTAGTTACCTTACCACTAACTCCTTACTAATGAAAACCAGGCTTAAAGAAGTGATTTGGGTGGTCTTTTCTTCAAAAGTAAATAGAATACAAGGTATAATCAATCATTTGGCTGAATCATTCACAAAGGAGAAGTACAACAGCCTTGGGCTGAAGGCGTACACCAGTTAGTCAAAGAACAAAACAGACGCAGATTAGTCACGTTCAGTCACAATACACTCACGGGTTGCTTTCATGAAGCAACACACACCCGAGATTAGTCATTGCATCAGTGTTTTGCTGCTCACACGCACACAACTATGTGTGAATTACTGTGAGCTAAACGTGCGACCAATCAGTTCTGTTCTATGTCTTGACCAACCGGTGTGTACAACCAGTACTCTTCTATGCCCAAATCACTTTTTCTCTTCAATTCACTCAAACTCAAATTCCAGGTGTAAATCTGTACAGTATCATTGAATGAATCTGATTATAGTGGTTTTTATCTTCTACTGAAACTGAGCTTAACTAAAGGCATTGAAGGCGTACTCAACGGTCTTTTAATTCTAAGTATTATTTCAACCCAATTTTTTTTTCATTTGTAGTAGTTTGCTAACTTGAATGATTTCATTTGCAGATGTTTCGAACGATTTTTCAAGGCTGTGAATTTGAAGGAAGGAAAACTAAAAATGAAAAGAAGGACAATTCTGATGGACCACGTAGATTTAATAGGCACTGAATACATTTGGAGAGTAAGTTTTGACTCAATATTCTCAATACTATACTCACTATTCTCTTATATTGCATATGTTCAATATTATCTAATTTCAATCGGAATGGCCATAACATTCTCTGAGAAAATGCCCAGAGCTATCTTTGAGTTCCCTGTGTCCATACTTGTTCGATTTTGTGTTTACAGGAAATGTGCTACTACAATGCTTGAGCATTGAGCACAGCACAAAAATTGGACCTACCTGAGTGTGAGCGGACATAGGGAATTGGATAGACGTTGAACTGAAGTGGTAGGACCCATCAAAATCAAAACAGAACAGCTTTGATATTAAATATAAAGAAATGTACTTGTTGCTCCAGCTTATCTTTGAAGAAAAATATTTAACTATACAATTAAATTTGAAAATCAATTCGGATGTATGGAATCCAGCTCTTTGGATGTGCCTTAAAAGTGAAATCAATTTGATACCGTCATTTCAAAATAGGTTATTGATGAATGTTGTCAAAGCAGCTTGGTACATCGTAAATAGTCTAGTTTTATGTGGTAGAATTCCAGATCTAGTCATGAATCGAACGCAGCGTGCTAAAACTGATCTATATAAATTAATCTAATTTAGGTCACAAACCTAACGAAATTAATCTGAACCCAGGTCAATAATTTGTTTCTTTTTTCAAGTTATTGCAGCAGTATTATTGTTGGATTTAATTTTTCACAGATATTAATGTTCTTATTTGTATTTTCGCAGGTTGTTACAAATAGCAGCGATGAAATAGCCAGTAGAGCAATAGAGCTATTGAAAGAAGTGAGCACCAATCTAGGTCCTCGCCTTCAGTCGTCTAGTGTCGAATTTCACGAGAATTACATTTCCGAATGCTTGGATCGTCTTAGGGCTCATTATGACACAATTACTATTCTCAAGCAAACCAATACACCACAGGATACTCAGCACTTGAATAGGTAAGGCATTGTTTAGGTTATTTGTAAAAATCCTCATATCTTTGAAATATTTATAATTTTGTGGTCCAATTCATTATTCTGCTCAGTTTTTAAATCTCAGTAAATTCAAAATTTCAATTTTGATGAGACTAAATAACGATTTTTTGTTGAAGAGGTTTGCATTCATTTCATTGGCTCTTACAATGGACAAAGACTTACTTCAGTTACTTGAAACAAGGCGGCTGTCTCTTGTTAATGTCATTTTAGGGCCGGTTCATGAGCTCGGATTTAGCTAAGTCCTAGACTAAAACGGTGTCAGGTGGCCTGTAACGTCGACAAACGTTAGTCTCCACTCTGTATACTAAGGGGCTCTATGCTACAACTCCACTAACTCATTGAGGACAAACGTTTGTCGATGCTATGGTAGCTCTCGTGTTTAGTTTAGGACTTGGAAATTGCAAATCATTCATGAACCGGCCTGTCTTATGAACCGACCGCTTAATCATCTAATAGTGTAGATCTTCGAACTCTGGCTTCGTAATCTTTCAAATACATCTTCTTTCTGTTATAATGATTTTATATTATATTGTACATTATTCTATGTCAGTGTTGTCAATAATTTTCAATAAATTTCAATTTAAATTATGTTCACCCTCATTTAACATACACAATAATTGGGAGGTTTCCACTTTCAATTGAACTTGTATTTATGTTTTATTCTATTTTGCAGGTTACAGAGTCAAGGAGCGAATCAGTTAGGATGTGTCATGTTCGCGCAATGAAAGTGCAGAATTGCACATCATATTGAAGCGAATGCGATGGAGAATATGTAAATTGAAGAAACGTACCGAAAGGAAATCTGTCACTACTTTACAGGTGAGTAGAAAAAAAAATACTGGTAATGACTTCACAGCAATTATGTACTACATGGTGAAGGTACATTAATATGTGTGAGAGCTTGTATGGGATAATTGTTGAATTTTTTCTAATGCAGTCGAATCTCGAGAAATTTTTCTAATACCCTTGAAACTTTGAAATCCTCATGAAAGGTCAATGCTAAAAGTACCTCTATATTAACGTAGAAATTAAGATGAAAACTTTCATAAGATGAATTTGACGTGATTTGTCTAGGATTGATTGAAATCTGTGCAATGAATATTCTTGGAACAGAACCTCTACAAGACGAATGCGACCTCCGTAGGAAGAATTTCTCGTTCTCTCGACCTCGCTATCACTTAATTTTTAAAACTAACAGTGATCAGACGCATGTCTTTACATGTCTTACATGTTGGAATTGGAATGTATCCCACCCAAGTCTTCCTTCCCAAGTCATTGTTCGACTTTTTTTACTATGTATGGTTTTCATACAGTCTATTGTTTGTTTTAATACGGTGAAGTGAGAAGTGATTTAATACATGAACGTATACTATAAGAATTACTGTTACATATAAGGTCCTGAGTCCAAGTTTGTTTTGTTTGTGTTTTACCTAGAAGTATACACGTATTTTACGTTGTATAGAGGTACTTATAGCAATGAAAAAAATATCTGGTTACGGTAAGAATTTTTTTTTCAAATCAAATCATTTATTTATCCTTGAAACAAAATACAGCAAACTTGAAAAGTAAAATGAAAGATAATAGAATTAATAATACAATAGATGTACAATAGATGTAACATAAAATAGTATTACACATACTGTACTGTAATAAATTAACAAGGAATAATGTTAAATACTTTGGGTTGTAGTTGCAATACTAAAAATCAAGTTATATAGTGCGGTCGGCACCTTAGAGCAAGGAAAACCTCTATTAGACTAATATCGCAGTATTGAAACTTGATAGAACAAATATCTTTAGAATAAGACGAATTTTTGGATTGTCCCTTGAAACTGTAAAACAAAAATGGTACTCTAATATTATAATCGAAACTCTAATATTATATGGATCTTCTTTATTAAGAATACTTCGATAATACGAATTATTTTTTCTGACTCTTGAAACTGTCAAAAATGAATGATACTCTAATAATAATCAAACATGACCTTTCGATCCTCTTCATTGAGAATACCTTGATAAGACAAATAATTTTCCCCGCCCCTTGTGGCTGTAAAACAAATATGATACACTCTAATAATAATAATTATGGAGGCGCCATGTAGAGGAAGTCAAGGTCCACCCAGGACTGTAGAGACAAATAAAGTAAAGTAAGTACTATTAATAATAATAATAAACTGTATAATATTTTATTATTTATTAATAAATAATAAATAATAATAAACTGTAGAGCCAAATAAAGAAAAGTAAGTACTATTAATAATCGATCAAAATAACTTTTGCTGCTATAGAATTACTGTAGCCTAATTTATTTCCTATCCACCTTACAGATCGAGCAGAGGTAAACACATGGGCGTAATAGTTAGAATATCGTATCCGGGCCGGCAGGCTGAAGACATAGAAGTTCTGACACACAGCAACGACACGATTGGCCTCAATTGGGCGACAGGTGTGATGAAGCGGATAAAATCGAGGCGGGAAAGCCCTAACGTCCCAAAGTGGACCTATTCGTCAATGGAGCCAGAATCTGTTTGGATCCTGTCGAGGATCGAAAAACCACTGTCACAGTTACCTATTAGAGATAAACGGTGAGTTTTCATTTTAATCTAAGGGTTTGATTTGACTCACCTTTGATTTTTAATCTACAAACACTCATAGCACGATCTCTTCAACTTAGTTGTCGAAATCAGCTGTTTCGGTAATAATTAGACAGTGATTCCGACATAATAATCAAAAGGCTTAAAAGTCTTAAAGACCTTTAAAGTCTTTAAAATACCTTTTTAAAGAAGACCTTTCAAAGAATAACTTTTTAAAAGACCTTTTCAATAATCTGCGAGATTCAGCATTATTTGTAGGTCAAGTATTGTGATATTGCTGGTCAAAACATATGTTTTCTGACAAGTTGAAAGGATCCTGCTATATGTTGGGTTGCATTACAGAGACTGTATAATAACAGTGTGGCTATTTGATGTCACACTTTTGATTGGTTAGCTCGGACAAATCCACCATACTTTTGCCAATTCCCATAAGATTTGCATTGAAATGAAACGCAAATCATATGTAAAGTAATTCATTTCTTACCTTGAATTGGACGTAGTTATGCAGAAAGCATCCATAACCCACAAAAATTGAAAAATCTATGTTTGATTTATTATGACTTGTTATATAGATAGCTAGGTTTTGCAGAAAGAATTCAACCCACACCTCTCATCTTACATCTTATAGAAGCCAATAATCTAACCCAAAAACGTATGGTTTATCTGCTTGAGAGGTTTTTATAGAAGAAATCCAACCCACTTGGATGGTTTGAAAAAAACTAGATTCAATTTGTCTTTGCCAGTTTTTCGAATGAATGAATGAAATATTTATTTGCCATTTTACAAACATTATTTGAATAACAATTCACAATACAATTGGAAAGAAAAAATCAATTACAACAAAAAATTCGCTCACCTAAATTTAAATTAGAAATAGAAAAAATAAATGTACATACAGGTACTTGAATTGAATTACAAAATAAAAATGTATTACTCAACAATTATTTTGCAAATCATTAAAAACACTTTCCATTGTACGTTGTGCGCCAGTGTGAGTTGTAGCTTATATACTGTATTAACTTTATTAACTGTGTTTACTGTATCAACTGCATCTGTATTTATATTAACTAAAATTAACTGTTTTCGTTTTAATTTCCATACAATTCGCAAGTTTTTGTAGCAATACCAAGAGTAGAGAGACTATTGTTAATGTTAGAAGAGTTTTTTCGTTGTTGTTTCTCTTGAAATAAGTTTGATAAATGAGGAATTTGTTCATGTTTGCCTATAATTCATTATCAAAATTAAAAAATTTGGCAAAAGTATGGCGGTGGCGGGAATAAAAAATGTTCAACACACTGTTATGGACTCCCGAGAAAGGTATAAGGTCTAATTTTGATCTATCACAAGAGATGTCAACCTTTGAAATGTCTTCTTTTTTTTGTAAACTTTTTTATTTTCGTAAAAATTTTGTTGAGACTGTAGACTGTGGTGTTTATTTTGTTATGCACTGTTATTGACTGTACAAAATGTACTTTAGTAACCACTTTTGACTGTAATTGCTTGACTTTGCTCATAACCGTTTGGTTTTTTGGATTAAAATTTTATTTATTCATTTATTATTTATGTGGGAGTTACCTCAATCGATGAATAAAGATATTTTCAATTTCATCATTCGTATGATAGGTGGCCGTTGACCAAGATTTGATCTTCAATCAATGTGAATTTTTATTGAATCCAGTGTAATTTGTTTTGCAGATATTGTCGGCGAAAATGACGCAGGGCAACGCGAACACAGCTAGCTCTCCCGAAAGCAGTTCGGATAGTTCTACCAGCTCACCACAGCACTCCTACGATAATCCAAATGTCGAAGCCGAAAACTCATTGCCTGGAGTGGTCAGTTTTATTTTTTTGCAATCTCAATTCGATTAGTTTTTCAAAGATTTCTACTTCTATTATTGCATCATTTTGACTAAAGGTAGCCGGAGTCTGCTACTCAGTAGAAGAAGCGAAAACCTACATTTAGGCACTTTTCTTTCCACCTGGATCACACTTGGAAACTTAAAAATTCTCGCTCGGCTACTCAGCGATGCAGCGGATTCTTGTCATACTCACAGCACTACTCTATTTTGCCAGGTGCCACCCATCGCTCGGTTACCCAGCGATGCAGTAAAGGTTTTGTCATAATCACAGCCGCCACTCTATTCGAGTTGCTGTCTGATTATATTCTCAATAATAAATCTGTAATATGAGAATTTTATAACCTATCATCGACATCTTCGAGGTTGAAGTGATAAGTTAGTGACAAAATGATGAAATACACTACTTTTAAAGGAAATAATAATCTTGATTTTCCAGTTTGATGTGGTTTGAATATCTCCACTAACCCTCACCTTTTTGTATGCCATGAAGTGTCCACACCGCTCACCGCCTATGTCATGATCGCACGTCGATCGAAGAGCAACAAACTCATAGGCGACACTTTATTCTGAGCGTCCTCGCTTGAAACACACAGGGTCGCTTGAGTCGCCGAGTCCTTGGTCGCCGAGCGATGTTTGCTTTTCGATATGGGAATTTCAGGTGTAGTGTAACAAACAAAATACACTCCTTTTTAAGTAGTATAGCATCTTCATCATTTTTAAATACTTTTATTAGTAAAATATCGAAGCATCGAAGAAGGTTATAAAATTCTCAAAATATTTACTTTTTGAGGCAACAAACTCGGATTTTAGTTCTCAAGTTTTTATTTTACACACACAAGATAAAGTTTGTGTTCTGAATTCTATGTTCTGAATTTTTTTGCAACTTCACGAATTCAATTTTATTTATCCAAGGATACAAGTACAAGTACAATTCACAATAAAAATGAAAATATCCCAATATCTGGCATCACCAACATAGGAAAATCCTGACCGCTAGGTGAGAGTGCAAACAGTTCTAAATTCTAATACAATAAATAAAACACAATTCATAATAAAAACTACAATAAATTTGTAGTTTGTAAAGAAAACATACATAAGGACATGGAGGAAAAGAATAATCATAATAAATTCATGTTTCGAATTTATATTCCAGAAATCAGGTGTTAATTGTTTCCTATCAGCCCAACTTAATTTATATATTGAAAACCATTCTAATATACTTGGGTATCAGAGTACCCTCAATTTATGAACTCGAATTTTAATGTGCTGGGTATCGTGTTTATTAATTCTAGAACCGAGGTAGCTTCCTAAATTATTTGATTTACTGTTAGAATTAGAATGTGTTGATAAACTTTAACTAGTGTTGTTTTGCAGATAATGTCGCAGAACAGCAACTACGTGCAGTTCTTCTTTCAAGTGGCCGACCGCGGCTGTGAGCTGAACGACGCGGCGCTAAGGGACTCGGCGCGCGCCATCCTGAAACTGATTCCGCCCGACGTGCAGACTGTGCACGACCTGCAGGCGCTGTTCGCCCCCCCAGCACCCACGGCACCCCCCACCACCACTGTCGACCACATCTTCTTCAACGCATCGCAGTCTAGGGTGCTCTACAATTTGGAGGTGGGTTCAAAGATACTGTTTGCGGTGAGATGGAAAACGTTGATTATTATTTTTGTAAATTCAAATAAAATTTATTTTGATGGAAGGAAATGAGATATTGCAACTATTCAATTGTTTTTTAAATCATGATAATTTAAACAAAATTCCTATTATTCGATTCGATCTTGGAACCTTTGGATTATCAGACAAGCACTTATCGCCCTCGGCTACGGACCACATTAATAATGCAATAAACTACTCCTACTACTATATGAACGACTTCAGCTACTGCGAATATTGACAACAGAATAATAGCTAGTAAGGAAATTCGATGAACGCTGCTTTTTAAGAAACTTTTGCCCGGGCGGGAATAAATAATAATAATAATAAATTAATAATAAATTCATTTCCTTCTTCAAAACTAAAACCTAAGAATACATTAATGAAATATAGACTACAAAAAACACATATAACATCAAGAAAAGAATATTCATGGAAATTAACCCACTCAACTATGGATGTCATCCATGTACTAGAGTGGGTGAACCCAGAGAACCTAGAGTGGGTGGGAATCGAACCCAGCACCCCCTGCACATTAAATTTAAACTCCGTAAAATTACGTCATTTAACGTAATTATTGCAACGAAAACCAATGAACGAATATGTCACTAAAGTGGTTGAATAAATTTGATTGAAAGGGTTTTGAAATGAATACGTAGGCTAGTATCGGGGTATTTGTTGAATAGGGGTTACACTGTACCCGTTTTGATATGCATATAATTTGTGATGACACATCATTTGAGATTTTAAACGTGTGATACACTTTGTATTTTGATATACTCAAAAATGCGATGTACTTTTGTACAGTATATAATTTCTTCCTAATTTTATTACAGGTTATGTACGCGCTTTTAATGCCAGCCTCGGATCCTCTCTCGGATAAGGCCTTTGAGTTTCAGTTGAACTTTCTCTGCAGTCCTCATGCACCTGTCATTCTTGACATGCTGACCAAAAACAATTTTCTTCCAAACGCAGACGTTGCGACTAAAAGGTGAGATTTAACTCATTGTCATAAATTGATTATATTTTTCTTATTTTAATAGTTTCTCTATTGTAGGGTCTAGTTATTCTAGCTCATTTTCATTCTCATTTCCAAGTGGAGGTGTAAAATATTTGTTCAACCACCACTGTCTCATCTTTATTTTTTAAATAGTTCAAATTGCGCAACAAATTATAGTTCAAATTGCATTTTATTATAGTGGCTTGTATATTTATTCATTAAATGGCATTTATTTTTAAAAGCTTGAAATTGCATTTAAATTCAAAGCTTAAAGTTGCTTGTAATCTTTGTATCTTATGTTATAAATTTTCACTTTGTTTTGTAGATGATTTGTGGTTATTTCTTTATTCTTAGTTTTTTTACTTGTATTTCTTTACCTTGTACCGTGTGTAATTTTTTCCTCAACTGTTATAATAAGATATTTCTTTTCTTTTATTTGTATTATTTTGGTTTTTGGTTAATGCTGCTTATTTTATTTGTTATTATGTAATACTCGGCCCCTGCGCTCAGGCTGTTGCCTTTGCAGGGACCTTCCTTGTGATTAATACAGTATATTAATACTATTTTATGTTATATCTATTGTATTATTCATTCTATTATTTTTCATTGTACTCTTTAAGTTTGCTGTATTTTGTTTCAAGGATAAATTGATTGAAAGGATTGGTTGATTGAAATGAACTTTGATTTGATATTAAAATATACCGCAATTGGTGTAATAAAATCCAAGCCTTCTAACTTTTGTTTTTTTTCCGCTGCAGATCCGCCTACCTGATGGTGCTAAAAATGTGCAAACTACTGTTGTCGGTGTTGGGCCACATAATGTATCGGCTGATGGACGAGAGTCCCCCGGAGCAGCAGCAGCAGCAGCAACAAGAACCCGATGCCACAGACAACAATCCCGCTGCAGCAACTTTGCCGCCAGCTGCGGCGGCGACACTCTGCAACGGCGGCATTGACGCAGCGGCAGTGCAGCAGCTGCAGTCGGCTGCAGCGGCGGGCATGCAGCGGTGTCCCGTTGTTGTATTGAAACAGGCGCTCGCCAATCTGCCCAACTCCAACACCGAGTACATGCTGAGAACAGTTGTCAGCAAACTGGCGCAGAGCTATACCACGCAGGTAGAAGATATTTTTACAGTCTACTTTGCACAAAATAAATAAATACATTGAAACATGAATAAAAAACTTGATGAAATTTGGCTTGTAATATTGTCTTCTGAGCAACCAAAGTATTCGCTTCCCACTAAATTAAATCTCTTCAGAATGATGTCATGACCATGCATTAAAGATTAAATACAATTATTGTCTTTCATGAAACTTGGGCTAAGGCCACACTACTAAGAGCTATGCTTGGTGTTAAGAGCCAAGTGACTCGCATAGTGACTGATCCTAGTGAACGAACGCATTGCGTACTATTGCAGACGGCCACACTGCAACCGCTTGGTGACTAACGAAGCTCCTACCTTAGCACGTCGCTCGTATAGTGTGGCCATCTGCAATAGTATGCAATGCGTTCGTTCACCAGGATAAGTCCCTATGAGAGTCACTTGGCTCTTAGCACCAAGCATAGCTCTTAGTAGTGTGGCCTTAGCCCAAGTTTCATGAAAGACAATAATATTGTATTTAACCTTTAATGCATGGTCATGACGTCATTCTGAAGAGATTTAATTTAGTGGGAAGCGAAGACTTTGGTTGCTCAGAAGACAATATAACAAGCCAAATTTCATTAAGTTTTTTATTTATATTTCAATGAATTTATTTATTTTGTGTAGATACTTCATATATTCTTAGGAAAAAGTCGGCTAGCAACTTTTCGGTTGCTATTCGACTCAATCATTGGAATTTATTCACACTCCAACGTCACTTATAATGTGTAGTACAGTCATATGTAGGTAGTGTATAGTGTAATTGCGAGTAATAGACTTCAGGTGAAAAAGCTTCAAGTGAATCACTCTTGTAAAAAGTTTTTGTAGCTTAGGTCAGTGAAACGTTTCTCATTAGGTCATTAGTGTCAAGACTAGAATTGTGTTTAAATAAAAATATAAAATTTTACAGCACGATCCTTTTAACTTGCCAGAAATCAGCTGTTCGGTAATAATTGAACAGTGATTTCGACACAATAATCAAAAGTCTTAAAGACCTTCAAAGTCTTCAAAAGACCTTTTTAAAGAATACCTTCCAAAGAATAACTTTTTAAAAGAGCTTTTCAATAATCTGCGAGATTCAGCATTTGTAGGTTAAGTATTGTGATATTGCTCTTTGAAACAGCTGATTTCTGACAAGTTAAAAGGATCCTGCTATATCTGATACAAGTGATCATTTTAGAAAGAACAATATTAAAACTATGGTTGTTTTATTCTATTAATCAAACCTAGTTAGCAATCAGTCGAAATGTTGCCAGTCAAGTTGTAAACAAGGCCTGAGTTTTAAAAATTGGTAGAAGAGTCAAACGGACTCGCAAGACATAAACGCATAGTTTTTTCTTGATATATAAGATGTAACATTTCAGAGGTGGAATATCGTAGTAGTTTGCTGTTTGTGCAGGTACTGGCAAACTATAAAGCCCGGTCTAGACGCAACGATAAGTTTGTCAAACTTTTTGTTCAAACTTATCAGGATTATTTTAAATTGTCATAAAACAGCTCATTTAACGTTAGTAAACGAGCGTACATCGATTCATCAATCGTACATCAATCAGCTGTTTTCTGACAATTTAAAATAATCCTGCTATATAGCAGGATCCTTTCAACTTGTCAGAAAACAGCTGATTGATGTAAGCTTGTTTACTGACGTTAAATGAGCTGTTTTATGACAATTTAAAATAATTAACAAGTTAAAATGATCCTGCTATATAGCAGGATTATTTTAAATTGTCAGAAAACAGCTGATTGATGTAAGCTTGTTTACTGACGTTAAATCAGCTGTTTTATGACAATCTATATTAATAAAAGAGAGTTGGTGTCTGTACGCTCGCTTATAACTCGAGAACGGCTGAACCGATTTAGATGATTTTGGATTCGTTTGAATTTTTAAAGCACTGGTTAACATAATATCTATTAAAATATAAGAAAATCCCTTTATAATTAATAAATAGTTATTACATTAATGACATAACCTATCAAATATTTCATAGAGCTACGTTCAAACTTGCCGGCACGAACGTGTACCTACAACGGAAAGATGATCGCAATTTAAGATCAGATTAATTAGCAAGCATATCCTAAGTCTCCGTGGCTCAGTGCAAATGTCTCTGCGTGTTAACCTAGAGGTTGCGGGTTCAAACCCCGCTCTGGACCATTCTTTTTTGCTATAGGTTTTCTACCTAATTATTTTACGCTACAATCATCAATTATTAAGAATGTGTTATCGTTCGTATTATGCATTTTTATTGTTTCTAATAATAAAATTGAAGAACGGGAATAAAAAAAAATAAATAAAATAAAAAAATTAAAAAGAAAGAAAGAAATATGAAAAAATTCTTTTAATTAGAATAGGACTGATAAAAATTGAAGAACGGAAATAAAATTAAAAAAAATAAAATAAATTAAAATGAAAAAATTAAAAATAAATAAATATGAAAAAAAATTCTTTTAATTAGAATAGGACTGATAAAAAATTGAAGAACGGAAAAAAAAAAATTAAAATAAAAATAATAAAAAAGAAAGAAATAAATAAATATGAAAAAAATAATTGGTGGGAGAAGGGGGGTGACATTTGATGGGAAAGAGGGGGTTGACATGAAGAGGGATATGTGGGGGTGACATTTGAGGGGGAATGGAGGGGGGCATTTGTGGGATGACATTTTTTTGGGGATGGCATGAAGGGGGGACATTTGTGGGGAGAAATGTCCCCCATTTGGAGGGGGAAGAGTGCGATACGAAGTTCGCCGGGACAGCTTGTTTAAAATAATCCTGATAAGTTTGACAAACTTATCGTTGCGTCTAGACCGGGCTTACGGCTGAATTAACCCATATTTTTTCCTTGATATATAAG
This sequence comes from Laodelphax striatellus, assembly GCA_017141395.1. Classification (NCBI taxonomy): domain Eukaryota; kingdom Metazoa; phylum Arthropoda; class Insecta; order Hemiptera; family Delphacidae; genus Laodelphax; species Laodelphax striatellus. The sequence goes on from CM029542.1 coordinate 13,352,689, forward strand.
ATGTTGTAACATTACATCCATAATGTAATGTTTTCTTTTAATTGATAAGTTCATTGTTTTTTTTCCTTTGGTTGATGAGTTCACAATGTAATGTTTTCCTTAGTTGACGTAGTCTTTGTTTAGTTTTTTCTGTAGTTGCGAATCTTGAAACACTTATAATTCAATTTAATTTTGATTTTAGTTTTTTATTTTATTGTTTTTAAAGTTTTAATATTCTAAATTTAATTTAGAATTGAATTTAAAGATTGATTTAATTCATTTGGCTTCTAATGAATTATCAATTCATTATTTGCTTCTCAAATTCTTTTTAAATGCTGCAGAAGCTTGAAATTTTTGTGATTTCTGACCTCACTACCGGCGCACAAGATTATCTTTTGCCGGTAGTGCCATATTGTTAACAATACTGTTGATGGTTTAAAATTTATTCTCAAGGTAATTTTTTTTTTGTATGTTATGCTAATGTTGTACCAATTTTACTTTGTATTGTTAACCAATATTATTATTGTATTTTTAAACAATTTACTTTTTTGGCAATAAAAATATTGATTGATTGATTGATTTCCAAGGCAGAATATCATTGCGTATTTGTGTGTGTGTGTGTGTAGGTGCTGACAAACAATAAGACTGAGTGTGCGATGATGGCGGCGGCGCTGGCGTGGCAGTTGCCCGGGGCGGAGACCATCAAGGCGGTGATCAACATGGCGTGGGTGGCCAGGTCGGGCAACTTGCACCTGCTCGATGTGGCCGACAAAGACCAGTTGCACGACCGCCTCATCGAGAATGCGGCGCAGCACGACGATATACTCGGTGAGTGCGGTGAAACCTATTTGGCTGGTACTATACTCGGGTGTATTATGTACACTTCAATCGTTATAAAATCAAAATCAATTTATTGCCATTCTTTTTTTTACACACAAGTGAAACAAAAACATTCTTATAATGTTATAAACTAATTGTAATATAAACTAATTTAAAAAACATATTCAACGAACGTTTTATAGTATTTTAATATTGGAGTAATGGGCTCTCCCAGAAAAGCTAATGCTTGAACTCTGGAAGAGAGTTCAAAATGTTAAAGGTAATTAGGATGGATGTATAAGACAATTTAATTAGTACCAGAAGAAACAATATGCAATATAAACACTAGAGTATAAATGTACATTGATATATTGTTTACATCGTACATTGATATATATACTGATATTGTACATTGATATATTAGTTTACATTGATATATTAGTTTACATTGATATATACAATATATCAATGTAAACACTAGAACAAATGCCAATTAATCTTCTGAAATCTCAAGTCCGAAGTAAACTTTCCTACATACCCACTCCCTTATTTCATAAATTAAACACTTAGTAATTCTATTTAGAATGAATTTTTCAGGTAAACCATTTAACCCGAGTTATCTTTCTGTCGCGAAATTCAAGTGAAAATGTGATATTTTAGGAAGTTTTAATATTATTCTTGTTTAATTAATTTGACTTTGTCATGTAGTAATCTTAGAAATTCAAAATTATTGTTAGTTAATAGTTTTTTGGACTCACAATTTCAGTAAGATGAATCATCAACATAACCTCTGGACTATTTATCAAAATTTGGGAAAGAAGCAGTTTTGGACAAATGTCTGTTGATTCTTCCCACATTGTAATGTATCTTGCCAATAAATGAATGAATGAATAACCTTTGAGAATCTGATATTTTTTCTGCCAAAACAAAATTTTGTCCAAAACTCTACACAAAATTTCTGTTGAATTTACATGAATTATTTCTGTTTATTTTCAGTTTGCCGGGAAGCGCTGGAAGTGTTAACAGTTTCTCTAGTCCTTAGTCCAAATTGCCTGGAGTCGTTGATAAGGGAGCCCATGTGGCAAACGTTTATTATAGATCTTCTACTTTGCGCCAACAATAGGTAAGTGCTGTTACTCACAATTCTCTCCTTGAAATATTCATTATTCTTCACGAACCATAATTATAATTATTCACTTATTATTCTTCATTTATTCTGATGAATTATCTGCAGAATTCTTCATCTATATTATTAGGAGATTGAGATTTTTCGTTTTACACGCGGCGTGTGAATACCATACATACGATTGTCACGAAACTTTGCATATTACATCATTTTAACCCAAAAATAATACCCAAGTATTATTATTATATTTCATAATAATACCCAAGGATGGTTTTTAGCCATAAATCAAGGTCCTGAACCTAGAGGAGTTCATTCTACTGGACTTTGAAATTATTAATGTATCCTTATGGAGTAGTAATTTTTGAACTTAAAGCGGCTTATTGACGGGGAAAGTAGAGATGGAAAGTTACTGGCGGCCAGTACTTGCCTTCTGTGAAGTGGGAAGTAAAAACAAACAGGTTTGTGTCAGTGCCAGTGTCATTGGTGGCCAGTCATTGGTGTCATCGCCACTTCATGGGAGGCAAGTACTGGCCGCTAGTAATTTTCCGTTCCTACTTTCCCTGTCAATAAGCCGCTTAACGCCAAGTTTTCACCTGTGAATAACGTTCAAAGATAACAAACTGATGTGATATTGTGAAACCATACGCTTTGTGATACCATAAGTTGAAAATATAATCAAGGATGATAAAAACATAGAGATACCCCAATCAACTGGGTTTTGATATTTCACACAAATATCCTTAACCTCAACGGAATTTCTGAGACCCCGTAGCGAAGCACGGGTGACCTGCTAATAATTATTTCCCTTATGTTGGGTTGCATCAACAGGGATCAACTATTTTGTATCAGCTGATCCCATTTGATTAGCATTGTACTGATCCTGGATTGAAATTGATCTTTCTTGGTGCAACCCAACATTATTGTACTTACTATGTAAGTTCACTAAATTATCTCTAGAATTCTTCATTGATCATTTCCCTTTATAGCATAATATGCAAGTTCGCTTATATGTTGATTGGTAGGCTATTTGTATCAGTGTAATTTTATTTTGTGATTTTAAAAAGCAGGATTGATTCAATCTATTTTCCGTTTCAGGTCAGTTCGAGTGTCAGCAGTAGAACAGTTCCTAATGATCTCGACGTTAGGCTGTTCGCAGCATCCCCTTCAATTGTCAATTGTCTATCTGTTCAGCGTCCTGCACACTATGGTTGTCGATTTTGCTCGCAACTCACACGAATACTTTCAGGTGAATATTTCAATTTATAAAAGATGAACGAATGAATAGAAATGCTTTAGCATCTCGAAGTAGGTTACTGTTAGCTGGAATACTGTTGAAAAATGTAAGGGCCGGTTCATTAGCTCGGGATTTAGCCAAGTCCTAGACTAAAACGAGTGGCTACCGTAACATCGACAAACGTTAGCCTCGATACTATGTACTAAGGACTCTCTATGCTACTAACCCACTAACCTGTCGAGACAAACGTTTGTCGATGCTACGGTAGCCACCCGTTTTAGTCTAGGACTTGGCTAAATCCCGAGCTCATGACCGGCCCTAAATATTCTAGTTTTTAAAATTAATTAAATACAGTATATAGAAATGCATATCATCGTTCGAGCATCTCGGAGGTTGGTTTGAATAAATTTAGTTTGAAACTTATGGCCAGTTTCACTAAAGCCAATTAAATTCAATCTCAGTAGAATTAACATCATTGTGACTATGTTTGGTCGCTCTGTTATTATGAGGTTGAGCCACGAACACGTAAGGCTAGGCGTACACCGGTTAGTCAAGACAAGACAAGACTACATTAGTCACGTTTAGTCACAGTAACACACATAGCTGCTTATGAAGCAGCACACACCGAAGCAATAACTAATCGGTGTGTGTTGCTTCATAAGCAACTATGTGAAGTACTGTGACTAAACGTGACTAATCTCGTCTTGGCTTGACTTGACTAACCGGTGTACGCCTAGCCTAAGAGTGTTCTTGGATAGGTGACTGTCATAAAAATAAGGCGAGTCAAAACCTACCTTTAAGGCTGAGGCCACATTACAAGGAGCTTCGCTTGGTGCTAAGAGCCAAGTGACTCACATAGTGAATGATCCTTAATGAAGCTCCTACCTTAGCACGTCGCTCGTAGTGTGGCCATCTGCAATAGTACACAATGCGTTTGTTCACTAGGATCAGTCACTATGCGAGTAACTGGGCTCTTGGCACGAAGCGAAGCTCCTCGTAATGTGGCTTTAGCCTTAGGGTCTCTCCACCAAGCCATACGAACATAATAACATCATTTTGAAAAAATGCCATGAGAAAATTGTAAAATTATATGAATTTTAAGTTCTAAATTTACAGTAAAAATTCAATCTTTTCCAAACTTGGCTTTTTGGTTCGGTGTTTTCATCGTTTTATTTATTTTTTTGACGTCTGAAATTAAAAGGACTTTTTTCAAAGTTGGAAATGACAATGTTTGAATGTGAAGTTTGTAACTATTGGTCCTTCGTGCAACAGACATAATCCTTTTACATTTGAAGTGATAAGTTAATCGAAATTAAGCTCCCTATTAAATTTATTTATAATTACTAGTGCTTTCGACACGACGTTTGATTCTTTGATAAAATAATTATTGTTCAGAAAATAGCAATAGTAATAATAATAATAATAATAAAATTTTATTGTTAGAAAGCCACAAAGGCATAAGACAACGTCATTTAAAGTTAGCCTAAAAGAATATAATATTGTAGTTGGAAATTATACCCGCTAAGAGTACTCACTTAATGAAAATTTTAACCAATGAACACAATTTCTCATATCATAGTTGAATATTATATCCGTAATGTGATCTCTCACTGATGTTACGTGTTCAGTTAATTCATAATAATGAATTATTATCAACAACAATTTTAGGGTTAGTCAAGTTATTGTTCTTTATGTATTACTTGATTATTATTGATATTAATGTTGGTTTTTTCTTGTTCCAGCTTCTCTGTAGACTTCTTAATTTCGCATTTATCTCCAACTGTCCATTACCAAATGCCGAAACCCTATTGAATAGTGAAATACGGTGGCTCAAAGAAGTTAGGGTGAGTTGAAGTGTTATTACTTGGAAGTTTTTAAAATATTTCAATATTTATAGTTTTATTTCTAATACTGTATTAGGATTGTTCGTTTAAAGTTCTTTTGAAATTATATTGATTTAAACTGGAAAAATATTCCAATATTGATATTTATATCTGGGATTTAAATTGATCATTCATTGTTGATTATAGTTTCGAATAGTTGGATATTCTAATATTGATATTGATTTTTTTATCTGGGATTGTAAGTTAATAAATTATTGTGGATTATAGTTTTGAATGTTTGGATATTCTAATATTCATATTTTTGTTTGGGATTTTAAATTAAACATTTAGGCCTACAGTTTTGAATAGTTGGATGTTTGGAATTTTTTTCATGATTCTAGGTGTCATATAGATGTGTTTCTACGATTTTAGTTTCATAAAATTGGATTTTTTAATTTTTTTAGGCAAAAGTGAAGAAAAGCGGTGAGACAGGAGTAGAAGAAGCTGTTCTGGAAGGCCACCTGGGTCTTGCAAAGGAGCTTCTTTCATTTATGTCTCCCGAGAAGAAATTTCAAATCGGAGCGTGCGATAAATCAAAAATCTTCCTCATTAAGGTATGTTGACAGTTTTTTTGAAAAACATTTACTATTTTTTCTTATTCCAAACAATATTTGTTATTGAATTGTATTTTTTCAATAACTGGGTCTAGAATTGTATAAAAAAAACAATAGAAAGATGAACATTAGATAAATATTTTAAACATTATTTGTAACACTATGAATGAAATTGTTCGTCAAAATCTCTTTCTGCTGAATTTCGTGAAAAATTATTAGAATTAGATATTATAAGAAAAAAATTATTGTTAATTCGTAGGCGTTATTAGGCTAGGCGTACACCGGTTAGACAAGACAAGACAAGATTAGTTACGTTTAGTCATAATAATTCACATAGTTGCTTATGAAGCAGCACACACCGATTTAATGACTAATCGGTGTGTGTTGCTTCATAAGCAACTATGTGATGTACTGTGACTAAAATTGACTCATTTTGTCTTTTCTAACCGGTGTACGCCTAGCCTTCACTACATTTTCATGTATAGCAGGATTAATTTAACTAGTCAGAAAACAGCTGTTTCGACGAGCAATATCACAATACTTTACCTTCAAATGCTGAATCTTTAAGGGCCGGTTCATGAGCTCGGGATTTAGCCAAGTCCTAGACTAAAACGGGTGGCCAGCGTAGCATCGACAAACGTTAGCCTCAATACTATGTACTAAGGGCTCTCTATGCTGCTAACCCACTAATCTGTCGAGACAAACGTTTGTCGATGCTACGGTAGCCACCCGTTTTAGTCTAGGACTTGCAAAATCCCGAGCTCATGAACCGGTCCTAAGACTTTCAAGTCTTTGGATTATTGTGTCAAAGCTCCGTGAAATCACTGTCTACTGATTTCCAAAACAGCTGTTCTCTGACTAGTTGAATTAATCCTGCTATATGGGTGCTTAATATTGTTGAATTAATTTTTGCTATATTTTATTGTAAACTAGCTGTCCCGGCGAACTTCGTATCGCAAAAAATGTCATGCCTCCCTTCATGTAACCCCCCAAATCCCCCTTCATGTCACCCCCCTCTTTCCACCAAATGTCACCCCCCTCTTCCTCCCAATTGGCCCCCTTCATGTAACCCCCAAATGCCCCCTTCATGTCACACCTCCTCCTCCCCCAAATGTCCCCCCTTCATGTCATCCCCCAACCACGATCATCTTTCCGTTTTTTGGTAGCTCAAACATAGGTCTCTAAAATGTTTGATAGGTTAGGTTAGGTCATTAATTTACTAATTATTTATTAATTATAAAGGGATTTTCTTATCTTTAAATACATATTATGTTAACCAGTGCTGTAAAAATTCAAACTAATCCAAAATCATCTAAATCGGTTCAGCCGTTCTCGAGTTATAAGCGAGCGTACAGACACCAACTCTCTTTTATTAATATAGATTTGTTCGCAACTCTTTGTATAGGGCACAACTCTCTTGACAAATAGAAATTTTATTCTCTAATTCGATTGTGGCTTTCAGGAGCTAATTCAGTATTGGATTTTTCAGGAGCTGGTCGAAGACTTTATTTTCCCAGCGTCGAAGCTGATGCTGCACCTGCAGCGAACCGGGGAGTTGATCGCCGACCAGGCTGTGCCCGTGTGCAGCATGCCGCAAACGCTCGCCTCGGCCTTCGAGTTGCTGGCCACCCTGTGTGTCGGATGTGTGCCCAACATGAAGCTGCTGGTCAACATGCTCACTGATATGTTCTATTCGGGTGAGTGAACGCCTTTCTCATTAGGCTGGTCGCCACACCCGATGAAACAAAACAGAACGCTTTGTTTCAACTCGGTACAACACACACAGGAAAGTGAATTCAACGAGTAGTTGTGAGACGCTAATATTTTAAGCTCGGGATCTAGCTAAGTCCTAGACTAAAACGGGTGGCCACCGTAGCATCGACAAACGTTAGCCTCGAAACTATGTACTAAGGGCTCTCTATGCTGCCAACCCACTAAGCTTTCGAGACAAACGTTTGTCGATGCTACGATAGCCGCCCGTTTTAGTCTAGGACTTGGCTAAATCCCGAGCTCATGAACCGGCCCTAAGAAATTTTCGTAGAAAAGGCTCCGAAAAGTATATCCTTTTCATCCTTTATGCTAGAAAGGACTGCTAGTTTATTCAAGGCGCTATCTTTTCGCTTGATTTCACTCATAATTTTAGAATATGACTAAATTTTCAAACCCTAAATATGAATAATATAGGTTATCAACGTTTTTAATAGATTTTGTTATTTTCTACATTGTGTTATTCTCTACATTTTCTAACTAATGTGTGAGGTTCAGATAAACTCTGCGACTCTGCAAATCATATGTTTCATTTGAAGAGTTACTAAAAATATTGGTGGAACAGATAGCAGTTGCTCCGTGGGCACACGGCCTTAGAGTGCAAAGTGCAGAGTGAAGAGTTGCAGAGTCTATGGAGGAATAGGGCTCTGAATCCCAGCTACGTCTATAAGAAGGTTCTCAATACTACGCACTAAAATGTAAAATAATCACAACCTCTTGTTCAAAACTAAATTGAGACACTGGGTGGTTAAGAATTTTTTTATGAATGGAGGAGCATTTTTTACCGTTAGAATAGTTGTTTATTTTTTTCTGAATGGTAGGACTATTCTATGTTCTTTGTGTAACTATGAGTTGTTTATTTGTGCTATTGTTTGACCCTATGTATTTCTATATCTTTATCTGTGTGACATTTGTTGTGTGGAATTGTGTCTGTCACCATTTATGACATGATAAATGAATAAATAATAATATTATAGATCATGTTAGTGTATTGTGGTATCAAGCGTTCTGTGCTGTGTTTTAGTGTTATATTTTTTTCGGACATTATAAAATCAGAAAAATACTTTTTTTAAATGCTGATGTCTGTTTTCTAAGTGAGAACAAACTTTCACCATGTTCCCTATCAAGGGATAATTGGTTATGTTGGTGAAGTGGAACAACCCTACTCGGGTCTCCCCACTATTAAAAGCCATACGCTAAATAAATAAATAAATGAATGGTATAAAAAAAAAGCATCTATCCCAATGGAACTATTCTTATTCTTGTGGCCTTGGCTTTGGTGTTTCTTGCAAGAATTTCTATTGTATGTTGTGATATAAAATATTGACTGTTGCTATTTTGATATTATTTTGACCATTGATCTATCAATTTATTTATTCACAACAATAATACAATACAATTTTCATCAATACATTTTTTAGTAAATAATACACATATAATAATAAGAATAAATTACTCTTAATAATACCTGCATGTCCTTGAAGGTTGCTACAGTGAAATAATTTCGAATTAATCTTGATAAAATGCAATGTGGTGTGCTCGTTTTCAGAGCGAGACGACCCGCTGGTGGAATGGGACTACCTGCCTCCCGTCGGCCCGCGACCCAGCAAGGGCTTTGTGGGTCTGAAGAACGCGGGCGCCACCTGCTACATGAACTCGGTGCTGCAGCAGCTGTACATGGTGGAGGGCATCCGGGTCGGGCTGCTGGCTGCCGACGGCGCCGCCACCGATCTCAACGAGGACTTTAGCGGCGAGGAGCGGCCTGATGGAGAGGTCAGTGCACGCTGAATTCAGTCCCATATTATCAATCAGTACCATTTTATTTTCCTTCTTGAAATAAATGAATATACCAATTGACATCAGTATACAACAGGGAGCTGACATCTAAGGGAGAGGAAGTAAGAGAAATAAGGGAAGTAGGATGTCGGCCATTATTATGGACCTACTTTTGGCGGGGTATTTGAAAACATCTAAGTATAGCAGGATCCAATTATACTTGTCATAAATCAGCTGATCGACGAGCATATGATCACAATACTTAACCTATAGCAGGATCCAATTCAACTTGTCAGAAATCAGCTGTCTCAAAGAGCAATATCACAATACTTAACCTACAAATGCTGAATCTCGCAGATTATTGAAAAGGTCTTTTAAAAAGTTATTCTTTAAAAGGTCTTCTTTAAAAAGGTCTTTTAACGACTTTAAAGGTCTTTAAGACTTTCAAGCCTTTTGATTATTGTGTCGAAATCACTGTTTAATTATTACTGGATCAGCTGATTTATGTCAAGTTAATTGAATCCTGCTATACATAACTTCTACCCAAACCCGCCTAAAAAACACAAAATCGGACAAAAATGTTGAATTTTGCCGTAAATATTAACTATAAATTCTCTGAACGGTCTTGATTTATACCGCAAAAGATACCATAAACTTTCAAAACTCCATGAAAATCGAATTTAACATGATGGCTCTGAATTCAAATACACCGCCAAAATTACGTCCATAATAATGGCCGACATCGGTCCAGAGCAGGGGGCTGTCATAGACGGAGTGGAAGTATTGTATCTTCCCTATGTTAAAAAGGGGTGTAGGCTGAGTCTCGATCAAGCTAGTTTCCGGACGGAGTTTTGGCGCTGTATTTGAATTCAGAGCCTTTATGTTAAGTTTTATTTTCATAGACTTTTAAAAGTTTATGGTATCTTTTGCGGTATAAATCAAAACTGTTGAAAGAATATGGTTAATATTTACGGCAAAATATAACATTTTTGTTAGATTATTTGTTTTTTAGGTTGGTTTGAGTAGAAGTAGGTGTGATTCTCTACTACACGTTAGAATGGTTATTCACTAATAATGGTTAACTTCTAATATCGTTACGCGTGTATCAAACTTTCGGATTATTCTTCAATATCATTGATCTAATATCGATATGCGTGTATCAAGCTTTTGAACCAATCCGCTATTCAATCAGAATCAGCTGTAATTATTATCAATTTACGATGTTTTCAAATACACCGCTAAAAGTCCGTCCGGAAACTAGCGTCATCCTACTCCCCTTATTTCTCTTACTTCCAGTCCCTAAGATGTCAGGTCCCTGTAGCTAACAATGGACCACACATCATATTATAGTAGTTTATGTAATGATTATATTATGAGAGACTTTAAATCACGAGTGAGATACAGGGTTAAAATATGAGCAAAGCGAAGCGAGTAATTCAAGGTATCTCACAAGTGGTTTAAAGGCCAAAGACAACCATTGAATACAACATTTTATCTACGAGTAAAAACAACAATTATATCAAAACTATCAACCTAAACTAACCTTGATTCAAACGACCATGTTCCATGTTCATTGTATAAGTTGGGTTAGGCGTTATGGCTGGAACTCACGATTCCAGTAGGTGTTCAGGTTACTGGAGGCAGGTTACCTGCCTGGAGGCAAAGGCAGGTTTCCTGCCTGGCAGCCTACCTCTGCTCTGATCTCTTAACCTGTTCAAGTAAGTGGTCTCACGGTTCAGTTTATCTGCTTCAGGTAACCTGCCTCCAGTAACCTGAACGTCTACTGGAATCGTGAGTTCCAGCCATTAGGGTTAGGACAGCTGAACACACGCATTAGCAACTGCAGCCGGTTTGATCAAATTAGATGAGATTTCATTTAGTTCCATTCCAGTTTCTTTTTGTATTGTGCACAACATCAATGATTAATTATTCCTAGATAGGTAAGATTCAATTTTTCTAAATAAATGGAGATATACTTAATAATTTATAATAATAGGGTCATGTTGATGGCCAAGCAATAGAAAATAGCCCTACTGATTCATCACTAGAATTTACGACATGCAATCAATATCATGCAGTTCGTTATGGATCACAATATTCAGAAAATAGTCTTCCTTATTGATATGACAATTCCCTTCTACATAATTTTAGAACCATTTAGGCTGAAAAGATCAGTGAGAGATGTGTTTTTCCTGAGATCTTGACCTGTGATCTGGATTCAAAAATATTATTGTTTTTTGTATTATTATTCTTCATAACTACTATTTATTACTCTTATTAATAATTAATTAATACAATTATTGTATTAACTTGGTGTGGTATTTTTTCAGTACTTGCAAGTAGATGAGAAGAACAGTCTGGATGAATCTAGGAAAGAATACAACATTGGTATACTGAAGCAAGTTCAGGCCATATTCGGACATTTGGCTTACAGTAAACTACAGTACTACATCCCCAGAGGCCTATGGAAGCATTTCAAGTAAGTGCTGATCACCTAAACCTTGTTATTATAAATTTCTAGAAGATTACAGTATCCTTTAATTCACTTCGCTCTTTTGGAGATTACTAAAAATACTTACATTCTAGTTTTGAGCAATAATTGTTGGATATATGGTATTTGTATTCATTACTCGTAAGTTTTTATATAAGGGTTTCTATTAATTGTTAAGAACTTTGATGCTTACATTATCTGCAAAAACTAATATTACTGTTTGAAAGGATTTTTAACTATTTCAGTAACCAACTCTTTTCAAATAATTTTATTTACATTGCGGGATCGTGAGGGAAATTATAATAAATACCATTGAAAAATTTAAGAAAACTAAATAATATAAAAAATCAGCTACTTGAAACTGAATATTGAAACTAAACAATTTATTATTGAAACTAGACAATTAGATATAGGGAGAAAGATTGATGAGTGATAATAAAACATAGTAATATGAATTACATGATTATATGATTTACATAATTATATGATTTACATGATTATTATATTTATTCAACATACACTGTTGGAAGCCTAAATTATCATATTGTATTTTTATATTTGCCTAATAAAAAATTTCATTTGCCTAATTGTTCATTCATTTTCCTTCCGTTGTCTGTTGTTTGGAAGACCGTGATTGTAGTAGATTTATAAAACTGATGAACTCCAGCAAAATATCTCATCAAGATTAATTTACTTAAATTGATTGAAGTATAAGATTATTGAATTTAGATTATTTTAATTGAAATAATTTCAATAAATTGTTCATTATAAACAATGAATTCTGTTCAATTTGAAAATTTCTACATGTTGAAAATTTGTTTGTGATTGTTGCAGATTACAGGGTGAGCCAGTCAACTTGCGCGAACAACAAGACGCGGTTGAATTTTTTATGAGCCTAGTCGAAAGTATTGATGAAGCGTTGAAAGCTTTAGGACAGGAACAGATTATGGGAAAAATCCTCGGTGGATCCTATTCTGACCAGAAAATATGCAAAGGATGTCCGCATAGGTGTGTATGGAAGCATTTGTTTACACTATTAGAAAATCGTTGATAGGGAAGTGTCATTCTTCATAATGGATGATGCATGTTATTTTGTCAGTTCTATTACCTAGGTTTGTTTTGACATTGTTCTCTCAATTTTTAATATTGTCTTATTCTAATTTGCGGCAATTGTTTCAGGTACTCGAAGGAAGAGCCGTTCAGTGTAATTAGTGTAGATATTAGAAATCATTCGACGCTTTTGGACTCTTTAGAACAGTACGTGAAGGGTGAACTTTTGGAAGGGGCTGATGCCTATCACTGTGATAAATGTAACAAAAAGGTAAGAAATTTTAATTTCATTTTTTAGGTATTTCGTGTTCCAGACCATCAAAATTGATCAAATTTCCTATTAGTACAATATATTCAAATCAAATCTGTTTTGATTTTACAAACATTTGATTTTATTATTTTACATTGCATTTGTTGAATTTGTTTCAATCTCATGGAATTGCAAGAAATTACGTTACCAATTTGTTCCTTGAATAATACATCAGAAAACTTGAATTTTTCAAAAAATGTCTTATCCGACAATATTTCCAACATTAATAATAAGATTCACTGTGAAAACCCGAAAGTCCGGTTAGTATTCATAGAAAAGAGAGGTGAGCGGGACGAGAAAACTTTTAGGATAAATTTAATTTTCTCAGAAAATTGTCTCACCCCACAAACATTTCAACATATCCGTGCTCTACAAGCATAGTTAAGAATTGAATTTCATTGTAATTACACTTGATTCTCATTGTAGTGATACTTTTTCATTCTGAGACTTGATTTTTTATTGTAATGACACTTTAATCTCTATAGAACAATAATTCTAAAGTCGTATAGCAGGATCCTTTCAACTTGTCAGAAAACATATGTTTCAACGAGCAATATCACAATACTTAACCTACAAATGCTGAATCTCGCAGATTATTGAAAAGGTCTTTTAAAGACTTCATGAGCTCGGGATTTAGCTAAGTCCTAGACTAAAACGGGTGGCCAACGTAGCATCGACAAACGTTAGCCACGACACTATGTACTAAGGGCTCTCTATGCTGCTAACCCACTAAGCTGTCGAGACAAATGTTTGTCAATGCTACGGTAGCCACCCGTTTTAGTCTAGGACTTGGCTAAATCCCGAGCTCATGAACCGGCCCTAAGACTTTTAAGCCTTTTGATTATTGTGTCGAAATCACTGATTAATTATTACGGAAACAGCTGATTTCTGACAAGTTAAAAGGATCCTGCTATAACCTTTTTTTGTTGTTCAGGTGGTAACCGTTAAACGGCTGTGCGTGAAAAAGCTGCCGCCGATTCTGGCCATACAACTGAAACGCTTCGAGTACGACTTTGAACGCGTGTGTGCCATCAAGTTCAACGACTATTTTGAATTTCCGCGCCATCTCGACATGGCGCCCTACACTGTGAGCGGATTGGCCAAGCAGGAAGGCGAAATGATTGACTGTGATTATCCGGGCGGTGGAGGCGGCAAGGACTCGTGCACCAAGTATCAGCTGACTGGCATTGTGGTGCATAGCGGACAGGCCAGTGGAGGTCATTACTATTCGTATATTCATCATCGGCCTAGTGAAGGATCGCCGAGGTGAGATTCATTGGTTTTAATACATAGAAGATTTGATTAGATTACATTATTTACTTCATACATACCACTGAGCTAAATCTGGAGGTAGCACTGATTGAATAAGCTTGGTTCCGCCTATTTTTTTTTTTTTTTTAATAGCATGCTGTTCTTGAGGAAAAAATCAATCGTCACTTCATTGCCAATTCCAAACATTTCATTCTCATAAATTAGAATTTCTAATTAAGGAAACATAAGCTCGACTGGAACAGCCCTAGCTTGCAGCTACCTCTGGAAATATTTAGCTCAGTGATACATGCAGGGTGGCGCATTAGATAGATAGATAGAATTTTATTGTTCACTTCAAACAATACAAACTCAAAACAATTCAAAAACAAGGCAATCCATTTTCAATTAATACAATTTAGGACACAAACAAAAATTCTTAGGCATAGCCGAAGCCATCAGCCGGTGTTAATAGTTATTTCTGGGTGGCGCATAAAGAACGCATGTTTTTCGAAAAGTTTTACAAGAACGTTTATTCTAATAATACATTTATCTTACACAAAAATACTAAGCAATTAACCCAATTTGAGAATTTGTATGAAAAACTCCAAAACTATTTAATATCTACAAAACAATTCTAAACTCGAAACCCTTTTTTTCAAACTTTTTGAAAAATGGCACCCATAATGCGTTAATGCTCATTAAAAGCCTAAAATTGGTACATTACTTTTGATACAGCAGCAATTTCTTCATGTATTTCAGTATTTGAAACTTCAATTGAACGATATTTACGACAGTAAAATTTGAATTTCAAGTGAAGAAGAATCTTATTATGAACGGTAGAGTTAGTTGCCGCACGTATTTTAAACTCGGTATCTCACTCGTCGTTTAAAGGCTCTCATAATACAACCATTGCATAAACTACTATTATTAAGCTAGGCGTACACCGGTTAGTCAAGACAAGACAAGACGAGCTTAGTCACAGTAATTCACATAGTTGCTTATGAAGCAGCACACAATGACTAATCGGTGTGTGTTGAGACACATGTGAATACTACCTAAATACTGTCTTGAATGAAACCGGATAATCAGTACAGAGCTACTTCTCTTGGGTTTGACTTTATTCAATAAATTTCCATTTTTATGCATTACATACAGTATAAAAACAATCTTGTATTCAATGAATGAAAATAGAGAATAATCAGTACAGAGCTATTCTCTTGGTGTGCTGACTTACACTATAAAAACAATCTTGTATACAATGAATGAAAATAGAGAATAATCAATACAGAGCTATTCTCTTGGTATGCTGACTTACACTATAAAAACAATCTTGTATACAATGAATGAAAATAGAGAATAATCAATACAGAGCTATTCTCTTGGTGTGCTGACTTACACTATAAAAACAATCTTGTATACAATGAATGAAAATAGAGAATAATCAATACAGAGCTATTCTCTTGGTGTGCTGACTTGAGTAAGGAAATTATTTTGTGGGTGAATAAGTTTAAGAGGGGGCAGTAGTAGTCTGCCGTATAGGATTATGTCCCATAAGAACAATGTTATTTTTTGTAATCTTTTGAAACATATAGCACCGTCATTTCTTTACATAAAATTACGTTTGATGTGTCATTTGAAAGAGAATATTATTCTTCAGGGGGTGGTCTTTTTTGAATTTTAAATTTTCCTTTTAAAAAACCCCATAAAATATCAAAATTAGGGAAATTTTGAAATTTTATTGTTTTTTTCAAAAAGGAATATTTAAAATTCGAAAAAGACCACCCCCTAAAGAATAATATTCTCTTTCAAATGACACATCAAACGTAATTTTATGTAAAAAATGACGGTGCTATATGTTTCAAAAGATTACAAAAAATAACATTGTTCTTATGGGACATAATCTAATTTGGCCGACTACTACTGCCCTCTCTTAATTCCTGTTGATTTTTCGCAATACATTTTCACTTACACTATAAAAACAATCTTGTATACAATGAATGAAAATAGAGAATAATCAATACAGAGCTATTTTGTTGGTGTGCTGACTTACACTATAAAAACAATCTTGTATTCAATGAATGAAAATAGAGAATAATCAATACAGAGCTATTCTCTTGGTGTGCTGACTTGAGTAAGGAAATTATTTTGTGGGTGAATAAGTTTAAGAGGGGGCAGTAGTAGTCTGCCGTATAGTAGTCTGCCGTATTATGTCCCATAAGAACAATGTTATTTTTTGTAATCGTTTGAAACATATAGCACCGTCATTTCTTTATATAAAATTACGTTTGATGTGTCATTTGAAAGAGAATATTATTCTTCAGGGGGTGGTCTTTTTTGAATTTTAAATTTTCCTTTTAGAAAAACCTCATAAAATATCAAAATTAGGGAAATTTTGAAATTTTATTGTTTTTTTCTAAAAGGGATATTTAAAATTCGAAAAAGACCACCCCCTTAAGAATAATATTCTCTTTCAAATGACTCATCAAACGTAATTTTATGTAAAACTGACGGTGCTATATGTTTCAAAAGATTACAAAAAATAACATTGTTCTTCTTCTTCTTCTTCACTTCACGGATTAGGTTTTATTACACCTGTTCCGGTACCCATCTTTTTCTCGGTCGACCTATATCTCTTTTACCTCTTTTAACATTGTTCTTATGGGACATAATCTAATTTGGCCGACTACTACTGCCCCCTCTTAATTCCTGTTTATTTCACGCAGATGGTACAAATTCGACGACGGCGATGTAAGCGAATGCAAGATGGAGGACGACGAAGAAATGAAAATCCAGTGCTTTGGCGGCGATTACATGGGAGAGGTGTTCGATCACATGCTGAAGCGCATGAGCTATCGTCGACAGAAACGCTGGTGGAACGCCTACATGCTCTACTACACGCGAAACGATGTCGAGGAAAACAATCTCGCCAAATCGCTCAATCAGCTGTCGTTGTCTGATGTGAAACAGGTTAGTTTTTCAAAGTAAAAATTGATTTTTGCTAAAGCAGCTGTTTCGGTGTGAATTGAACTATTGGTTTGTATAAATGAATAATCATATGATCCATATTCGAGAAGGGCCGGTTTCTCCAACGACAGTTTAGTTTAAACTTAGATTTTACCACTCACTAGAAACTTTTTTGTCAGAAAGTTCGATGTCCGAACAGCTGACCATTTGATTCAATGATGCTAACATTGAATCAAATGGTCAGCTGTTCGAACATCGGACTTTCTGACAAAAAAGTTTCTAGTGAAAGAAAGACTACAAAAGCATCAACCAATAGAATCGTATTTGGAGTAGTTCATCATTTAGAAAATGGCCCTTCCGGCAAAAGTTCAACTTGTGTGCCGGCTGTGAGTTCAAAAAACTATAATAAAATAGTAGGCTAAACAAAGGAAAGTCCTCTGGACTATTTATCAAAATTTGGGAAAGAAGCAGTTTTGGACAAATGTCTGTTGATTCTTCCCACATTGTAATGTATCTTGCCAATAAATAAATGAATGAATGAATAATTTAGAACAAAACAATTAGAAAGTAATTTGAATGTCAGAGACGTGCCTACCTGGGCGAGGCTGATGATTTTGTTGTAGCAAGTCCCCAGGCAATACAGTACATTTCAACCCTTGACGTGCACTTATGATAGTGTGAAACATTCCTATTATGACAAAAAATGCCATACGCTAAATAATAATGATGATTAAGAACTTTTTGTTGAGCAAATAAATTGAGTAATGACCTGTTTTTCAGTCGCTCAATTGCCAGTTTATGGATCCAATAGCACTATTGAATCAATAACCATGTGTTTTCAAATGCAAAAGAAAAGTTATTGATTCAATAGTTTATTGAACGACTGAAAAACCGGGCATAAAACTACGATATGGTACTTGAGTTATGGCCATTCCAAACGATAAATGAATGATAAGATAGATGAAAGATAGGACAAGTATTGGAAGATTTATAACGAAATCAACTATAAAAACATTACTTAATGGATAAAGATAATTTAAAAGAACATTTCTTTCAATTCATTCATGTATAACAGTAATACTGGATTTTGTTATTTTATTATTAATGAATTGTATTGGAACTTCATTTACTAGCAAATTACACTGATATTCAAACTGACGTTTACATGCAACTAAACTGTTAGAAATTCATTTTTAATTCATTCATGAATAACAGTAATACTGGATTTTGTTATTTTATTATTAATGAATTGTTTTGGAACTTCATTTACTAACAAATTACACCGATATTCAAACTGACGTTTACATACAACTAAACTGTTTGAAATTTTTTCAAGTTTTTGGTTACAAAGACTGAATAATCACAGTGAGGCCATTAAATGTCACTCTTTCAATGGTCAGCTCGGTCATACATTTGCCAATTACCTTGAGATAAAATAAATTCACCAATTAATTTTATAATTTCTTACTCGAGCGAAAGCCTCGTTGTCCATACTATATTCTTGGTTTGGAAGTAGTTTATAACGAACATCTTCGGTATTTCAACAATGTTTTTTTCAACGTTTTATCGTGTTGTTTATTTCAGGGCTTGATGAAGATGCCAGCCGCGATAGAGCGCAGCGTGCGAAGACAGAACATCAGATTTATGCATAATAGGAATCAATTTTCAACGGAGTACTTCCAGTTTATGAGGCGGCTGGCCGCTTGTAATATTCCGCCTTTAGGTCGACAGCATAACGCTGACAAGCCGGTGAGTAGCTATTACTGGCAGGATCCAATTAACTTGTCATAAATCAGCTGTTCCAGTAATAATTAAACAGTGATTTCGACACAATAATCAAAAGGCTTGAAAGTCTTAAAGACCTTTAAAGTCTTTAAAAGACCTTTTTAAAGAAGACCTTTCAAAGAATAACTTTTTAAAAGACCTTTTCAATAATCTGCGAGATTCAGCATTTGTAGGTTAAGTATTGTGATCATATTATGTTCGTCGATCATATGTTTTATGTCAAGTTAAATGGATCCTGCTATACGTTTTGAAGATATAAATCATAAGTGTTTTCTAAAGGACCTCGTATTTCTATTTAATTATTACATTTCTTTATTTTGTAGCTTACTTATTGTGTTATTAGTGTTGTCTTACTTATATTGTTTAGTTCACTTAAGCCTGGTTTTCATTTCTGTTTAATACAAGTAGGACTCTACCTCTTGGTCGCTTCACTACAGACTAATGTTTACAGTTTACGTAGGTAGGCTGTGTTGTCTGATACCTACCCGTAATGATGACTCTACTCTCGATGTACCCTAGCATTGAGACTTTTTCATTTGGATGTATTGGTTTATTTAGAGCAGCCTGCATCCCTAAACTTGAGGCCTCACTCTACTTTAGTTTTTACATGGGTGAGTTATGGTTTATCGCACTTCTATACAACCTACATAATGAACAACATTTTGGAAAAATAATCACGATTGATTAGTGTTTTGATGATCCATTTCCATTCAATTATCTACACTTTAGTTATTGTAGCTTAAAACCTGAAGATATCGACTCTAAAGAACCTTTAAAGAATAAGTAAGCAAGCAAATCATTGCATGTATAAACGCTCACCAAATGATTGATGACAACATTGTACTTATTTTTCATTTGAAACGTTGCAAATGGAACCTATTATTATTGAAAAACCAACGATTGATGTTTTATGCTACTTTTATAACATTTGCAGAGTACTGAAGCGGAAGAACTGTCAATGTTGAGCGTTCAAATAGTGAGCAAATTCCTGTTCCACACCGGCTTTCACACGAAGAAATCGCTGCGAGGCAATGCCACAGACTGGTACGATGCCATCAACTATCACATACGAACCTTCAAAACTGTGCGATCCTGGTTTGCACACAACGTGCTGTTCAAACATCCACACAGGTATGAATAACATTCGTTCAATTTTTTTCTATAATACCTCAATATATTATATTAGTGCCATATATGGATCCATACAGGGTTGGTGAAAATTATGGAAACATATAATATGGATCTTATACAGCGTCTAATTATGGCTTTGAGTTGTGGTCAGCTCTCTGAAAATTCAATTTGTACGCTATATTGAATCCATTTTTTAAATGAAACCTACATATGCTAGGATTTCAGATTTGAAATCGAAGCTGATTTTCGCTCATTCAAATATCACAATCTTGCTCATTTAAAATACAAATAAGCAAATGCTTCAATCTCGCAGTTATTGGAAAAATCTTTCAAAATAGTATTTTTCATTTTGAGTAGGTCCTTGACCGTCACTTTAGCCCTGTATTATGAGATATTAAAGGTCTAATACTTTTAAACCATTTGATTATATGTCGAATCTATATACAAGTCATATTATGGCTTTTGTTGTGGTCAACTCTGTATTACTTTCAATTTTCCACTTTTTCCTGAGAATGAAGCCTACATAAACTCTTGGCTTGTGCGTGGGTAATGAGAAGGATGGTGATGTATTATGAAGTCATTAATCAATTTTCTCCATTATCCTATTGTCATTCCATGTCGAATCTCACAACCAGTTGTTTGTAGGCTCTATAACTATTCTCCTTCATAAGAATTTTCCCAAGATTTTACTCACATTACGAAGTTTGATAACTATAACAATAACAAAAAACTTACTGAAATTTATGCCCGGTTTCTCAGTCGTTCAATAAACAGTTTATGAATCCAATAGCAGTATTGAATCAATAACCATGTGTTTTCAAATTCAAAAAATAATTTATTAGTATTATTAATAATAATATAGTATTATTAATTTATTGATTCAATAGTTATTGAACAACTCAGAAACCGGGCATTATCATCATAAATAAGTCTGATCTAGTTAATTTAAATACATTTTAATCATAATTTCAAAATTATTTCTTTACTTATTCTGATTATTTTCCAGGTTTTGCGAGTATCTGCTAAGCTGCCCCAGCATGGAAGTGCGATCAGCCATGATGAAAATCATTGTTTTCTTGGCTCACTACTCGCTGCAGGACGGGCCCTGTCCGCCCCCCATGGTCAACGCTCCAAGTCAGTATTATTCAAGCTATGCTTTCTACTTACAAATTAAAAATTCTTTTTTAAATGTTACTCTCAAAATTAGTATTTATTTATTTAGCGTATGACAGCAAATATACACAACACATTTATAATCACAAAATTCGTGAAAAAAAGAAAACAATAGAAAATTCATAGATAAGAAGAATAAAAATATCTTAGTCACTTTTGACCTGGAAATTAGAGGCATGCTTCCAGGGTATTTAAGTAGGCTATTGATGCTGGTTGGCAAATTAGTATTTTTCGTTCTACACTTTCTACTTTCAGTCTAGAAATTTGTTCCTCCTAAAGCCTAGCAGGTCACTCGTGATTCAGTGCGTAAAAATTGTGATTATTCAATCTATGCTTTCTACTTTAAATTTAGAAATATTTTTCAGTGTTACAGTCCAGTACGTGTAACTTATACTACTTTCAATTCCTTTCTTTTTCCTTTTATTTCTTCCTCTTCCCTCCCTCTCCTCCACCTCCACAACTCCTTCAACTCCTCCTCCCTCCTCCTTCTCCTCCTTCCTCCTCCTTCTCTTCTCTTCTCCTCCTCCATTCCTCTTCTCTTTCTCTCTCCTCTTCTTCCTCCTCCTCTTCTCCTCCTTTTCTCTTCCCCACCCTCCTCCTTCCTCCCTCCTCCTCCCTTCTTTTTCTTCCTCCTTTTCCTCCTCTTCTCTCTTCCTCTCCTCCTTCCTCTCCTTTCCCTTTCCTCCTTTCTCTCCTTCTCTCCTCCTCTCCCTCCTCCTTTTCTTCCTTCTTCTTCTCTCCTCCTCCTTCTCCCTTCATCCCTTCTCCTTCCCTCATCTCATCTCCTTCTCCCATCCCCTCCTTTCCTTCTTCCCCTCTCTCCTCCTCTTCCTCTCCTCCCTCTTCCTCCTCCTCTTGTTCCTCTTAATCTCCTCTTCTTCCTCCCTTATCACCCCCTCCTCCTCTTCCCTCCTACTCTTTTCCTCTTCCTCCTCCCTTCCTCACCCCTCCTCCTTTTCTTCCTTCTCCTTCTCCTCCTTTCTCCTCCTTCTTCCTCCTCTCTCACATCCTCTCCTCCTCCTTCCCTCATCCTTCTCTCTTCCATCCTCCTCCTCACCTTCCCTTCTCTTCCTCCTCCTCATTCTCTTCTTCCTTCTCCTCCTCCTCTTCCTCTTAATCTTCATTCCTCTCCTTCTCCCTCCCTTTCACTCTCCTCCCTCTCTCCTCCTTCTCTTCATCCTCTTCCACCTCCTCTCCTTACTCCTCCTCTTCCTCCTCCATCTCCTCTCCCTTTTCGTCTTCCTTCTCCTCTTCCTTCTCATCCTCCTCCCATTCCTCTTCCTCCTTCTACTCTCCCACCTCCTCCTCTTCCTCCTTCCTCCTCCTCCCTCCTCTTCCTCCTTTCCCCTTCTCCACCTCTCCTCCAACAGCTCCTCTTCTCTGAATTCGTTCCTTCCCTTCTGATCTTGTTTACTAATCTTGTCTCTCCCCCTGACAGCGATCCTGTTGGACCCGAAGGCGACGATGAGCGACCACCTGCTGATGGCCGTGCTGTCTCTCGTGCACAAGGAGGTGTCCGAGCACGGCCGCCATCTGCCCCACTACTTCACGCTCTTCCACATGTACGCCTCATTCGGCATCAACGAGAAAACCCAACTGCTCAAGGTACCTGCCAACTGTTGCTGCTTTATATTATTATTAAGTACCCGATAGGGCCTTGATACGATCGTACTCGTGTCCGTCTGTAAGCACGATATCTGACGAACGGAAGATCGTACTACTCATGTTGCTATTGCTTTATATTATTATTATGTACCCGATAGGGCCTTGATACGATCTTACTCCTATCCGTCTGTAAGCACGATATCTGTCGAACGGAAGATCGCACACTTCTGACATTTGGAATATAATTATATTATCTTCATAGATAAAAGTACTCTTACTATTAGCCTATTGATTGTGAACATTTGAAAAACTTTTAAGAAAAGTTACAAGCAAAAAATAGGTACTGTAAATAGGTTCTCAAACGCTTGTTACAGCACGAATTTTGGGTTACAGGCTTTATTTATTTAGGTTACAGCTCGTTTCAAGTATTTGTCTATTGAGAACGAGACAGAATTGCTGGCGTTTCCAGTGCTAAGTAGCATCAATTGAAATGGATGTTACCATGTAAGATTGGAACAAAATACGATTTTGAGATTTAATTCAATGAAATAACTCAATGAGGTATTATCAATACAATAACTATTGTATTGCTATCTATCGAGTGGTTTAATGATTCCATGAATTGGTCATTTGTTTTTCATTTATTGTATGTATTAAAGTGTTTTTATGATATTCTCGCCAGTCTCTGTTACGATTTTCGAAGTTAAACTTCCTGTTTTTCTGAAGAATCTATAGGCCTATCACGTATTTAAAAAAAAACATGATTACTTCAAAGTCATCAATTGTTTCTCACAAATAATATTTATTTCAATCATTACATGTAATATTTTCTTTATTTCAACTATTTACGTTCAATATTACATTTTATATATTGGTATGATATCATTCTCTCGTCCTCTTTATTAAAATGATGAAATTTAATAGATCATTGTTATTTTTCTCTTGAAATGACTACCGTACTTAAGTGATCTAAAACATCATAGACTTGATTTTAGAACTTATTTTGGATGAATACTTTTTAAATATGATTGGTTTGTAAATAGGCATTTTTGCATTTGATTCAATAGTAACCTAGCTTCAATACCTGCCGATCGTTCTCAAGATTCAAGATTTTTATTAGCCATAAAATAAAACAGATTTACAATAGGCATTGTCACATACAAATATAGTTTTCACATACAATTCAGTCATTTCAAACTTTCAAAATCATTATTAATAAAATACTCATTTGTTGAGTAAAAACCTCTAGCTTTCAGCCACTCAGCAACAGTGGCAATAGGATGGGCCCAAATAAATCATTTTGTAGTTCATGTTAGTTTCCTGAACATGGATAATGCTTATTTCAATTATTATTACTTTTACTTTCTGTGTAGTAGCGAAGGTGACATTGTGGTAGTTATCCTTATTGAATAAAAATAATTGGAGTTTTAATAATTAATTGAACGAAATTCCTAATAAATGCCATATAATATTCTGAAGACTTCTGCTACTGCAAATATTGACAACAGATTAATAGCTAGTAAGGAAATTCGATGAACGCTACTGCACAAAAAACTTCTGGTATTCATGACCAGCGCCTTATCCACTCGACCACCGGAGATCTTCTGTATATTACTAGCTATTAATCTGTTGTCAATATTTGCAGTAGCAGAAGTCTTCAGAATATTATGTGGCATTTATTAGGAATTTCGTTCAATTAATTATTATGATTTAACAGCAACTGTATAGTTGCAATGTCTCATTACCTTCCATCTTTATAATTGGAGTTGCCGAAACCACATATTTAATAAAACAACGAGTTACCGGTTTCGGTTGTTATACCATTAGTTTATCAGAGATTGATAATGGCGTAACAACCGAAACCGGTATCTCGTTTTTTTATTAATTACGTGGTTTTGACAACTTGAAGGGCCGGTTCATGAGCTCGGGATTTAGCTAAGTCCTGGACTAAAACGGGTGGCCACAGTAGCATCGACAAACGTTAGCCTCGACACTCTGTGCTAAGGGCTCTATGCTGCTAACCCACTAACCTTTCGAGACAAACGTTTGTCGATACTACAAATCAAATCAAATTTTTTATTTCTCACGATTTCAACAATACATTATACCATATTTACATAATTATACTGCAATACTCAATATTCAAACCTTTCAAATTATCACCTATAACATGTAATTCACATAATTTTATATCTTTGTATTCCTTTCGAGACAAACGTTTGTCGATGCTACGTTATCCACCCGTTTTAGTCTAGGACTTGGCTAAATCCCGAGCTCATGAACCGGCCCTAAGTCTTTTTAATTAATTATTACTTTTTGTTCAAGTTCTCCAACTAGGTTAATCTTTTTGTATTGTTATTTTGCAGTTGAACGTGCCGGCCACATTCATGCTGGTCGCGCTGGACGAGGGCCCGGGCCCGCCGATCAAGTACCAGTACCCGGAGCTGACCAAGCTGCACCTGGTCGTTTCGCAGCTGATCCGCTGCTGTGACGTCACCGCCAAGACGCAGTCGTCGCAGTCGGCGCAGGGCGTGCAGCCGCTGCCCAATCCCTACGCCGAGTGCCAGCCCTACCTAGTTCCCATTCAGCTGCAGGCGGCTGACATACTCTACTCCAGATCCACGTGAGTCATTTCATTCATATTTAGAAATATCAGTAGGAAGGTTTTCGATTCTCTGTTCCAAAACACTGAGTAGTTCAATAAAATCTCAGTAGGGCTCTGTCTAAATCCTCACGCGTTCTGGGTGTGAGTTCCGCTGGAAGTGGGAGTTCTAGAATGCTCTTGATTCGGAATGTAATTCCACAAATTTCTTCTCACAGAGTAACTTATTAATTTGAGTAGGCTATGCATGAATAGCATGAATACAATATTATTTATATTTTCTTATATTGTAATTTCCTTCCTTTGCTGAGAAGATGCCCATCTAAGCTCTTGGCTTGTGCGTGAGTAATGGGAAGGATGATGATGAGAGATGAATGTAATGAAACAAGTTAATATTCGAATAATCTGAATTTTCAAAGTGAACTTGAATGATTATCATTGTAAAATTCAATTGATTATGAATTGAAATATCTCATCTGATATTTGGAAGGACTGATATTAATGTAAAATTCAATTGATTATGATTCGTAATATCTCATCTGATAATTTGGTACTCACTATTTGGTATCTGATATTTGTACTCACTTTTTCGTAGTGTATATATTTAAAGCTATCAATCAGAAACACAAACTACAATCATAGAACCATGATTGAGAATAAGAACCATAATGACACATAGTACTATACAACGGTGATATCGCCAAACTGAATTACAAACAGTGAGTACATTGTTGAATTAGAATAGGCTAATATTGAATTACAAACAGGGAGAACAGTTTTTTGGACTACTCTGTACACTAGTAGTTCTGTGAACAGTAAATCTCAGTCACTTCTCATGTCTTTTGCTCCTTCATCCTGTACTAAATAGATCCTGTCAACTAGGCATTCAGCAAAATTGAACTATGAAAACATACTGCATGAAGCATGCTACACCAGTTTCCACGTTCATCTTCACCTCCCCACATCGAAGCCTCTATCATCTGTAATAAATAACAACATTTGTATCGAGTAATGTTCTTTTGATTTGGCGGATGGCAAATGATTTTCATTTAAGGTTTCCATGGTAACGGGTGATGTTCTGTTGATTTATTTTCAAATGTGTTTTTACATGTTATGTATAGCATCTATGTGAAAAAATCAACATAATATCACCCGTTACCATAGAAACAAACGTTGAATAAAAGTCTTTCGCCGTCCGCCAAATTAAAAGAATACTACTATAACATTAATCTTTTTCTCTTCATTGTTTTTCTTTTAATCATGAATGCGATATTGATTGTTGCAAAAATCAGGAAGTTTTAGCATCAAAAATCGTAACTGGAACTAGCATACGTAACGTGAATATTTCTAATTTGATTATACCATTCACGGAAACACGTAAGAACCACTAAATAATAGCAAATTAACATCAACGGTAACTTGAAGGATTTAATTGAATTATTTTCAAAGTCATGTTTTGTTCCTATCTTACATGGGTAAAATCCCTGCCAATTGTGCAGTTCCGCCACTCAGCGGTTCGATCGCCAGCAGTCTGGTTCTCAATATTATGATGTGTAGTGAAATTGATATACAGTACCTACAGCAGGATTCAATTAACATGTCATAACTCAGCTGATCCAGTAATAATTAAACAGTGATTTCGACACAATAATCAAAAGGCTTAAAAGTCTTTAAGACCTTTAAAGTCTTTAAAAGACCTTTTTGAAGAAGACCTTTCATAGAATAACTTTTTAAAAGACCTTTTCAATAATCTGCGAGATTCAGCATTTGTAGGTTAAGTATTGTGATCATATGCTCGTCGATCAGCTGACTTATGACAAGTTAATTGCATCCTGCTATAGGTAGCGGGCCTATTTTTATACGGAATCATGGTAGCATTTTATCAGACGCTATCATAGATCGCTGTCATTTTCGTTCTCTCCGCACGATCATTATAGAGCTCTCTGCATTCTGTCAATAAAATAGTGTTTGTTAGTTACAGGAAATGAAGCATTCAATCAGTTTCATTCGCTGTTGATGTTTTCAATGGATATTGTGTTGTTGTTGTCTAGGTACGTGAAGAAGGTGATCGAAGACTTGCAGTTGACGGACGAAGGCATGAAGCTGCTGCAGTTCTGCTGCTGGGAGAATCCGCACATGTCGCGCACCGTGCTCAGCGAACTGTTGTGGCAGATTGCGTTCGCCTACTGCCACGAGCTGCGCCACTTCATGGACCTCCTCCTGGGCACGCTGCTCATGCAGGACTCGTGGCAGTCGCACCGCATACACAATGCCATGAAGGGTTAGTCAATCACATTCTCAATCCATTTCATACGCATTTTAACTAATCTAACAAACGTAAGCATGGTATTACAATCTTGAAAGGAGATGGACAAATTCAATGGAAAGAGACAGTATACCCACAAGACACAGCGTCTGCATTTATAATAAATTTCTTCTTCTTCTTCTTCTTCTCTCTACTACTACTACTACTACTACTTCTTTCTTCTTCTTCATCTTATTCTTCATCTTCTTCTTCTCCTACTTGTTCTTCCTGGCAATATTAGTGTCAAGAAGGTTCCTGTATCTGGTGTTGTGGTTTTTATAAGTGAATCATTATACATATAAATTCAATTCAAAATACTTTATTCAATCAATTAATAAACACAATTTTTATAAAATACAAGAATAATCAAGTGCATTCCTCATTAGGGTGAGCCTGCGTGGAGGAATGGTTCGTCTTACAGTAACTAAATTAAACCTGAAAAAAGGAAAAGACACTAAATCTCAGAAATTAATTACACTTCGAAATAAACCACTGTTGCAATCACATTTAAACTAGAACATAAATTTGCATTCTAATTACTTATAATTTAGATGTTACTAAAATCTATATAGAAGATACTGAATAACTGTCAGATAATAGAAGATACTAATTCACCTCAATGAAACTAGATGTGTTCTCAGTCTCTTAGCAAATAAACAATAAGAGGATTGCCTGGAAATATCAAAAGGCAAACGATTGAATAACCTGGGATCTCTAAAAGCTGCATGGCCAGCAGCCGCAGTTAAGTATCTCGGCTGTATCAAATTCTCTCTAATCTGGCCACGAGTTGAGTGACCATGAGTAGGAGCAACAGGAAAATCTAAATACTTCTTATATACATATTTTATCAAATTGAATTTGTACATTTCAACAGGACTAAGCACATTGAATTCACTAAAGATCAGATTTGTTGGGTGTCTAATTGGTCTTCTTAGACATATTTTTATTATTCTTTTGTATTGGAGCACAAATGGTTGCAAGATGCTAGAACCACAAACTCCCCATACAACGATACCATATTCTATAATGGATGAGACCAGTGCCAAAAATACCATCCTCAACTGAACTAAGGGCAGAATATTCCTCAATTGGACAAATTTATAAACAGTTTTCCTCAATCTGTTCCTAAAATCAGGTTTCCTAAATGCTCCTTTATATTCTGTATTGTTTTGAGTTTATTGAAAACAATGATTTGTTTTTCTTTCACCAGGCATGCCAGACGAGCGCGAAGGCCTGTTCGACACAATTCTGCGCGCCAAAAACCACTACCAGAAGCGCGCCTACCAGTGCATCAAGTGTCTGGTCTCGTTGTTCAGCAAGTGCCGTGTCGCCTTCCAGATGCTGTTGGCCAACGACGAACTGAAACGCAAGTGGGGCTTGGCGGTGGAGTGGCTGCAGGACGAGCTGGATCGCCGGCCTTACGTGTCCAGTGGCTACAGCAATTGGTCGCCGCCGGCGCAAAGCAACGAGTCCACCAACGGATACTTTCTGGAACGCAGCGGCAGTGCGAGGAAAACGCTCGAAATGGCTTGTGAACTGTGTCCTGAAGAGGTAGGGGGGTTGAACAAGTTATTTACTCAATTAAGCCTGGTTTTCATTAGTGGTAGAGTTCCCTGGGCGAGTACTAACTATCTTGTGAACTCTCCCAATGAAAACGTTCATAGTAGAGTCGAGTGATGGTAGAGTACTTGTTTTTGTTAGAGTACTTTAATAATGATTAATATTTGATGTGTTGTGAGTTTGTGCGTGTGTTCGTGTATGAGTGTGCTGGAGTGTGTGACTTTCTTTCCCTTCCCGGTATGAGTGAGTCGAATGAATGTGTTAGTATTCTTGAATCTTTGAATTTAGTAAATTTATTATAATTCAATTCTCATTAATTTTTACTACTCAAATATTTCGTTTAATTATACATATTTATTTATATACACATTATATTTCATTTAATTATTTGAATATATATTATGTACCAATAGCCTACTCTCTTCTCAAGAACTTTCAATTTAGTTACGATATTTAAGTTATTTATTATGAACTCAAACAACTCACGAACAGACCTGCGTGTCCATGTGAGTGTTATTTCATAATTTTGTCCATAATATTGTATATATGTGATATATTGCTGGAAATAAATGAATTTGATTTGATTTGAGAGTAGAGTGGGATAGCACCGTGGGATAGTACTCTACCACTTGCCTTCCCCCACCACCGCTTCTCACTCTACTCTACCACCACTATTCTAATGAAAGCAGTCTCGAGCTAGTAGAGTAGAGTCTGCTAGTAGAGTAGAGATAATAGAGTCTTTTTAAGGTTAGATCTGTTCACTAGACAACACACTTTACCTACTATTCTCAATTGTAATGAAAACAGGTTGGATCTGTTCACTAGACAACGCACTTTACCTACTATTCTCAATTGTAGTGAAAACAGCTACTCGACCAAGTGAGTAGAGTAGAGTTAGCTCGGTAGAGTTAGTATGCCAGTTACTCGACCACTAACTCTACTAATGAAAACCAGGCTTATTTGAGAACTTTTTCTGGTGATATTTTTCAAATTTTTTTGGATACTACCTATATAGAGTATGTTCATCGAGAGTTGACAAGAAGGCTCCCCCTCTCGAGGCCTAACGTCGCGGTCTGGCTTATTCACAAGTGGTCCTAGCGCTATTCTCTACTGCTCTACTCTGTCATCAGATAGAAATGTTTGTGTAAGGCTAGGCGTACACCGGTTAGTCAAGACAAGATTAGTCACGTTTAGTCACAATAATTCACATAGTTGCTTATGAAGCAGCACACACCGATGCAATGACTAATCAGTGTGTGTTGCTTCATAAGCAACTATGTGAATTACTGTGACTAAACGTGACTAATCTCGTCTTGTCTTGTCTTGTCTTTACTAACCGGTGTACGCCTAGCCTTAAGCTTGCAGAGAGTGTGTAACACTCTTCCCACACCGATTAGTCATTGCACTAGTGTGTGCTGCTTCATAAGCAACTATGTGAATTACTGTGACTAAACGTGACTAATCTCGTCTTGTTTTGTCTTGACTAACCGGTGTACGACTAGCCTTACACTCGTCGGACGATGACCTTGCTCTGTATTGGCCATGCGTTCTGTCCGGTTAGTTTTTAGTTGGACCCTTACTGTCAACTCTCGTTGAACAGGGTATAGCTATCAAAATGAAATAAGTTTTAGTGGGGGAATTTTTTTTCGTTCATTAGTTAGTGAGATATGGGAACCTAAAGTTGACATTTTTGATACAAATCATCTCACAATTTGGTTGCTGATAAAATCATGAAACTGAGCATACATGTTCGGATATATTGCCTATCAAATACAATACCAGCAGTACTATCAAATACAAATTATATAATAAATTGCCTCAAACTACCACTAAGGTCCTACCACTAAGGGCCGGTTCATGAGCTCGGGATTTAGCCAAGTCCTAGACTAAAAC
The DNA here is from genome assembly GCA_017141395.1 of Laodelphax striatellus. Lineage (NCBI taxonomy): Eukaryota > Metazoa > Arthropoda > Insecta > Hemiptera > Delphacidae > Laodelphax > Laodelphax striatellus. The sequence continues at coordinate 13,383,947 of CM029542.1, forward strand.
GGGTGGCCACCGTAGCATCGACAAACGTTAGCCTCGAAACTATGTACTGAGGGCTCTCTATGCTGCTAACCCACTAACCTGTCGAGACAAATGTTCCCGAGCTCATGAACCGGTCCTAAATAACTTTGAAAAAGTGATTCATCTGAAATTTACTCTATTGACGAATATATGAATTTTTGATCTGCATGTGTAATAATCAATCTTAAAAATGATTACACTCGATTTCTCAAAATATCAACTTTTGAAAAAATAACGAATTTTCTATTTGAATTGAAAGTTGATTTATTTTTTGAACAAATTATTTTCGAAAATTATTTATTTCAACCCTCATGCACGGTTTTTCAGTCGCTCAATAGACAGTTTATGGATCCAATAGCACTATTGAATCAATAACCATGTGTTTTCAAATGCAAAAAAAAGTTATTGATTCAATAAGTTTATTGAACGACTGAAAAACCGGGCATCAGTTACCTGTTTTGTGTTGCTTGGTAAATAATCCCGCTTGAGCGATACCTTTTCCAATTTTTTTTCAATTTATTTATTCATTTTACACACACATGCAAGCTTATAATAGTTTAATAAAATATAACAGTAACAATAATAATTATAAATATAAGAGGCTAATTCTGGAATTAAATAGGGGAGGATTGAATTGGAATCAACTGGTACTCGATTAATGCTTGATTGATTGTTTTCAGGAGCCAGAAGCCGAAGAAACGTCAGAGGAGGGGGAGCCGTCTCAAACGGAAGAGGGGAACGGGGTACAGGGTAGTGGGGGGGTAGGGGGCAGTGGTCAGCAGGGGGGGGTGGACATGGACAAGTTCACGTCGGACTTCCTCATCGACCTGCACCACCAACACAACGACAGCTGGAAACGAATCAAACGACCTGTGCTCGATGAGTCGATGACCACCGTGGTACGATAACGACTCATTTCTACAGAGTGTTTCAGAACTCACTACCAATACTCTAGGGCATTGTTCCTGGTCAAAAACCATATCTAAATATAATATTTAAATTGTCCAAAAGTCCTTAGTCACTCACACAGCTGCCATTTTGTTTTTTTCACTTATTATTTTTTATCTCAATAATGGTGAAACATATGGAATTGAAACTTTGCACCAACATTTATGACAACTAGACAAAGCTACAAAAAATTATGACAATTTTTCAAATCCATAAATGGCGGCCATTTAAAATTTTGTTTCTTGAATAACTCGAAAACCGTTGAAAATACGAAAATTTTATAAGAATAACTTTTTTAGTAAATTTAATTACAAATCGATTAAAACCTTATTTGTTAAGATTGGACCAATATTGACTGAGATATGGCAGCTTTTTTTGTAGCTTTGTCTAGTTGTCATAAATGTTGGTGCAAAGTTTCAATTCCATATGTTTCACCATTATTGAGATAAAAAATAATAAGTGAAAAAAAAACAAAATGGCAGCTGTGTGAGTGACTAAGGACTTTTGGACAATTTAAATATGATATTTAGATATGGTTTTTGACCAGGAACAATGCCCTAGAGTATTGGTAGGGAGTTCTGAAACACCATGTATATTCATCTTATTGCCAAAAAACAAACATACGTAGGAGTAAAATGAAATTAATATTGTAGACAACCGACACTATTTAAGAATTTCAAAAAATTGAAGTGAGCTGCGCTTTGCGCTGCACGGGGTGAACTCGTTTTATATTAAGAAAGACATTGAAATTTTCCGACTACCTTGTAAGGTTGACTAAGTAGACTATGGTTGAATAGGTTGACTAAGGTTATAATTACTTGTAAGACTCTCAACCTGGATACAGACATGCGAATGAAAAAAGGGTATGAATATGGTAGATCACCTACATGAATACGAGCCTCATGTGTTTCGTCTATTTGTAACATTCTGTTGAATGGCGCATTTCATTCTAAACATCTTTTTAGGTTACTTACTTACTTTACTTTAGTTGGCTCTACAGTCCTGAGTGGACTTTGGCCTCCTCGACACAACGCCTCCAATCATCTCTTCTCTGAGATCTTTGCCGCCAGTTGTTCGATACGCCCAGCACACGCAGATCATCAATCACGTCGTTCATCCATCTCGTTCTCGGCCTTCCTCTCTTTCTCGTCCCCATCATTCTTTCATCGAGCAGTCTCAGAGGCATCCTTTCCATATTCATTCTCACCACATGCCCAAGCCATTCTATCCTTCTTGCCTTTATGAATCTTACTATACTTTCTTCTCCAATAGCCTCATCTATTTCGGTGTTATATCTGGTTCTCCAAACCCCTTCATCACATACTGGTCCCCAGATCCTTCTATACATTTTTCTCTCGAACGACTTTAGCGCTCTTTCATCTCTGCTCAAAAGTGTCCTTTTCTCAGCTCCATATGTCACAACCGGACTGACTAATATCTTGTACATTTTACTTTGGTTGCTCTTGATACCATTCTATCTTAAATATTCTTTGATTTGCAAAATATGCTCGATTGCCCATCATAATTCTGTTGCATATTTCTTGGCTAGTCTTATTGTCGGCTGTCAGTGTTACTCCAAGATACTTAAACTCACTGACGCCTTCAATGTTGCAATCGCCTGCTAGTATCTTTTTAGGTTAAAATAGAGTAAAATAGTTTAGAACTACAACACGGCTGCAAGCTAATGGAGATACCTTTCTATTCTATTGCGTAAACCTTAGTGTAAAATTATTGTGTTAGAATACAGTAGGATTCATTCAATTTGACGCTTGGCGATCAGTAAACAGCTGATGTTACGCAGTTTTGACACTATACTTAACCTACAAGCGCTGAATCTCGCAGATTATTGCAAAAACTTTGAAAAGGTCTTCTTTAGGGTCGCTTCCCCTAACGCTGACGCTCAATTTTTTTCTATACTTTTCCTATCCTCCGAATGAGGCTTAAGCCAGATGTATTGCTTAAGCAGCGTTGGGGAAAGCGGCCCTTAAAAAGGTACTTTAAGACTTGAAAAGTCCAAGGATTATTGTGTCAAAGCTGCGTCACATCAGCTGGTTACTGATCACCAAGCGTCAAATTAAATGAATCCTACTGTAAACAAATTTCAATTCTAGGCCGACGCACGACGCGCTATGCTACACAGACAGCAGCAGCAGCAGCAGCAGCAGCAAAAACAGCAGCCACCGCAGAAGCAACCGGAAGACGAGTACTCGGAAGTGTTTAGCGGTACCAAGCCACAGCAGCAGCAGCAGGATGAGACGGGTGTCGGCAGCAACGCTCTAATCAATCCGGCACTCTACTACGACTATCTGGTAGGCAAGCAGCAGCAGCAGAGTGGCAGCGGTACTAGTCAGACCCAGCAGCAGCAGCCGCGGCAGGATGCCGAGTGGGATGTGTGAGTAGATATTATCAAGTGTTTTTGTTGTGATTATGGCACGTATTGTACAAGGTGGCGCAATTCAGATGAACTACCCCAGAAAACTATTCCATAATAATAAAGCTTAGTTACATCCAAATTGAACAAAAGCCTCTCTTATGAGGTAAAATTTTAGAGGTAGCTGTATTTGACTATTTACAAAATTTTTAATGATTTCTGATTTATTGTCAATTATTATTTTAAGAAAGTATTCCATATTAGGCTACTCATTTTTCAAGCTTCCTTTTCAAGAGGGACTACATGAAGTTACTCTACTGACACAGAATTGATGTGATTTGGTTGTGAATTGCTGCCTTCAACTCCTGAATGGTCCGGGTCTTGTTCATGTAGACCCTTGCTTTTAAATAGTCCTATTATAAGAGAAAGTCACATAATGTGCGGTCTAGTGAGCGAGGGGGCCAATGGAAATCTCCATTACGGGAAATCAACAGACTGCCAGGCAACAGAGCGCTCTGCCGTTTGATTTCCCTTAATGGAGATTTCCATTGGCCCCCTCGCTAACCAAACCTCACAGTATGTGACTTTTCTCATAGGACTATTTAAAAGCAAGGGTCTACATGAACAAGACCCGGACCATTCAGGAGTTGAAGGCAGCAATTCACAACCAAATCACATCAATTCCTGGTGATGTGCTTGAGCGGACAATGCAGAATGCGTCGCTCGAGAAGGAGGGCATTTGATGGATGTAATTTTTAAAAACGAACATTAATCATTTTTTATTAATAAACTCCCCTTGTAACTACACGTTTTGCACTTTATTTCAATCCAATACCTTTAAAATTGACAGTTTGACAAGCATTTTAAAACCATCCAATCCATTTGCGCCACCTTGTATTATCAAATATTCCATCGAAGATCTTGTCCACCTTTTATCAAAGATTTGATGAGTTTCATTGTCCACGGTCAAATTTCGTTCAATTATATTGCTTCAAATTTGATACGTGTTACGGTGCAACTGTGATACAATACTTTTCAATGATACAAGACGATTCAGATTACTATGGTAAGTATTTGTTACGTATAGTAACAAAGTATATGATAACGTTTGTAAAATAAACTTTCTTTTTATATTAATTCATTGAAATCACTTGTGAATTGATTTATGTTTGAAATGAGATAACAATCTAATAAAATGAAATGAGATAACAATCGAATAAGGCTGTCTTCTCCTTTTGCTCTGAATTATCGTGGGTCACTAATGAGATTCATTTCGACAGATGTCCTCCGAGCAACTCGAGCCTACTGCGCTTGAGATCAGATCAGCCGGATGCGGCACTTCCCAAAACGCAGTCAACGGTGTCACTGTCAGAGGAGACCGCGCCAGCTGCAGGCGACGAGGAAGTGGTCCTGTCCACCATCAACCCCGACCCTCCTGCCACCTCCCCCACCTCCAACCCGAGCCAAGACGCCAAGGCTAGTCGGCCTAGTAAGGTAAGGAAAAGTAGTGCAGTACACTAATGGAATAGGTTTTATTACTCTCGAGTATATTCAAAGCTATTGGTAGCTATGGTAGCTATTGTAAAACATACTTTCTCAGGAGTGCGGTTGTTGGTTATACTTTTTTAGTAATTAGAAACCAGAGAAGAAAGGAGCTAGATTGCTTAGGCCTACAGCGTGTTAGTCAAAGACTGATGACAAGATGAGATTATACAGCTCGTTTGCTGTCACAGTACTACCATTTGGTGTGACGCAACAGCTTAGTCACTGCATACCAGCCTGATGAAGCCACACACGATTAGTCATTGTGTGTGCTGCTCATAAGCAGCAACATGTGAATTACGTACTAAACGTTACTAATCTCGTCTTGTAACCGGTGTACGTTAGCTTTACTAAGGTGATCCAATGATGACTAAGGCTAGTACTGCCTTGAATCAACATAAATATACCGGTTAGTCAACATTAGAATTTAGACGATTCAGTCATACTCACTGGTTGCAATTATTAACGAACAGAAGCAGCACACACCGATTAGTCATTGCATCGGTGTGTGCTGCTTCATAAGCAGCTATGTGAATTACTGTGACTAAACGTGACTAATCTCGTCTTGTCTTGTCTTGACTAACCGGTGTACGCCTAGCCTTACGGTGCAACTGTAGACTTTTCAATGATACAAGACGATTCAAAAGCCGCCATTAATACTGGTGAATTTGAGGTCAGGTTGAATCAACATAAATATAATATTGATTTCGATAAAAAATCCACTTGCACAACTGACATAATGTAGTGTAATCAATTTTCATGTCATAAGATAATTGAAAAGGGACTAGAGTGATTGTTTAATGTTTGTGTTATTTGGACAACTTGTCTGTCTTTAATGAAGTTGTGGGAGTATTTGGGATGGATGGATGCTCACTTCTAGTTCGGTACATTGTCCTCTTATTAAAACCCCACACAATATGACTAATGTTGTCTTGTCTTGTCTTGACTAACCGGTGTACGCCTAGCCTTAGCTAGGTGGTCGGTCGCGGTAGTTTGAAAACTATCTTTGAATGTACTGAGATGCGCGTGAAAACTACCTTGTATTCTGATTACCTTGGAAAATGTTATTGGAATTTGCAAAAGTATGGTGGGTTTGACCTAGCTAACCAGTGGCCGATCCAGGGGGGGGGGCAAAGGGGGTAATTGCCCCCCTTGCCCCCCCCCCTCCAGATACAAGAGAAAAAGAAAAAACGGCATGAATCTAATAGAAACTAGGACAAAATTATGTAAGCAACAAAAATTGACTGTATCCAATTTATGTAAAGCCATCCATGTTACTTGTGCAGAGGGCATTCTTTAATATGATCTAGATAAAGTACAATGACATACATAGATAAGGAAGGAATGAAATGGTTGTTCTCCAATATAAACGGCAAGGAATACAAATTTGTACATACAATATAACAGTACTATTCATGGCAACATTATGAGGGTCTCTAAACTACGTCAAAATAAACCATTTTCTGTTAGAAAATCTAAATAAATTTCTGGACACCCCCTTTGGTTGGGGGGTTATTCCATATTTTTGTTCTAATTGTTCTTGTCTTATTTGTAGAATTCCTTTTCGATGTTCAGGCTGTTGCCTTTGCAGGGACCTTCCTTGTTATTAATACAGTATATTAATACTATTTTATGTTATATCTATTGTATTAATTCTATTATTTTTCATTGTACTCTTTAAGTTTGCTGTAATTTGTTTCAAGGATAAATAAATGATTTGATTGATTGAATTGATTGATGTTGTGGAACACCATGATGAAAGAAAGCAACATTAAAATTGTTTTCAATTATTGTTATTATTTTTTGAGATGTGTGTACTTCTGTCTGTTTCAGTAATCACTAAACGTGTGTGTTCGCGCTTGTTTGAAAAGCCTGTGTCACATTGAGACACTTTTCTCTGATCGAAGACGCTGTCTGCTTAACTGTGAACACACCCGTCTCTGTCACTCGCCTGTGTACACACCAATGCAGAGGCGGCAGCCTGTCGGATGTTTTCTAAACTACTATTATGTCCTACGATGGCGGGACAAAATATAACAGTGATTTTTATACTGAAAACATCAAGATAACATTGTAAATTGATCCGCTGCTTCAATTATTAATTAGAGATTCGAATGACAAAACAAAAAACAATTATAGTAATTTCGCAAGTTGGTAAATAATGTTGATGCGCTGTTGATTTTTACGGACACCCCATCAGACTGTTGAAAATGTACGCCTTTTTGAAAAATTTGTATATAATATTATTTATTTGCCGCGACTTCGCTTTGTATAATATAATAATATGATCAGTCTGAATTTCTCTTGAAAATGATACTATGTCACTCGCAAATAATAGAGTGAATAAATCCTATCTGAAAAGTTTGCAGCTTGTTATAATTTTTATTTGTCGATATTTTTAAAAGCGAGAAATGATTTTTAAGAGTAAATCTCTTTTAAAAATGTATGTAATAACAAATCAATTATCATTCGACTTTTTAAAAGGCTTGAAATATTTTAAGGAAATCGTAGAATTTATTGTTTATTGAAGTATTGAGGGATCTGTCTGTAAATTGTGACGGGGATTTTAAAGATTCTAAAAATTTGGAAATTTGTGCGAAGCGAAAAGATTGACGACTAAAAATTGAATAGATTGAAGTTTCATTTTGGTTTCCTAATAAAAAGGTGACTGAAGCTTTGACCTCTTGAAGACAATGTACTAGATTTTCTTGTGGAAACAATAATGAAATTGACTACAATATAATAGTGAATAACTTGAAAATTATTCAATTTTTGAACATTATTTCTTTGAAAATTACTTCTTCTATTATTTGATCATTAATTATTGTGTGGTTGAAAACCTATTTGTAGTGCTGGATGGAAAACATGATTTCGATTATTGCATTTCTTTGATTGAAATGTGATTTGCCTATCTGAATTACTTTTAGATGAATTTGGAAACTTTTTAGCCTCCCATACTTCATCACACATACTACTTTAAATCGTTAAATTCAAATGTATGAAACTAAACTAATGTCTAAAATTTCAAATGTCTGATGAAACTAATGTTCTCTTGACAATGTAATAAATGTTCAATTCTTGATTATTCCATGAAGAAACTTCGTTAAATAATAAGACAAGGTAAATGACATGCTGACAGTAGAGAAAAACAAAAATATATAAATTATCCTCAAACTAAATTATACTTTATTGATAATGACGGAATAAACAACTAAAAATAATGAATAAAAGTACAATTTCAAAATTAATTCACCTGGTTTACCGTCTTCAAATATAATACTGATATAAATAATTTTGTAACGAAATTAAGTCTGCTTTCAGAAATAGAAAGAAAACTAATATTTAATATGATATCAATAATGTGGATTTAATAGTTGAAAGAATAACATATTATTAATTGAGGATTAATAAAATGGAGTGATAGAAAATGAAACGCTGAGTTTGGAATTGAAAAAGAAAACTTTTAAAAATATATCAGTAATACATTAATGAAAAAAATAATAAATTGAAAAAATGAATCTAGAATTACAATCTCTAACCAAAGATCCACTTTTTGACTTGCATTCTGCTTACAATATTGTTAAATTTTGACTTAGATCTTGACCTAAATTTGAATCAAAATTGCAAAGTTGACTGATTCAATATGCATTCATTTTATTTATATAATTTTCATTTGTGTGGTTGGTAACTTAGTCATGCTGATTGGTAATGGTTTAAAAAAAATCAAAGATTCTACTGTTGTTTTGAGTGGATTACTTAGTTATTAGAAAATGAAATCCAACTATTCACTAATTGATCTAGTCTTGAAAATATCAACTTCAACAGGAATATTTTTCCAAACATTTGCAATGAAGAATTTTATATTTTCAGTAACATGTAATTAATGCTTGATACCAATTTTGTAATAATTCATTTTTGTCAAGGATCAAAGGTTGTTGAAATTTTGAAATGTATCAGTCAATAAATAACTGAAATGAGTAGTATTAGTTTCATGGACTTTGAACTCGCTTGACTAGAATATTAAAATTATTATCAACATTTCATTGTTCAATTCTATGCTTATATTAATGGTTTATAGCAAGTTCCAAAAAATTAATTTTGTCCAGAAGATTAATAAGTTTCAGGGAACGTGAATCATTGCATCATTGATTAAAGCTAATCTGATAGCAAACTCAAGAAAAATACTCATTAGAAAGATTTAAAAATATATTACTCCAAGTTCAACACTATTGATGATGAATTTGAGAAATTCATACTTTTACGATCGTTAATCATTATCATTAATTTTTGGTATTCAACCTTTTAAAACATGGTTATTTATTTAAAATTGCTCATTTTCTATTTGTAATCAAGCTAATGTTCTTATTTTTTGAAAACTCTTGTTACTGATTCAATCTATATTAATGTTAATTGATTATTTATATTTATATCTCACTATTTATGTAATATTGTTTTAATGCAAAATTGGTATTTGCGATCTGAGATCGATCAACTGAAATTTAACATTAGTTTGGAAAGAAAATCTTAATCGAAAATTTGATGCAGTAGGCTAATTTATTTAGGCAAATAAACTTTTGAAAAAAATGAAATTTATCACCATTGCGAGTTGTAGAAAAGTATTTTAAGAAGAAATATTTGTTATTGACGAAGTGAGATTACGAAAATCTGTTAGTTAAATGAATCCTTCAATTTTTCCTTACCTTGAAGTTGTAGCTATTTATAAAGTTTTAATCGCGAAAATCGCTGCAAACTTTCAATGAAACGGCAAGTCCGAAAAATTAGTTTTTAAATTTTGTAGATGATGATGTACGATATCAAGTTTTAAGCTAGAAAGATAATATTTAACGAAGGATTATTGATTGAAGTTTCAGTTACTTGATAAAACAATCGAGAATCACATATTTTGAAATTAAGTCAAGGTGAGGTGTTGTTTTTGTGTTAGAAATTTTTGTAATTGTAAATAACCTATTGCTCTTTTCGTGTACTAAGTGTATAGAGCTTTCAGTTATTTTTTATGTATTGTTAGGTGTACTAAAAAACTCTTGAGTTATTTGGGTATTTGAATAATGTTGTCTTTTGTAATATGCGACAAATATTTCAAAAAAAAAATCATTAAAAACGAGCAGGTGTAAGTTATTTTTCTGTGTAAAGTGTGTATAATTTATTGTTTAGTTTTGAAAATTAATTTTTTAACAATTATTACAGGTGTCTGTGATAGTTACAGCTTGACAATTACAAGTAAAGAGTGGTTTATAGTAAACTATTTAATGGTTGAGTTAATTATTAGCTATGAAACAGAATAGCAACACGCTTAAATAGTGTGGGATTAGGTCTAATAGGAATTGGAAAAGTTAGTTGACTATTTCAATTACTGTACAGTAAAAACAAAGTCGATAGTAGTCATCAATAAATAAAATAATTTTCGCATCTGTCACACGAGGGGGCGTTACAAGTATAATAGTATTCCCCTAATTAAAAGTCCTTTGAAATTTATTGTGTTACAGTGTATTAGAATACTTGATTCCAATCTAAGATCATTATCTGTAATTTATTAATCTTTATTTTTTCGCTTTCTTATTAAAATTATTGTTCAAATTTCCACATGATTTGCAACAAATTTGTTTCATCTAATTTTCTTATTCAACAAAGTTCAGTTCAAATTTCCACAATTAAAAAAACTCATATTTTCATTTTGTTTTCTCTCTATGTTGCGTTAAAAATGAAATTATTTCTTCTCTTTTAGTTTATAGGAGGACCGTTATAAAGACCAAAGGTTTCGAATGATGATCTACAGAAATAAATTTGAATTATATTTATTTGTAAAGAATAATTTAAAAATGAAATAGTTTGCGAAAGGAATACTGCAGTAGAATGAAAAAGGAATTGCAAAGAAAGTATGTAAAAGAGAAACTAGAAAAAGAATCTGTAGATTCACAAGTTTCAGAAGAGATATCTTTGTCACATTGGGTTTATCCTTCAAGCTTTACATTTTTCTATAATTTCTCGGAGATTGACTTGAATTTCATTGAGGGAATTTGAAAATGTACCTTGAATATTTGATATTTTCCTACTCACTTTTCAAAAATGATACTCTTAAAAGTTTATTTCAAGTTTCTGTATAGTTGAATTCTTGTATTGAACATATTTTTTCCACGAAAAATCAGTTTATCTTCAACAAAAACTTGATTACGTAAGAATTATCTTTCTATTAGTTTTATGATTTTTGTTGATTATACTCATGTCAAGGTATTCTAAATTACAAAATTTGAACGAATCTCAGCCATTTACCAAAATATTTATTTCACTTTCATTGATTCATTTCCGACAAAGCATTTTAAAAAAATTAGTTGAGTAATTTTCTGGTCTATTCGTTGATTTAACTGCAGTTCAAATAAGTTTTTTGAAAAAGTTGATTAATAAATAATTATGAAGTAGACCCGCTTATGATACCACCCTTTAGACAGTACTTGGTATGACGAAAAAATAACTTTAGGACATTTCAATACAGAAGGAACAAAAGTTATTTAACGAAGATGATTCTATTTGTTCTATTCGCTTTAATTAATGCTTCATTATTGTTTGTTACATGTTTCACGTCACCATTAAGCATTATGCATTCGATTATACATAATATACTTCCTCACAGTAGAGATTTCATAGATTCTGAAACATAACTTACTACTCAATTAAATATGCGGAATATTCAATAGTTGAACTTCCATTAAAATTTAGTTATTTTTTGGACTGTTGTTTCCTATTTTATATTCTTGTTTACATCATTCATGTAGTTGAGTTCATTAGAAAAACCATTTTGCATTGAATTTCTCTGTTCAAACATTTTTCCTATTACTTTTGCACCTATGTGTGTTTTCTCCTAAAATCATGCAACGTTATAATTATTTATTTAATCGAATGCATTTCTATCTAATAAGCTTTTTTATAATTTTTTGTGCTCAAAAAATATTGAGACTGTAAAAATGTTGAAAAAATAATTATTGTACTCGTTTGTTTATTGTATTTAAGTATAGATGATCTATAAATATATAAATATTATAAATAAATATATTTTCCAAATCATCTTTTACAGTTACAAAAATGATCATTAAATACTTGTCAAAAGGCGACGCTAATGTTGCTATTATGTACAGTCATTTCATATGTAATTGTGTTTATTATTATTAATTATTATACATACTGTTTAAAAAAGAGTTTATTTATTTCTTTTCTGTCCTGGCATAGATAGTATTTCATGTAAATCATTTTCTTTTATATGCTGCTGGCTGATTGATTTCAAAGTGTCAATTTGTCAAGAGTTGCAGTAATCTTTTATTAATATATTGATTCTAGTTAGCTCTAGTTAGCTAGTTGATTCTAGTTAGTAATCTCTTGCTGCTTCAAATTTATTATGCAACCCTTCAAAGGAGCTATTTTGAAAAATTGGTTCCCATTTGCTAAAAAAAACTAGTAGGTATTCAGAAAAATTCTCAATTTCTCATGGCTCAAGCCAAATGCCTTAATAATCCTTCATTTCCTATATAGGTATCATTTTGAGTTGACCAAATAAAATTATCCAAATGTGAACATCAAAACACACAATATATGTGATGGTTTTTTATCAATAGATATAATCTTCCAATCTGTCGCAACATTGCTCTTGCTTTTATTAATGATATTGTTACATGAACACGTCTCAAAAAAATACAACTACATATTTTGTATTACGGTTTTAATTGTATTTTTTGTGGAGACGGTAAAATCTGTTCATGAAGCAAATATGAGCAAGAGCATTCAATGTAAATTGTGGATTTAATTATTGCATATTATGCATAGAATAGTACTATTCATTTGAATTTCCCTCCTACTACACGCTTATCACTTGCATTTCAGTAGTAGTTGATAAAAAATTCAATAGGTGGCGTTTGCTATCGCTCTTTGAAAACCTTCCGACACCGGCAGGAACTTGTTTGAAGTTGTCTTTTGTTGTTGCCGCATGTGATAAATCTAGGTTAGGAGTTAGGACCGCTGTATCTGTAAAATTGGTTTATTTCTATGAAAGTTATTGATTCTATCAATTATGTAGATCGTGATTAAAAGTGAAATAGAATGATGTGAAAGGTTGTGAATCGTTCAGTTTTTCCAGTATTGAAAAAGTGCCGACACAATTCCAAGAGAACGATTATGGCTTTTTACTACAGTATCTGAACAACAAAAAAGAATGGTGAGTCCCAATTAATTTTTTCTTGTCTTGTTTTGTTGGTGAGTGTACTTTCCTGTCAACTCGAATTTTTTATCGATCCATCGATATTTTTTTCAATTAATCGACACTCGCAATAAGTACAAGTAGATAACCTTAAAAACATACAGTCAAGTGCAATATTGTCATAAGGGTTGGTTGCTTGCAAAAATCTGAGGGAAATGGGGATTTCTAGGGCATGAGTGATAAATGCATATGGAACATATAATTATCATATTCAACGGATATTTCTATTTATGCTAAATTTTTAGTTCACAAAAAACTACGGTACGTTCATTCAACACTTCTTTCAGTTTTTACTTCTAACTTGTGATTCAAAAATTACACATTGTACAGAAAATTATACTTTTTCAAAATTAAACACCATAAAATACTGCGTCAAATATTGAGATTGGTTCAACCGTTTGGCCGCAATCGGTACTGAAACATTGCATTTTTTTCAAATCGTCTGAAAAATGGGTTATTGTTATCCTGATCCTCTAGTAGGGTTTCTTCTGCAGATTAGTGAAGAAAGCAACAGACCCATTTTATATTTTGTTTTTAGATTCAAAATAGCGGAATGTAGCATGTAGCGTTTTATAGAAACGTTTGTAGAACAGTAAAGGAAGATGATAGTAACTTTTGGTAAACGGGAATCGATTGGAAATGAAATTTTCTTCAAGTTTGGTCTCTTCATATTTCCGGCTAGAACGCTATTTTCATAAAAAAACGCAATTTCCATCGACCCACCTTTAGATGGGACAGCCACTTTAGTAGCAAGCATTGTTCCACCATAAAATCATTACTATTGGTCATGAAATCTCCTAATGAACTGGAATAGATCCAAAAAATGTTTCCTAATAGGTGTTTTAGGGAAAATTTGACGATTATTTCATGTTGAATTGGAATTTTAGAAAAGCAGACCGCAAAGAATGATTTGCGGCCAAACGGCTAAACTAATCTTAACATTGAAGGTGGTATTTGATGCAGTATTTTATGGTGTTTAATTTTGGAAAAATTATAATTTTCTGCAGGATGCGTTATTTTCGAGTTGGAAGCAAAAAACTTGAAAAAGCGTCGAACGGGAACGGGTACTTCACTGTTCTGAACATTCGCTGGATTTCCTGATTCTCAGTGAACATTCAGTGTTTTTAACTTTGGGTTTACCTGTGGGGGAAATACACCGAAAACACGTTTACAAAATCGGGGAACGGGTACTTCACTGTTCTGAACATTCGCTGGATTTCTCCATTCTCAGTGAACATTCAGTGTTTTTACTTTTTAACTTTGGGTTGACCTGTAGTTACGGCGCTCAAAAATCCAGCGAAGTTCGGTTTTGGCTGTAGCTCGCCAGCTGAAAACCGGCTTCTGTGTAGCCTTAGTGGGTCGTCGACAAAAATGGTTTTCTGTCTCTTTGGTTCTCTACGTCGACAAACTTTGACGTCTGTGCTGATTATCAGTTTCAGGAGTCAGTTATGTTTTAATTTTTTTCTCACACACTTTCTCATGCTCCTTGGAAATGTAATTACATTCATGTATTTATTGTAGATTAATCTACATTTTCAACCAGGACTTCAATTTCTTAAAATGAACTTGATTCGATTTCAATCCATGATATTCTGAGTTTTCAACCGGATTGATTCATTGATTTACTCATGATTCATTGATTTACATTTTTCCTTACACACACTCTTAATAATAATGCTACTTTGAAATTTAATCGACATTTCTATGAAGAATTTCAATTTTTAGAAATTAGCTTGATTTGATTCATCTATGGTATTGTGAGTTCTCAACAGGGTTGATATTTTAATAAATAGACTTTAGTTGAATGTTTCTACATGGCTCTCACGGTTCTGGCTAAATTTTATATTATATCCCTGTTATGATTGTAATAGTAGAAAATTTCTTCGCTTAATAATTTATTATTGCTATGAAAGGGTGTTTGAGGCACACCCGCGGAGATTTTCATTAGAATAATCTATCCAGATCTAGAACACACTTTGTAGTGATTCAACTATAGTTCTTCACCTTTATTAGCATTATCAACGCAAGTGATCAGTACGTACTTTCTTCTATGTACGATATAATAAAATTGAAAATAGAATAACTTCATTCTTTATTATCTTATCCATGTAACTACGTTCCATATATATCCATGTTCTATATTATCTTTGCATGTAAACTTTGACATAGAACCCGAAAAATTATAAGTGATTGATTAGGCTTATTCGATAGATAGGAATTTTCGTCCAAGTTTTTAGTTTTTTGAAAAGTTTTTAGGAATTTTAGTTTTGAAAACTATAGAATTCGAGAGTATATCGTCCTACAGAGGTCAAGAACATGAAAAATTCGAGATTGCGTTTGTCTTGTAGAGGTTCTGAGCTAGGAACCTAGGAACAGCGGCGCCGACTTCATGGGATTATTGGGGGGGCAAAGTCCACCAGAAAGGTCTCTAGGGGATGTCATCTAAAGAGGGGGGGGGGGGTTGTCAACATACGCGAGTTTACTATAAAAAAAAAGAAAGGCTACTTCTAAGCATGCTATTTGGTACGGAAGTATGGATATTATCTGTTACACTATATTCAACTTGCTATTTTTCTATAATCTTGATATTTATTCTATTTGTACTATATATATGTTTAAAGAGAGGAGAGTGGGAAAGTTATACATAAAGCAAACAATATCCAGTTTCAATTAAAGAATTTCTTGCAAAATCTTGCTATCGACTACTCGTATCCGGTGTTTACAATTAGGCGCCTAGCTGGCATTGAAAATAGTAAACAAACAAATAAGAGGTCTGATATATTTATGCTTTGTGGAAGCACAGATAAAGGACACATCCTTTATCTGTCTTTATCTGTGCTAAAAGTAATCTTTCCCAATAATGCAGTATTATTTCTGTTCAAATTAATAATACAGATTCGAATACACTGAAAAATGCATTATTTAGACAGGTCCATTGTTTTGTATAAACAAATTTCTGGGATTCCTACTTGGCCCGTTGGCCGTTTTGATGTAATTCTTTTTGGTATGAATATTGGGGGGGCAAAATGGCAAAATACATGAACTGCCCCCCTGAGTAATTATTGGGGGGCAGAAAGTGCCTTGCCCCCCCAAAGTCGGCGCCACTGCCTAGGAATATTCTATTTATATATAGAGGTTAATCAGTCCTAGCCCAAATCACAGAAAATTTGTATTCTGGAGGTTTTATACTTTATTGTATCTAGGTGATTTTAGCAGTGTACCTGTGCACCTGTACCTGTGTCATTTACGAAATTTGCATGGGTCGACTGTATTGTGAGCGTAACGGTACTTATCTGGCACTTATAGCCCTATCCTTTCTCATGTTAAATCTCCATTCTTATTCTGAATGATGGCAACAAAATTCGGTTATGGGCACTTCCGTTATCCATGTCCTCTATGTACTCAGTGAATAAGATACATATTGCACAAGGTCTGCTCTCCGCAGAATTGCTTTTATGTGAAAGAAGTTATCTTGAGGTTGTTCTGTTATAAGTTATAATGTTCATGTATAATTATGTTATAATGAGGTTGTTATGTTCAAGTTAATGTAATGAGGTTGTTATGGTATTTAGGCTTACCAATAATTGAGTCAGCGCAAAACGGTCATTTATCTTCCTCATAGGTATATTGTTATAATGACAAACCGGTGGATTGTAACGATGGAAAAATACACAGACATGGTTTATTGTTTTGCCATGGAAGGACGTCTCACCAGGAATTTTTCAATACAATGAAATCTGCACATGTGCAGATTGCTCGCCTTGCTCTCTTACGGTTGAGTGATTATGGGAAGGTGTACTGGTATATCCTTCTCCAAGAATGGACATTTATATGTTCAAACTTCGCCGTTTCATGTACATACAGAGCAATCATATAATTGTTGGAAGGCTATATCAAATCTTATATACTTGTAAACAAATAATTTGCTTAAGTCTTTCATGATTTGTACAATAATTATTAGATACTATTTAATTAATTGTTTAATTCGATATTGTATAACTAATTCGACAAATGTAGAATTTTTCTATTAATAGTACATTATTATATTAACAACTTATCGACATCATGATATCCTTACCATTACTGACGATACAATATTTACCAATATTGACGAATGTAGAGTTTTTCTATTACTATCATATTGTAACATTATTTTGACCACTCATTGTCATCATAATATCATTACCATCAGACATGTCATCTTCTATCACAATCAATTAATGATTAATTATTTTTTTCAGCTATTCCTTCGATTTCCATTTGAAATTATTTATTTTTTCAATTACTTGTTTTATTTATTTCATATCATCGTTTTTATTGTTTCATTAGTACTTCTCTAGTCTTAAGGCTAATTTAAATCTTTTATGTCCAAACTTCGCCTTTTCATGTAGATAACTCACAATTAGTATAACATCAGTATCTTTTTCCTTTACATCTTCACATTGCATAATTTATGAACTAATGTACATTCGACGAATAATTAGTTGAATAAATCTACTATTATAATCTAGAATTTAAGGCGTCATATTTGTTATCTACATGAATAAAGTAATAAATCTGAATGTCTCTCTATTCGCGGGATAGGTTGGAGGGTTGGAATTTCAATGTATTTTGGGATTCTACCTGATATGGACGAGTCATTTCCTCTTCTAGGATTCATTAAATGTAGTCTGCAGATGTCAGGTAGCAAAATTCTTTTTGAACGAATGAGCTATTAATATACACCTCTACAATACACCTGTCACCAGAAACTATTATAGTCGGCGATAACATTTTTCAGAGTTCTTGCTAATGTCAATTTCTGAGAAGAATGTAATTGTAGAATAACCTGAAGAATAACAAAGTGGCTAAACTGAGGATACAGATGTTCAGCTATTCATTTTATAGCATTATATATTATTATTATTTATGTTATGTACGAATCTTTCTGTTAATTTTTTTTCAAAGTTTGAAGAAATTTGAACACATCTTTGATGTTTTGAAAACAGTGGGGAATTTGAAAGATTCAAGGCTGACCTACAAATATATTTTTCAAATATATTCTATGCTAATATTATTTTCAGAATCGAATATCAATGTATTTGAATTTTGAACAAAGCGTATCACAAACTAATATCTATGAATTGATAATTGATAACTGAGATGAATCAATACTTATTTACGCTACCTGTCAATGACAACTGAGTTGTGGTACATTTAACTTGTTTTCCATATAGCTTGCTCTAAGCAGCTATGAAAAATATGAATGATTTATTGAAAAATATTTTTGAAAATTTTGAAACCACTGACTTTGAAATTGAAAATTTCACTGAACATAAAACTAAAATATTTAGGGATTACAACAATTATGTCAACAGTTTGAAGGTTGAATTTGAATATAACGAGAGTTCGTTCATCAAGTTGTACTTTTTTCAAGCCATTGTAGCTAATAGGACGGACAAAATTACATGGAATAATGAGTATTACAATTGCAGATCCGTCACCTCAGCCTGTACTTTACAATGCTTATGAGACGCAGTTGATTAACTTAATAATTGTTTCATGAACTTCATTTCTGGCCCACTTTTTTCACCCACTTCATAATTTGCCGGCTTCTTCGTCGGTCAACTTCGACAAGGTCTGGTCGGCTATGAGTGGGTGGTAAGCGGGGGAACTCCACCGAAAACACGTTGTAGCCAGTGACCATTCCAGAAAAATCCAGCGAAAGTCCGACTTGGCTGCGCTCGCTTCTACACTCAATGTTCAATCCACCGAAGACCCCCAACCCGCCGTGACCATTCAAGAAAAATCCAGCGAAAGTCCGACTTGGCTGTTTTCGCTTGTCCACCCAATGTTCAAAACAGCGAAGACCCCCAACCCGAATGAACTTGTTTTTTTTTTTTGCTCCAAAAATTTAGCATAAGGAAATTTTAGTGGATATGATTAAATGTTTCCTAGGCATCCACCAGTCAAAAATCCCCATTTGCTCCGGATTTTTGCGAGCTCGAATGTACAATTTTGTACTGCACTCCATAGCAAAAAATGAACGATAGGACTACCGTACATACCGTACTAAACAAAATCTATTAATCCTTATTTTCCTGTAATAACTTACCTGTTAAAGGAAACCATAATTTATTCATCTCAGATAGGTACTACAGAGACTGTATAAAGGTGGGTTTTCGTTACTGCGACAAAGTGCCGCAGCGGAGCCCGACCCAGCGTTGCCAGATGCAATTGATGAAAATTCCCCACTATAAATAGTTGGGATGCAATTGATGAAAAATCCCAACTATTAATAGTGGGGATTTTTCATCAATTGCATCTGGCAACGCTGGGTCGGGCTCCGCTGCGGCACTTTGTCGCAGTAACGAAAACCCACCTTAATTGTACCGTCCCTGTAATAGATTGGAAATATTGATGAATCAATAAAGTGGACATTTTAAAGTTTACAATTTTATTACCTATTTACAAAAGACAGTTAAATTATTACAAACTAATTATGAAGGAAGAATTGTTTTATGAACGATGGATTCGATGGTATTTCGTTTGCTGGATGATGTTTTGTTGTGAAGATGGAGAGTTATCTTCCATGTATGAGATCACAATCAGCCGTTTAGTTAGGAGGCAAGAGCTGGTTGTAGGGAATAGTTAGCAGAGCTTTGTTCATCAGGCTCTTTGAGATCTTGTCGACGTTTTCTTGGGCGATGGGCATCATTTCCTTGTAGAACAGTTTCCAGAATTGATTGGCGAACTGGTTTGCAATTTTAGCTGTGGAGGAGAGAAATTGAAGAAAATTAGAAATGGAATTTTAAAAAATTGCCTAAGATTAAAAATTTAGTATTGACAATGTATGTTAGTTTAGGATGAAAAGTTGTTTCTTTCGTGGGAGAACAGAGGAAGAAATATCCCTACGTCCACACTTGGGCGATTTTTGTGAGCCGCACAGCATGCTGTATAAGCTTAAGCATTGGTAGCATGCTGTGCAGCACACAAAATCGACCAAGTATGGACATAGAGATTGATTGACAGAAATAATAGGCCTACTTCATCTTAGGTATTCAGTACTGCATCTATAGGTATGAGTGGTAGAAATACTACAGTACTATCACAGCCCCCTTTAAACTACATTTTAACTGTAATTGGGGGCCATGGTACTATCTATGTAATAATAACTGACATATATCTTAATATAATAATGCAGAGATATATTTGTGGTGGAAGTGTGAAGTCTTGGGACAGTTTCCACTTCTCTCAATTTTCAGTTTTGTTCTTTACTTCAGTGGTTTGGGACCCACTACTATTTATTGTTGTAATTTCATCACTCACAGTACCTTCTCAGTATTCAAACTCGAGTCACATGTAGGTTTAATAATAATAGGCCTAATTCAACAAAAGTACAGCATAAAAAGTTGAACATCAACACAGGTTTCATAGTTAACATAGGAAGAACATTATTTATCAGTGTATAGAGAACATTTTTCAAATGATATGCGAGTTCACTCACCCGATAAAATATTACTCATCTATGGGTTACTATAGTTGAGTGGTTTAATTTTTGTTAATTCATATTTTTACTAGATATCTCGATATCTGTGTATTTTTATGTAAATTTCACATTTTATAAAAAATGTAATAAAAAGGTACTAATACACTAGCGGCTACGACTTATTAGGCCCCGGGTACGATACGAGCGGCGAGCGGCGTGAGCGGCGCCGCTTTGATTTCGGGTCTCATTTAGTTGCGTGTGAATTTGTTGAGACTGGCCACGATACGTCTGAGCGGCGGGCGGCGATGAGCGGCGCCGCTCATGAATCCATTTCCAAACCGATTTCATTTTTAACGCCGCTCGCCGCTCACATATAAACCCATAGTTTTTTTTTATCTATATATCGTATTTGTACTAGGCTATATATATTCAAAGTAAGGTGAGCGTTGAAAAGTGTCGCTTGTATCGTAGCCACCCCCGCCGCTTACATGCCGCTCAGGTTGCCGCTCGCCGCTCACCGCTCGCCGCTCGTATCGTACCCGAGGCCTTTTGAGATTTTGAGAGAAAGGCCTTTTGAGAAAGAGATTTTCAGCTGTTGTCGGGTATGGAACCGAAAAAGCAAGGAAAAATGTGAAATTGCTTTCTCCCCATCACAAATTGGCAACGCTGAGCTTACAGTGTTTCATTTTTCAAGCGTCGGAGTCGATTCCTCTGCATGATTTGATTAGTTAGCTGGCAAGACTTGACAACAGCGCAGAATCTCTCAGACGCCTTATTTCGTGGCTGCTACTACATAGGCTACATTGTGAGATTTTGAAGTTTGTTTGTTTGTCAATGGCTCAACAGCCCTATGTGGGCTTAGGCCTACCAGCTGGCTGCCAGTTTCACATTCACTTGTCTGAATCAGCAGAGGTGAATGATCATTAACCAGAAAAGATGTAACGTGTGGTTAGCACATTGACATCTCAACCATAAGCTAGTCTTCGCTTTGAGATTTTGAAGTAGAGTTTGTAAAATACTCACATAGCTCGGGGTTTCCATTGACGAGGTTTGAAGCGTACATCTTCATGTCACCGATTTCTGGGTCAACCATCACCTTGGTGACCTTCAAAAATTCTTCGCCGTCAATTTCAACAACCTTCAATTCCACGTGAACTGTGTCGTCAATGTTGTCTACAAACAAATCAAAAGCAATAAAATTGAATCGAATTGAAGCAATCGTAATAGTAATATGGACACAAACTTTGAAAGTAGAAAACAAATTGTGCAACTTGCTAAATACTATTTTGGGCATTCTAGCCTCATTCATCCTCATCACATGCCCCAACCACCTTATTCTTTGGGCCTTAATGAAGCGTACTATATTTTCTCCTTTTATCAATGTATCTATTATTGAGATTTTTTATTTTGTGGAATAATTACAGTTGAAATTACTTCATGATCACTCTTTTGAGGAGACACAAAATTGAGGAGAAATCATTTTAGGCTAGGCGTACACCGGTTAGTCAAGACAAGACAAGAAAAGATTAGTCACAGTACTTCACATAGTTGTTTATGAAGCAACACACACCGATTAGTCATTGCATCGGTGTGTGCTGCTTCATAAGCAACTATGTAAATTACTATGACTAAACGTGACTAATCTTGTCTTGTCTTGACTAACCGGTGTACGCCTAGCCTTACTGTATCAATATGATAAAAAAGCATGGAGGTTTTTGAAATCCATTAAAGTTCAGATTGTGGTTTGCCCTCAGCATAAAAATAAATAAAATATAATCTACTTACACATTGTAACATTGTAAACGCCGCGTCCATTAAGTACAAAGTTGCCGACTTTGCCTTCCATTTTGTAGGTACCTTCTGAGAACATCTCTGGACTGTGAGTGTCAGCTTCAATTATGATCTTTTGGGGGTTGCTGAAGTCGCTCCTGAAATACATTCAAATGTTATTGACAAAGTTACTAATATTTCTTGAGCTGTTTCCACACAATAGTATGAATCAAAACCTGCTTTAAAAAATTTCCATGTTAAGCAATTTTGCTAGATGTAGTCACAGTTGCACAAAATTCTGTACTTTATATTTCAAGTTGCAAAAATTAATTCATATTTTACACTTATGGCTGGATTTCACGATTCCAGTAGACGTTCAGGTTACTGGAGGCAGATGGATCATATGATCGTCAACTCTATACAAACAAATAGTCCAATGCACACCAGTCAGTGTTCATTGGACTACTTGTTTGTATGGAGTTGACGATCATATGATCCACCTGCCTCCAGTAACCTACACGTCTACAGGTATCGTGAAACTGCGCCATTAGGCTCTACTCACACTTGAAAACGTGAAATCCAGCCATTAGTCTCAGTTGCACAAATTCCCGGTTTTTCAGTCGCTCAATAGACAGTTTATGGATCCAATAGCACTATTGAATCAATAACCATGTGTTTTCAAATGCAGAAAAAAGTTATTGATTCAATAAGTTTATTGAACGACTGAAAAACCGGACAAAGTCTGTTAAGATTAATCGCCAATTTACAATGAAAATTATTCTTACTTAAAGTATGATTGAACCCTTATATAGTACCAGAGATATAGTACCTTATTTATTAAAAGAGTTCTGCAAAACTGATAATAGCCACTTTGACCGTTATATTGAACCAATTTAGATGCGGTTTGCGCCAAAAAGTTGAGTAGTCCTTGATGTGCAGGTTTCATTTGTATTTTGGAAAAAAATAAGTTTAAGTAAGGGTAAAAATATTAAAATTAAGTCAGCGCCATCTCTCGGTTTTCTGAATGAACTGCTTGAACATGCCTGCTAAATAGACTACTGAATGCTCTATGGTGCTCTAGTGGTTGAAGCGTAGGGGGAATAGCAACTCCTGCTATTTCTGAGGTATGCGACCCTCCGAACCCGAGCCAGTCAGTGCTTCCCACTTCTTGACACCAGTGCTGACTGTCCTAACCCTGCCTTCTTATCTACTCCCCCCTCCCAAATCTTTCTTTCGTTTATTTACTTTATATATAATTATATTTTCTTCTACTATTGTCCCTATTAATGCTGTAGCGGATTGGCAACAACAACAGCCAGCAGGATTCCTTCTCTTCTCTTTTTTTCCCATTTCATTTTTTTCTCTGTTTTCTGTTTACTGAATAAGTATTCTCTTGAGATATCTAATTTAATTTAAATCTTTTTAAATATAATTAGTTTCACTTTTTTACCTGATAGCCTTGATTTCAGCGTTCATTGCTCCATGTGTGAAAATATTCTTCAGAAGTACGCTAGCTTGCATGTCTCTGTTCTTGTAGGTGGTGAGCAGCTCAGGCATGTAGAATGGATCAAGAGGCGGTACTCCGATTTCCTTGACTCCATCTGAAAATGTCACAAAATTGATTCAATTAAATTTAAAGTAAAGAATTCCACAAGAATGATTTACTATCTAGAGTATTAAATCTTCTGTAATATCAGTGGTCACTCGGTGAGAGCGGTTGCTAAGTAATCATGTGGTTGAGTAACAAACATTCAAGACTGCTCTTGGATGGGTGACCGACACAGAAAATTGTGCAATTTGGCGAGGTGGAACCTACCCGTAAGGGTCTCCCCACCGATAAAAAGCCATACGATATAAAAAAACAATCTTCTGTATTGTCATAGAATAATGAAAAATCTTCTTTAAATTTCACATTCAGGATTCTCAGGACTGGATTCAACTTACAATTCCAGTTGCACGAAACTCTTTAAATGTTAATCTCCATTTAACAATGTCAATTTGAATTATTAATCGGAGATTAACGTCAGTCCACTTTTTTGCAATCGAAAACAGTTTTTGTAAAGTAGAGAACAATATAGGCTAATTTGATGTTTAATTCAAACTGCTCTGTGATGTAATTTCAATAATTACGAATCTTGAGACAATCGTGTAAGATTTTTGTCTACGTCATGCATTGGAAAAACTTGTTTTTAAAACGAGTAATCGCCTGCTATTCAATTTGATAGCAATCAATTCAAATATTCAAGATCAATTTGAAGTTGGTCTCGTAATCAACTTTGCAAAAACTATTAATGAGAATCGGAAAACCCCAGAGATATCCTGAGATCACGTGTTTCATGAATATGAAATCGATTGCTCGTCTCAGATTATGTAACGCAAAACGCTGCTTGAATCGGTGCTAATTTTGTAATAAACTAGCTAAACCCGGCAGACGTTGTCAACTTTAAAATGTGATAATTCTCTATGAATAAAATTGATTGATTTATCCATGTGTCTATGATCTACTTAAAATTAACACTAATTTTGATTTCTTGAAATTTCTGTCTCAGAATAAAGTGAAAATATGTATCATTTTTCATCTCTCCTCATCTGTGTGTAGATTTTTTCAATTCAATTTTATTTAGCCAAAACAACAGTACAAAATAAGTAGGTCTATAATCTAGTACAAAACAATTTATAGTACGATTATAAAATTAGAGCTATTCACAGGTTAATATAACATTGGAACCACCGCCAAAGTTAGACTTGAACGCCAGTAGTGAGTTCTATTGAGTGTAAAATCAAGATAAAATAATTACCGGTATAAATAAAATATAAATGTTATAAAAATGTTGCATTTGAACTCAGATAATAACAGACTCAAATCGATGCGACAATATTGATTAGTAGTTTAAAAACAACTAGAATTGAACAAAAAATAAGAATTTAAAAAAGAAAAAGATTTTAGAATGAAATGAACTGCCAAAAAAGAAAATCGATGCAACAGACTGCAAACATTATTCCCCCTTCTCCCATAAGTATTATATTATTGTATCCTTTTTGAATCTCTGTGGAGGCAACCAATTGAGTTGGAACTAAATTGATGAAAAAAAGGAGATTTCACGTGTATAAAATATTAAGTTTCAAGGCAAACAGTCCAAAGGTTTTTGTGTCTACTCGTCGCAAACAAATAAATCTACAAACATCCTCTTTTATAAGTATAGATAACTAAGACGTTGTCAGATTCCTTTCCTTGTACTAAAAGTAATACAAATTTACTGAAAATTACATTGTTTAGTTCATATTTAGTGCAGGATTATAGATTATCCCATTACAAGTTTTCCCAGCTCACACACATTCATGTCTATGAAAGGAAATTCATACTTTGAAGTGAATACTTTTGAAAAGGGATTAAAATTACTGTATTATCAGATTTTAAATTTAAAGTATAGGTAATATACCTTTGGCAACCGCTGCAATGAAAGCTCTCAATCCTTTAAGTATACAGTCGTTGATGTTAGGGTCTGTCCTCTTGCATGGTACACTGTAGGTTGCTGAAATAAACCAAAAAATACTTAATTATTCAACTGTTGAATTTGTACAGAAAGTAACACTATTTCAAACTAGTGTTATTTACCAGTAGAAAAAAGTATGGATACAATCTTTGAATCATTTATTATTTTACTGCCTGTTATTGTGATCCAAATAATGTATTGTTTTCTTCTTTTCCCCATTGAATAGTTCTTTTTAAAACAGATTAATATCTTTCTCTGCCTTTATTAGATTTGAAATATCTTGTAATTGTTAGTCAGAATTATTGTTACAGCAATTCTTTTTATAGGAGAACCTAAAATTTTAACTTTAAATCATGAGAAATTGGTGACAAAGTAGTTGAAAAGCTGGTATTTAAAGTAGTTGACGTTGATGGAACCATTTACTTGGATCATCTACAGGATTTGTGAGAAATCGTTGACCAAACTTTAATCAACGGTTAAGCAACCGGCCATAAGTAGTTTAAAGGAGTTGACGTTAACGCGAATCCATTAACTTGGGTCAACTACAGAATTTATGAGGAATCGTTGATCAAAATCAATTTTAATCGACGGATAAAGTAGTTGACAAGCTGAACTAGTACAGTAGTTGACGTTAACGCAAATCCATCAACTTGGATCAACGCCAGAGTTTTCACGGTCATCCTTAGCTTCAACAATATTTTCTTCTCAAACTAGTCTCAAGATTTCCTAGCGAACTTCTGCCTTAATTAACCTTAAACGAAGGTCACTATTAACCTAATTTGACCCGACTGAAGGCAACTGGAAGGTCAACCCGGTGGTTTGTTATTATTTATGTTGCACTCTTATGTCATAATTATCTATCAGCGGAGAAATGATTGTTATTTCGATACCGGAAAATGAGATTCTATGATTAGTATCGGAACGTTCACACTGATAGCTTGTAAACAGGTAGTAGTTTTTGAAGCTATTATTAGCTTGCAGATTTGTTGACTACTTTTAATTAAAGATGTTGTAGGAAGCAGGATAATTTAAGCATGTGAGTAGTATTTTTCCACAAACGTGTGACATTGAGTATGGTACAGTAGTTGGTTTTATTGTTTTCAGAATGTGTTCATGAAGAGTCTGAATTCTCATTGTTGGATGCATTATTAATATTATTAGAATATAAGGTTGATAATAGGAGTGAATCTTATTGTTGGATAATTCTTGATTAGAATAAGATGTATTATCTGAATATAATGAAACTTTCTTTGTTGGATGAATTATTAAGTATTGGAATTACAGGTTTAGGCTTATACAGAGTTTTCACTTCATTTTTTTCCGAAAATCGGGACATGAAACAGGCTACGTCGAATATTAACTGTTAGCCCAGTCAATAAAGGTTTTTTATGGGAACTAATTAGTGAAAAGCTGAATTTTTGCCTGATGTTACATTGGTATAAGATACGTTTGTACACAAGTTTGGTTTCACAATTATCTGTATGAATAAAATTTTACTCGATTTTTCTGGCCAATTCATAGCTTATATGCAATCAAACATCTAACTGAATTGAATCTCAATAATAAATGGTAGAAGTGAACAAATTGACTATTCGAAAAAATAATTCAATCAGGAATAATTTAATCAATATAAACTTTACCCATTCTAATAAAAAATAACAAATTTTTATATTGTTCTTCAACTTATCAAAACTTTGCCAAGTAGAGCTCTTCATTGAGCTTTTAAAGTAGTATCAAAACTTCAAATATATTTTTAAAATGAACAAGAATAATAATTTTGTAGATTATATTTTTATTTTTTTATTTTTTGGCTGACTCAACTATGATAACCAATTAATAGTTACAATGAAATAAATTGAATTTGCAATAATAAGTAATCGTGCAATGTTCAATAAACACACATTTTCTTAAAAAGTATGTTTAACTTTTAAGGTGCGTGTTAACTCAGATAATAATAATTGTAGTCTCAGAAACATGTCATCATGTTTACACAAACAATTACTCAACATTACTGAACATTGCCCAAGAAAATGTCTAAGAGGACATTGTTCTTCACGCATGCAATGAACTAACATTGTTGATTATTATTAATTGTTAACTGAGGGAAAAACGCAGGTTTTATAGGTTGATTGTCTTGAACTTTAAACTGTCTGTTCATTGTCTTAAACTTCGTTTGGTACCTAGTTTGTTCAAAAACAGACATATAAGAATAGACGTATTTGATTTTAATATTTCAATGTTGTTTGATTCTTCTGTATTCTATAACTACCGTAGTCTCCTCAATTTGGAAAATAGTTCCATTCAATTTCAAATTAATTCGAGTCATTCACTTCTATTTATAAAATTTTCATAAATGGAAAACAATGTTTTATGTTTCTGCTCCAATACAGCTACCATACGGTACATTAATGTTTTCAACACCAATGTAAATATGTATGATGACTAGACCGGTAGTGTGTTATATATATCCGGGCTTCTTCCTATTACAACATCATACAGAAAGCATTATGAATGAAAGCAAGCTTTCCTTTTCATTATTTTCATTCAACTGAATTTAATTACTGGAGCACTGCTACTCTCCAGAAGTGAGAATTAGCATTTTCAGGATATTTAATCAGTGTTTGAAAATACTGAAAGCAGCTGCTTTGCTGGTAATCACGCGATACTGTATGATATTATTATGAAAGGGAGACAAAGATTTGAGTTTTGCAGTAGAATCTTTCTATAACAATAATTTTTCTTTCCTTGATAATTTTTTTGTTCAAGGCAATGAATTGCGAGAGTTTTCCATCCTATTCTTTATTTTTCAATTTGATCCATGGAATTGATCTGTGATTATTGAATATTAATTATGCACTTCAGTCAATAATACTGTATCTAAAATAATCAATGCATGTACTTTGAACGCACATATAGGAGTAGTTGTATCCTTTTAAAAACATATTGAGAATGGAGGAAATCAAATTTATGAAGACAAAGTGTGTGGGATCATACCACAAGATACCACATTAATTTATCATTTGAATCATAGCAATGTGTAAGATCTAGAGGTGACATAAGAAATAGAAGGTTTTAAACTATTCCTTTGTCAACATTTATTCCTAATCATAATGAGTCGAGTTTCAAGTGTAACATTATTGAAACTAATATGTGGGTTTCAGAAATTCATGAAATAATTGCCAAAAACTAATCTTTATTGGATTATGGTGATATTTAAAGAAATTAGAAGGATTTGAATAATTCCTTTGTCAATATTTTGATACATTGATATTTCCAATCATAATAAGTTGAGTTTCTACTTAGTAAGTAGTTCTACTTGAGTAGTAATTACTTAAATAAATGATCAAGTCAAGGTCAAATATTAAATACTCTAATAATACTTCAAGTATACTTTTAATTATGCTAAATAACACTTGAACACCGTAAGAGATCTCAATAAAATTTGTTGAAATAAATAACCAATTCTACTAATAAAAGCTCCAATTATACACAAATAATCCTAAATAATAATTGGATCATATTTGAATTTTGAATTAATGATAGAATCAACTAATTATACTCCAAGTATATCTAAAATTACAGTACCTAAACACAAATGACACAAAGTAAGACTTGAATTATATTCAAAGTGATTTCAATAAAATTTGTTGAATCAAATTCTTAATACCAATTTGTTAATTATATTGATAATAACGTATATATTCTATACGTATTATTGTAATATCTTGAATGAATAAATAACACTTGAATTATATTTAAAGAGATCTTAATAAAATGTGTTAAATTAAATGATCAAATACTCAAACTATACACAATTCGAAATAATTCTTTGATTATATTTTAAGAAAACAATATTAATGGATTTCAAATAATTTTACTCACGGATTTCAACTCCTTCCCTAATAATAGCTGAACGCACTTCAACAGCTACAACCAAAACTACGATAAGTAACGATTTCATGTTGAAGAATCAAACTTCAACCAAAAGCAAAGTAAAATATTTCCAAGTTGATTCTCAACGTTGTAAGAACCGATTCAGCTTCATTATTGGATAACCTACGTATATATATGTTCTGGAAAATGAGAGGTTTGATAGAAGGGGAATTGCAAGTGTGTGAGAAAAAGAGAAAGAGAGAAGGACGAAGAGAATGAGAGAGAAAGAGTGAGTGAGAGAGTGATCTCCCTCCCCCCTATCGGCACAATGATGAAGCCAGTTTTTCATATCAATCCTGTACAGACCGCTTCTTTGAGATTTAGGCCCAATGATTCCTACCTTGAATTAGTAATGTAGTATTTTTGTATACATTTGTGTGCGAAGTTGGTTTCTTTTGACTTTTATTTTCTACTTATGACGCTAGTGTTGTTTGATTTTGATCTTGGGTGGCCTGTATCATCATATACAGCATGAAAGCTTTTAGTGGAAAATTCTTGGATTTAATTGTTCAGCACAAGATAGTGTGTAGTGAAATTCATATATCATTTGACTCTCTTATTTTCTACTTGAAATGCTAGTAATATATTTATTTTAACTCGGGGTGGCCTGTATTAACATCTAATATAAAAACTATTAGTGGGAAAATTCTTGGATTTAATTGTTTAGCACAAGATAATGTGTAGTGAAATTCATGTAACTCATATATCATTTGACTACTTATGATTTTTTCTACTTATGATACTAGTGATTTATTTTATTTTAATTCGGGGTGGCCTGTATTAACATCTACTATAAAAACTATTTCTGGAAAATTCTTGGATTCGATTGTTTAATACACGATAGAGTGTAGTAAAATTAATATAACTCATATATCATTTGATTATTTTCATTTTCCACTTTTTTTTCTATTTTATTTATTTCATTAATTGACAATACACACAACAGGCATTCGCCCAAAACTGTTTCAATCCCTAATTTTAACTAAATTTTCCAGAGGTTATGTCCATGTACTTTTTTATTAATAATTTGAGTCTAGAAAAACTATTAATTAGTCCTAGGGATGACTAGTAATATCAGATAGTATGAAAGCTATAAGTGGAAAATTCTTGGATTCAATTTTTCAGTAATAACACAGAGAAGAAAGGAAAAAACAAAAGGAAAAGAAATTCCTTTCTACTTTGTGGTAATAAATAGTTTGTAGACAAATCCACATAATTCATATCTTTTTATTTTCTACTTATTATGATGCTAGTGACATTTTATTTTAATTCTAGGGAGGACTAGTAATAATATCTGTATAAAAGCTATGAGTAGAACATTATTGGATTTAATTTAATTCAGATTGTATGTATTACAATGCATATAAATTACAGAGAATAGTTGGATGTCCTACATTAGAACCTTATACTTTCATTTCAGTCATTCTTTTAAATCCTTATAAATAAGTAATTGACTGGTAGCATTAGGTGAATAATTTATAAGAATAAATGCCATTTATAATACCATTACACTCATAGACCACATAGACCAATACCATAAACAATGTAAACTATAATACAATTCTTAAGAGACATTAGTGTTTCCAATTCTTAAGAGAAATTAGTGTTTCCATACCTGAAATTTCATCTAATCCAATAAAGAATATTTTTTATTTCTTATTTTAATTTTATCATTTTTTTTTAATTTTAGGAATAACGCTGAATGCTTCAATCTATACTAAAGTTTCAAATTGGTTTATTGATTATTGGTATATGGTATCTGTCAATATACTCATGCTATTTTGTTATCGAACAAAGCATTCCAAAATTATATAAATTACCCACAAAAAATGTGGAACACAACATCTTACGTAAGTAAGAATTCCCCCAATTTTCTCCTTGGAACTTCGCGATACATCAGGACTCCCGAAACCAAAATTACCTCATAAGAAGTCTCAAGTTCAAGGTCAGTTTTAAGTTGATTGAAAAAACAACTCTCAACGTGATTGAAAAACGACTCAACGTAATTACGTAATAACTCTGGACCGTGCTTTGTCTTACTCTTATAAGGTACTATTTTACTCTGATTACTCTCTTACTCTTATTACTCTTCCTATATTAATCAACGCGCTAATAAATACGATATTATCACCTACATTAATCTTACACAGATTACTCCCGATGTTATAAATCTGTCACTTACTTAATAAGTACCGCATTGTTTGGGTACTGTGTTGAGGTTTTGTTATAGATTTGTCATGATATGTTTATTAATCTATTGGTTGCATGAGTTATATCCATGTATGCTGTAGTAAATATTATTGGTTCAAGATCAGTTATCTGTATTTTAATCAGCAATTGTTCTTTTCTTATGATTCAAGGTTGGTGTAAGGTGGGGGAAGAATGGAGTAGAAGAGGAAGAGGAGAAGAAAGAAGAGATGAAGAAATGGATGTACATGAGGAAAGAATAACGATTAATAATAGAGATTAGAAGTTGAAGATGAAGTTGGACATTGAAATCAAGGTGTTGAAAATCTGGTAAGCTATAATAATGATTCATATTGAAATATTGTATTATTTTGAGCATCGGTTGTTGATAGTTTTATTATGATAGGAGTTTTACAAAGATAATTCACAATAATTTGATAACTAGACCTAATGAAATTTGTATAGTAACACAGCTCGGTTTACAGTTAGAGTATAATTAATAAGATACCTACAAATAAGACAAACTCATTAGTAGCCTACTAATATTCTCAATTGATACAACTTGCACTATATAAATTGAAAAATTACTAGATTAAAATACAACAAAGTGGTAGTAGTAGTAGGTGATTCCACCTCTACATACTCTCAAATATCACAGGAAAAGGGGAAGTACGGTAACTACAGAGTAACATAGTAAAAATGTTGTTTTTGATCCATCTATTTATTTGGGAGTATTTGAATCTTTTGGATACTAATATATTCCAATAACAAATCCAAACTCCAATCAATTTTATATTTAAAATTTGATTGAATACAAGAAAATTTGATTCCAAACTCCAATCAATTTTATAAAAAAAAAAAAGGTATAGAATACAAGAAAATCACTTATATTGCCAAGATGAAGAGGAGGAGGAGAAGGATAAGAAGTAGATAAAGAAGGTGAAGAAGGAGGAGGAGACTTAGAAACAATTCCATGCTGTTCAATAGTCGCAGTTTTGTGCGACCTGGGAAGTCCTAGTATTATAATAATATAATATTCCAATAGTATACAGTATATTACAATAATATAATATTCCAATAATTATATTAAAGTAATAGAGCCTGTTACAATAAGGAGCCTTCTTCAAATTATTCATGAATTTTCGCTGTACACTGTATACGAAGAAGAATAAATATAATTTCAATATCAATGTAATGAGTACAATATTATCCAACTATAATTTGTGTACATGAAATTTCTTCTCGATGTTTGATCAATCTGGTGTCTTGGTTAGAGTTATTTTTGTGGAGTAATTTGAGCCAGCAAACAATCAAAAGTGATCCTTCTCGTTTGAAGGTCAATAGCAAGCAGATTGAACAGGTGTTCAGCC
This sequence comes from Laodelphax striatellus, assembly GCA_017141395.1. Taxonomy (NCBI): domain Eukaryota; kingdom Metazoa; phylum Arthropoda; class Insecta; order Hemiptera; family Delphacidae; genus Laodelphax; species Laodelphax striatellus. Next base: position 13,417,308 of record CM029542.1, read on the forward strand.
TTTTAGGCGAGAAGAGAATGCAAGTGGTCGGATTTCCATTTCTGAAAGCATTGAGGAAGTTATTTAGTCTGCTGCATCTTATTATTTTCGGTGTTTTGTTCTGTGATAATTAATCAATTATCTGTCCGCTCTTGTGGTGAACAATACTAACAAAACATTATTGAAGCAGTAGGAATTTGTTTTATTTTGCTGTATAGTAATAGGTTTTTAAGCTGTGAGTCCCCGATCACATTTTTCATCCAATTTCATTCAATAAAATAAGGAACCTTTTCTTAATAACCGAATAAGTTGTAGGGGTAAGGTCCCCCTACACAAGACTATGAAATTTTGCTTCATAATAATATTTTAATAGTCCATGTCTAACTCCGTAGTCTGCTGTCTAATCCGTAGGGGGAATAGCAATTCCTGCTATCTCTGAGGTATGCGACCCTCCGGACCCCGAGCCAGTCAGTGCTTTCCACTTCTTGCCACCAGTGCTGACTGTCCTTACCCTGCCTTCTCATCTACTCATCCCCTCTCCTAAACCTTTCTTTATTTAATTCATGTTTATCTTTTATTTTCCTTTTATTTCAGTTTATTTATTTCTTGCGTTTATGCATTTCTATCTTTTATTTTATTGTATGTTAATTTCCTCCTCTTTTGTTCATCTTATAAAGGGTGGCGCATAAAGAACGGATGTTTTTCAAAGTGTTATAAGAAAGTTCATTTGAATCATACATTTATCTTCCTAACACCAAAATACTAAGTAAATAACCCAATTTGAGAATTTGTATGAAAAACTCCAAAACACTTGAGTATATTTCAAAAATTACATAGAAAAGATGGCGCCCTTAATGCGTTAATGCTCATTAAAAGCCTCAAATTGGTCCTTAACTTTTGATACAGCAGCAATTCGTTCATGTATTGCAGCATTTAAATCTTCAATGTAACGATATTTACGATAGTAAACTTGAATTTCAAGTAAAGAAGAATCTCAAGCCAATAAGCTCGACTTGAAACTTTCTGCTGAAGCTCCGTTGAACGACGATTGCAGATTATTCATTTTATTGGAAATATTGTTCTACAGCAAATACGCGATTTTGCAAGGTCAATTGCGCCATTGATACTAAAACTGGATACTTTAACCTACAAAATGGTGTCGCTCTGCGGTCACAGACAGCTCTAGTCCACTGATACTATCCTACTCAAATCCATCCGTTCTTTTTGCGCCACCCAGTATTTTGTTGATTCAATCCTCTTTTTTATATTTATTTATTTTTACCTCTCCTCCTCTTTCCAAAGCCCTTCCTCATTCTCCCTTCTTCTCCTTCTCAATATGCTTTGGGACTGTCCACTTCTAGAATGGCACTTTTTCAATTGACTTAGCTTTGTGCCATTCTTTCTTTCTTTCTTTCCTTCCCTTGGCCATATTCTCATTTTCATCTTTATTCTCCTTTGGGTAGACTTGGCTCATAGCTGTGGTGTAAGCAACAGGTCTAAGGGAGTGAACCTTAGTGGGCTCGTACACCGGAGCAATAAGCAACAAGCAATAAGCAATACGCAACAAGCAATATTATCGCCAATATGTTTTTCCATTAGATTTCAACTGAACTCTTACACCGAAACAATACGATATCGCTATCGCCTCTGTAGAGCAACATATATCGCTAGCAACACAGCGTGTCGGTAGAAAAGCAACATATTGCCTGAATAACATAGACCCTATTACTGTATATTTAATAAATTTTTAGTACAGTAACCCAACTTTGAAAATTTTCGTTCATCAAGCGTTTGTTTACAAAATGACTAACGAAGCAGCATTTAATATCAAATTTGTACAGCTTGTTGAGCCATATCAATGAATTTATGATTATCTTCGAGATGATTACAGCGAAAGAGATGTTGTGGAGAAAGCATAGGGTGCAGTTGGAAATGAAATAAATCTATCTGTTGACTTTTTTGGAACAATTTATTTTTTGAAACGATCTTGATTAAACAGTATATTTATCTTGCCATGATCCTCGCTTTGCCATAGGAAAATTGATCATTTTTCTTGCTACATGAAAATATAATATGATTTCAAGTAATTACGTAATTCATAATTGAATTTTTATCTTGTGTTAAATTTCTCATTCTCGAAATTTGCCACAACATTATCACTTCGTCTTCATCGTCAGACGACATTTTGAACGACCGGGGCAATAAGCGATAATTTTCTTATTGCTTTGGTGTACGAAGTACAACAAAAAATGTTACCTGTTGCGTATTGCTCATTGCTTGTTGCTTATTGCTTATTGCTCCGGTGTACGAGCTGCCTTATACAAATCCTGTAGGTTCGGATGCAGCAAGGTAGCGGCCCCACCACTGAACTTAACCTGCGCAGCGCTCGTAACGCGGCCAGGGGATTCTTGCAATTACTGACAAACTTCAAAATGCCTCGGATGGGACTGGAACATCGGATAACAAAAAAGGATACTCAAAGAAAAAACGATTTGGAATAACGGACACACTTAAGATTGCGACATGAAATGTAAGAGGTTTGGCAACAAAGGAAATGGAGTTGAACAACGAACTCAAAAATCAGAAGATAAACATAGCAGTTGTATCAGAAACATGTCTAACTTTGGGGTACTTCCCCTAATCAGCTGTTAGTTCATGATTATTTTATTGAATAATATTATAGAATTAGATGGAATTAGCCAGTGGGTTAAGTGCTGGCTTGTAACTAGAAGTAGGTTCAAACCCAGGTAAGACCGTGAGATTTTAGCTCGAGCCACTCCTCGTGTTTCGGAGGACACGCTAAGCCGTGTCTGCCTAAAATCAGTCGTTAAGTCACGTCAGAGACCCTGAACTGATCAGGATTGACCTAAAAACTCTGACATCAGACCTGAGCCAGCCAGGTTAAACGGAATTATTATTATTATAGAATTAGATGGAAAATTTGATCTTGGACACACAGATTATATCTCCTCTTTTTTATTTTATTATCTTTTGTATTTTAAGTTCTCTTCTTATCAATGTATTTTTCAGTACTATTCTTTAGCAATAACATATTTCTTTGCATTTCTATTCCTTCTATTCAGTTCTGTTTTAATAGGCTCAAGCCTTGACACTATTGCCATTCTGTCAAATCAATGAAAAACAAATCTATCTATGATTTTACTTTTTTAACCAAGTTTTACAAATTAAACTTTAAACGTGGTTTTAGTTGTGAATTTTCAGTTTTTACCAAATTTAAACCATGAATCTATAATGTTTTTTAAGGCTAGGCGTACACCGGTTAGTCAAGACAAGACAAGACGAAATTAGTCACGTTTAGTCACAGTAATTCACATAGCTGCATCGGTGTGTGCTGCTTCATAAGCAGCTATGTGAATTACTGTGACTAAACGTGACTAATTTTGTCTTGTCTTGTCTTGACTAACCGGTGTACGCATAGCCTAAATGGATGAAATTTGATAAAAAATATGATCATGAACATACACCTCAAGAGATTAACATCACTTATCAGGATACCAATTCTATTCTCTAATGAGTTTTCAAAATATCGCACAGAAGAAGATTGAGGCATCAATATAATGATGAAGCTTTTCCAGTGATCGCTTCCTTCGTCCTTCTAGAGTTAATTAAAGTTTCACTTTTTTTGTTTTTCCAGTGAGGATGGATGCAGCTCAGACATAGTATGACCAAGGTCAAATAAAACATCCTACTAATTATCGATCATTCATTTTTCGACTTGCGTGGAAGTGGGAATAGAATGAAAAAGAAATATGAGTAAAGAAGAAAGGCTGGGAAAAGGAGAAAAGAAGAAGACGTGGTTGAGGGAGTTGAAGATTACTATACTTTCGTGAGTTGTAAGTATACAACATGCTTTGTATAAGTTTTATAAGTTGAATGCTTTTTATAAGATTGTAATATTATTTACATTCCTAGTTCATGTTAGATGTTGGTCACAGTTCAATGAGTTCATTGCATTGAAAGAATATTCGTATTTTCATTTGAATATTTCATGTATTTTCTTTAAAGTTGGCTCCGTTGTCATACTGTTTATTTCAACTCTCCTTGTAGTCAGATGTTTAGTTCTTGCACTTTTAAATATTTATTTTCATGTTCTTGGAAATTTGAAGTTGAATGCTCAAAATGTGTTTCTATTTCAATTAATATAGGTTCACAAAGATTTCTTGAGTGACCAGAGACTCCAGGGGCCTATTGCATGAGAAAATACGAGCTAGTAATACTAGTTGTCAGATGGCAAGTTACCATAGTGACAACTAGTATTACTAGCTTGTATTTTCTCATGCAACAGGCCCCTGGTCTACCTATAAAATTCCTATAAAATAATGGTTGATTTTCCTATTTCTATTTAAAATAATGTAGGTTCTCAATGATTTCTTGAGAGACTAGAGACTCCAGGTCTACCTATAAAATTCGTATACTGATAATAGATAATCATTCTTAGGCTAGGCGTACACCGGTTAGTCAAGACAAGACGAGATTAGTCACGTTTAGTCACAGTAATTCACATAGTTGCTTATGAAGCAGCACACACCGATTAGTCATTGCATCGGTGTGTGCTGCTTCATAAGCAACTATGTGAAGTACTGTGACTAAACGTGACTAATCTCGTCTTGTCTTGTCTTGACTAACCGGTGTACGCCTAGCCTTACAGTTTCATCTATGAGTTTGAAATGGAGCTCTTAATAGATAATGTCTCTAGTTTGTGTCCCTATTTTAGAAGTCATGTAAAACAGGAAAAGAGCTAAAACGCACTATAGATTTTCAAGTTTTTTTCTAATAGGCTGTGCTTTTTCTAGTGTGTATCCGCCTTTTTCCTGTTTCACAGGACTTCTAATATTTCATAAAACAGGCCCCGATTATTTCATTTTATAATAGATTTCATTTTTTTTTTCATTTCATTTATTTACACACAATTTCCAAAAACAATACAATAATACAACATATAAATACAATACAAAATTGGAAAAAGTGGTTAGGTGACCTAAGAGAATAAGAGAGAGAGGAGAGATAAGAGAAGGCTTTAAGAGATGAGCCTAGAGAGCATACAGTAGTTATAGCCTAAGGGGAAAAAAAGAAAAATTATAGTAACAAAGCTTCTAATGAACAATTGAACAAAGATGCTCCAAAGTAGCTATCCAGCACCTGACTCTATACAATTCGACCTTTTCTCGAAGCCGTCAATTTGAAATGAATTAAAGGACAGGCATTTAGTGCTTACAGGAAGTAGGCTTGATTTAAGAAAAACAGTCACTCTGTGATGTATATGCCTATTCACACGTTCTTGACCCAGTGAGAGAGAATATTATGGTGATACAAGTTTAAACGATTGCGACCCTGAGCCTCATCCAGGTTTATCTTGAAGGAGAATGAACCTTACCAACCAGTTCCTGTCTATGAATATTTTTAACAAAACATTATTATTTAATAAACGGCGCTACTGGATTGACCCCAGTGAGGTTACACTCAAACCGGTTTAAAATACAATAATTAGTGATGCAGTAAGGTTATTGTATGCGTTTTAATGTTTAGTGAGTGTTTGAATTAACTGAGGTTATTGGTCGTGGAGTTGTCATATTTTATCAATTGAGTTATTGTTTTCCTTGTGTGGTAGGATTAGAATTGTTGTAGGCCTAAGATTTTTACAAGAGAAAATTTTATATTTAATTTAAATCAACTCAATTTCAGGAAATAACCATTTGCAAACATAAGTACAAATAACAAGTGGAGATAAGAATAACACGAGCATAAAAACAGAATGAAAAAAAATAAATTCAGTTTAAGCCATTTAATTATTATTAATCGGTGTGTTTCGGAAACTACCTAAAATGTTTGTAGTCTATCCATCATCATAATTTCATTTCATTTATTTACATAGGCTACCATTTACAGAAAAAAGACTTAGATTTAGGGCCGGTTCATGAGCTCGGGATTTAGTCAAGTCCTAGACTAAAACGGGTGGCCACCGTAGCATCAACAAACATTAGCCTCGACACTATGTACTAAGGGCTCTCTATGCTGCTAACCCACTAACCTGTAGAGACAATCGTTTGTCGATGCTACGGTAGCCACCCGTTTTAGTCTAGGATTTGGCTAAATCCCGAGCTCATGAACCGGCCCTTAGATAATACACAAAAAGGAAACATTAGTAAGGTAGCCTCATACCACAGAAAAAGAGAACTCTGAATTATCTCTGCTCATATCCTCATAGAAAAATCTTGTTAGGGCACCATAAGCATAATGTCTCTTATCAGATTTGTACGAGCCTCATGTGAGAATCATAAAAGACAATTAGGCTAGGCGTACACCGGTTAGTGAAGACAAGACAAGACGAAATTAGTCACGTTTAGTCACAGTAATTCACATAGCTGCTTATGAAGCACCTCACACCGATTAGTCATTGCATCGATGTGTGCTGCTTCATAAGCACCTATGTGAATTACTGTGACTAAACGTGACTAATTTCGTCTTGTCTTGACTAACCGGTATACGCCTAGCCTTAGATAAGAGACTTGCACCTGTAATTCCCTTATAGTATGGGTGACCTCTTCAGGCCTTTTTCTGAATGTAATTCATTCATGAGAATCAAAATCGCTTCCCAGTGGTTCGGAACCACCTAAAGCTGTAGTAGGTTCACTCATCTCTGACCGTCCATTACCCACGCACAAGCTGAGAGCTTATGTGGGCATCACCATAGCAAAAAAGGTTTGTCTTATAACAATTGATATCTTATAGATAAAATTAATATTGTAGGTAATACATAACATAATCAGTTGTTATGGAACGTATATGTGACTTGATGATGAACTGAATGCAATTAAGTCTGAGTTGAAGGTTGGATTAGATTTGTGCAAAGCTGGAAATGAATTTGGATGAAATTGCCGTAAAAACGAATCATTAGCATGCATTTGACCGTGACCCAAATCTGGTGAACGAAAAAGAAAACCAGAATGGAAAAGAGGAAGAAAGAGATAAAGAGAAAGAAAAAATAGTTATCGTACATACAAGCAAGAAGTAATAGAAGAGACAAATACTGAGAAAGAGACAGAAAGAAATTGTTAAATACAAGGAAGAAGTAATTAAAGTCTATGGGAGACAACAGACAATTATAACAATTCAATTAGCGGTTGATTGATGTTGGTTTCTAGTATCAAACAAAAACTTGAACCATTCTTTTTTGTCAAATTTATTGAATTATGAAATTAGTGTTTTAATATTTTTTCAATTAGTGAAATATTTTTCAATTAATTATTTCTTCCTTCATTTATCTTCAATTATCTTCTCTTTAATTTATAAATTTTTAAATGGGCTTGCTCTGCAATATTTTCTATCCCTAGAATTTTATAACCACTATAATAATAGTGTAGGCCTACATAGAGAAAACAACAGACTCTGACCAAAACTGTTTCCCTCCCGAATTTTGTTAGTAATAATGTAGTCTAAAATTAGGTTACGTTTAACTTTAACTCAATAATTTAAGTTGATTTCCATTTTAACTTGATAATAACTCCTATTTCTGTTTGTTTCATTCATTAACAGTGTAAGAATAGCAGCATCTTAATAACTTTAACTTCATTTGAATTTAATCAAGTTTTTATCATTATCAATAAATAATTTAAAAAATGTAGATTAATTAGACCTTTAGAATAAGTAACTTAAAAGAAGCTTGTAAACTCGTGTTTTGTTTGTCATGAACTAACTATCGATGTTCTACTATTATATTAATAAAAATAATGAACAAAATCCTTGTTATGTAGATTCGGAACTGACAGTGTGGAAATTGCGAGCCTAAGTTTCAACAAGAAATATAATTCAAAGGAACATGTAATCAACCACACTCTTTAGAAAATTACAATTTAAAATCATCTCCAAATCAAGGAGATAATGATCTTAAATAATCTTCTCCGTCATTTTTTGTTTCAAGCCTAAAGCAAAATAACAATGCTCCTCAATGTCAAAGATGAGTGTGCAAGTTATTCAACTTTATACATACAGCCTTCATAAATTTCTACGTCCAGCATTCTGCTATCACTATGTACATCATGTATTTGAAAACCTTGAATTTTTTTGTGTTTGTTTGATGTTTTGGATGTAAGGGACTGCAAACTTTTTGTTTCAATTTTTGAAATTTCGGGATGTCTTTGCAAAGTTCCATAGCCTTGTAGAATAGGAATGTCATTTATTCAACTGCAAAGAATATGTCATTTCATTCCCTAGTATTTTTACTTCAGAGACTGTACACTAAGAGTGCGGACATTTATTTTATCATGTATTGTGCTTTTTTATTTGGAATAAATTGAATTGAATTGATTGATTAGCTCGGTCAAATCCAGCCATGTTTTTGCCAATTCCCATAAGATTTGAATTGGAATGATTCGCAAATCATTAGGTATGTTATATTGAGTGTACATTTCCAACCTACATTTTGCCTTTGCCAGTGTTAGTTCTTCATAATTTCAAGTTTTTAAAGCCATACTTTTGCCAAATGTTTTAATTTTGGCATGGCATTACAGGCAAACATGAATCCATTCACTCATTTTTCAAACTTATTTCAAGAGAAACAACATCGAAAATAACTTATCTAGCATTAAAAATGGTCTCAATACTCTTGTATTGCTTTAAAATCTCAAAATTTTGAAAACTAAACACTGGCAAAGGCAAATTGTAGGAAAAAAGTGAATCAATCAACATTGCATATGTTTTGCGTATCATTCCAATGCAATCTCATGGGAATTGTCAAAAGTATGGCTGGATTTGGCCGAGCAAACCAATCAAAAGTGTGACATGAAATGGCCACACTGTTATTATACAGTCTCCTCTGTAGCTCATACAATATCCATCCATAATAATAGAACATGTAGAAAATGATCATGGCCTTCTTGACTGTGAAGCCGGATCAACCATCCACCATCTATCCCACCACGGTTGATATCCCTTCACTCCTTCATCCATCTAAACACAATAAAGAAATAAGTCTCTTTCCCACTCCCCTTCAATTAGGCTTAAAATTTCCAATTTACCTTTTAATTAAATAAATTCTATTTTCCAGTGAGGCGGAATATTTTCAAAATTGCGGCCCGGTGATAAGATGGATGTACGTTGTAATGTTTACCGCCATATATCTCTTTTCCTACGTGTTCGCGGTTCCCCTCCTTGCCCGGCGTATTTTCAAAAACCACTACATGTGGATATCGTTCTCCATGATGAGATACAAAGTGGTCAACAGTTTGGTAAGTCTACATCCTGAGTGAATTATTTTTCAAGTAATTTTAATCCACATTTTTTTCTGTGATACATATACTAATATTAAAAACAAATAATGAGGAATAGAAGAAATAGTTTAGTTTTCATCATCTAAGACTAAATAGTAAATGCAGAAGATAAACAGTGCAGTATATGTGTAGTATATTATAGTAGTAGTTTAATCTCTGATTGTACGAAATCCAAATAAATAATACAAATTTAAAAAACCCTGCTTTGAACATTAAACTTTCAGGTAATTATGGCATAAAACTCCATTTTTAATAGAACAAATTTAATCTTCTGATCAATGTGATTATGTTGTTTTTGTGTTTATCTTATTCTGATACTTCAGTTGGTACAGTACTTTCATTTTTACTGTTTGTTACTGAAAATGTAAATTGAACTAAATTTTAAATTGAACTTATGAAAAATAATAATAAATATAAGACCTTATTTGAAAGTATTTAAAGATCTAATAACACATATAAATATTGTTTCAATAACTTAGTTTTCAATTTATAGGTGATATACCGTAGTTCTAGTAGATTATGCTTGGAAATAATTCTTACACGATTTTATTTTGTATAAAAATATCTCATACAATATAAATATTGTACAAATTATAATTATTATCTTCTTCGTTTACTTGATTATTTGAATAGTATTATAAAAAACGCTGAGTAAAAAATACTGTCACTGTACTGTCTCCAGTCAAGTGTACATCACATAGTTACAGTTTCTGCCAATAGATAGCGTAAGCGGTGCTATTTCTGAAACCGGTTGACCTAGGGAAGATTACGTTTGTCCTGTTCAATTCAATCACAAATACAGTGAATTCTATAAACTGAGCTCTCCTTTTCTTCTCTATTGAGTGATTTTTTTAATTCTTCTTAAATCACATTGTATATTCTATTTATTTATACCTGATTATTTATCACATTCAAATAAATCGCAGTCTTCTTGAATCGAAATCATCGTTTATCAAATTTAACAGGTTGACAGAATTACAATACAGGTAAGGGTAAATATTCATATTTGTGTTAATGTTATCGAACGCTGATTAAATATAGTAAAATAGAAGGGTTATTATTGAGAATGTGATAAGACTGACAAGAAAAAGGAAAGTACATGAAACTATTGTTTTTTGGTTGTTGTGTATATCCATACTTCGTTTGTTTATCCATCCATATTGTTTTAAATACTCAAAGAACCTACTCCTGTCATTTATATTTATAAATGAAAATGAATGGGTTATGAATGGTAATTGGTAATGAATGGGTTATGTGTTATAAAATAGCGAGGATTTTGTCAAAAAGTTAGTGGGATCTGAAATGAATGTGGTCGTTGAGGATATTGTGGGGCTGTAATTTGTTAAGTTTATACATTTCTTTTGTTCCAGTGTTGAGTTTTCGGGTTTTCTGTGAGATGTGGGGGATTTCAAGGGTGGAGTTTATGTCTGAATATGAGTGATTTGTGGAGATGATGTGGTCTGCAAATGTGGAATGTGAGTTGGGGTGGGTGATGGCTCTGATATGCTCTTTGTATCTTATCTCATTTCATTAATACGTTGAACATTGACACTTTACACGTTTTGACATTTGCAGGCTCAGCAGCCGTCACCAGCTGCAGTCACCAGCAGTAGTCACCAGCAGCAGTCACCAGCAGCAGGTCATAATAACAATGCGGCCGCTGTCGTTGTCCCAGAAAATCAAGTAAGGCAATGATAATTATTGTTAATTTATTTATTCTCATGTTCATACATTAGGTACAGTTATTGAGGAGGAAACAACAGGCTTCAAGTTGTGAAATTGAAATACCTGTCACTAGGACCAACCTTAGATGATGTATAGTATAGACACGGCCTATGCTATAAATGTTGAAGCAAACATGAATTGGCTGATTAGGGGCAAATCATTATAAATTAACTATACGATTGTCAAGACCACAATTCGAGCGTTCTTTTCGTATTATAGGCTTTTCAACAGTAGCGCTATTCATGGAAGGGCGCCTGACATCTTAAACACCAATAAACCAGCTATTCTGTGTAGTCGTAGTATCTCAGCTGATGTAATCTTGTCTCTCTACAGTTGGCATGCTCTCTCTTATAGCAGGATTCAATTCAAAATCAGCTTGAAGTAAAGTGATTTCATAAAACTTGAAAGTCTTAATCCTTTTAAAGTCTTTGAAGAAAAAATAACAAACTTATCAATAATCAGCGGATTCAGCATTTGTAGTTTAAGTATTGTGATCATATGCTCGTCGATCATATGTTTTATGTCAAGTTAAATGGATCCTGCTATACATAGCATAATCTATTACTTTTGATGAATACATCTTTAAATAATGTTTTGTATAAGGTTTCGAGAATGTCCCCAAATTACGCCTAATATCGACATTTTTCCAGTGTTTATGGGTTATTGTTGTGGGCAGTGTTTATGGGTTATTGGGTATTCCAATAGACCTAATGAAAAACTCCTGAAAATGTTGAATTGAGGTATCACACTTACCTACAATGATCTAATCATCAAATCAATTTATTTATAAAGATACAAACAATAATGGACAAAATGCACATATATACACAATTATACACCAATACATTTATGACTTACAACGTCCAAGTATAATTTTAAAAACAAGAAGGTAACTCATGCAAAAGAAGCTATAAATTTGAAAATATATGGCTGTAGTATAATATACTGCAATATTTGACTTGCACCTGTTATTCCCATAGTAAGGGTGACCACTTCAGGCCTTTTTCCGCTGAATGTAATTCATTCGTGAGAATTAAAATCGCTTCCCGGTGGTTCGGAATCCACCTAAAGCTGTAGGTCCACTCATCTCTCATCATCATCCGTCCCATTACCCAAGCACAAGCTGAGAGCTTATGTGGGCATCCCTACAAAAAAAATTCCAAGTGCATATAATATAATGTAAGCATAGTGCATTTATCAACGAAATTTTGGCCAACATAATGTTAAAACTGCCAACATAAGAGATCTATTTGTAGTAGATGGTAATTTTTCTAGTACCGTACCAAAAACATATGAGTTCAATTATTACGGAGAATGAGGGCTTTTTCAATATTTTTGATGGTGAAAAGCTGAAGATTGATCCTGATTGAAAATTATAAATATTTTAAAAAAATTGTTAGACTTAAAATGAGAGTTGCAATTGAAAACAGGAATGGAGAACCAAAAATCCTATTGATAGTTCTTCTGTGATAGATAAATGACACTTTTAAATGTCAAGAGCATGGGAGAGTGTCATGAGTCACACAACATTGACTCGCGGTGAGTCAAGAAATCAGGTGATGTCGAGTAGACCACGTGAGCTAGTAGTGAATCATTCAAAGGAGAGAGAGAGAGAGTGTACCTGCAATCCTCCTCTTCTCACTCACCTCCTCCTCCTTTTCTTCTTCCTCCTTCCTCCTCTCTTCCTCCTCCTCCTTTTCTTCTTCCTCCTATTCCTCCTCCTCTTCTCCTCCTCCTTTTCTTCGTCTTCCTCCTTCTCCTCCTCCTTCCTCCTCTTCTTCTCCTCCTCTTTCTTCTTCTCTTTTCTTCTTCTTTTTCTTCTTCCTTTTCTTCTTCTCCTCCTCCTCTCTTCTTCTTTTCTTCTCACCTTTCCACCATTGAATCCTTTTTCCTTTTCTTCTATTTCTTCTTCAACACATCTTCTTTCTTCCTCCTCTTTCTTCGTTCTTTTCACCAACGTCTTTTCATTTTCCTCTCTCTCTCATTCTTTCCGTCTCCATTCTCATCCTTCTTCCCTTCTTCTTTCTCTTTCTTCTTATATTCTCTTCTATCCTTCTTCTTATTTTCTCTTCTTCTTTTCCTTCTCCTTCTCTTCCTCCTCCTCCTCCTCTTCTTCTTCTTCTTCTTCTTTTCTTCTTCTTCTTCTTCTTCTTCTTCTCTTCTTCTTCTTCCTTCTTCTTTTCCTTCTCTTTTTCTTCTTCCTCCTCCTCTTCTTCTTCTTCTTCTCCTTCTCCTTTTCTTCTTCTTCCCCTCTTCTTCTTCTCCTCCTTCTATTTCTTCCTTTTCCTTCTTCTTTCTTCCTCCTCCTCCTCCTCTTCTTCTTCTTCTTTTCTTCTTCTTCTTCTTCTTCTTCTTCTCTTTTCCTTCTTCATCTTCTTCACCTTCTTTTCCTTCTCCTTTTTCTTCTTCCTCCTCCTCCTCCTTCTCCTCCTCCTCCTCCTCCTTTTCTTCTTTTCCTCTTCTTTTTTTCCTTGTTCTTCTTCTTCTTCTTTCCTCCTTTTTTTCTTTCTCCATGTGTCCTATGGTCGACCCAGACAAGCGCGTAGGTCTGTCAATTTGACTCATCTGGTTAGTGAACGACCTTCTGGCCTAAACCGCTTTACGAAATGCAAACTAGATCCTAATTGGTTTAGAAATATTATAATAGTAGTCTCGTATTATACACCGCCTGGGTGTTGCATGAAATAATTGGTCTCTTGCATTCATTCACTTCACACCTAGATAGGCGTGTGTGTGTGAGGTTCCAAAGTGGGTTGGTGGGGCGAGCCTCGAAATAAGGTCTTGGGCGTTGAAAAAGTAAAAGTATTCGTTCTACAGAATTAATTCTGTAGTTGGAATTTGAAGAATAACTGTATTTCAGAAAATAAAATAATTATAGTTTCAAAAGCTTCGTACTGTCAAGCAAATTTTAATACAAAGTATTTCGAATTGATACAGTACTGCAGAAGTAATTCTGTTTTATTAGTAAGCATTACACAGTGTTACTTATGTTCTAATGTAAATATTTATTACTCATGTTAATTTTAATCCTTTTTCAAAGAACTCTGCTGCTTCCTCATGTTCATTTCTTGACTCAAACTTATGTAATTTGTGGTTTGTTATTTATTTTTAATCTTTTTCTGTGATATATGAAAACTCAAATTCTAGGTATGGCCAATGAAGCATATGCGATGCATATATATACACAGTGTTACTTATATCATAGAGAAGCGATACTCTATGTATCTGATTCGTCTAATCTGTTCTCTGTGCTTATTATACAGTGTTAATAATATATACTAATTTTATTGGTAAAATTAGTAAAATAAAATCATTATTCCTAGAAATTTGGACAGCTGAACCTTATAATTTTTATTGCTACGAGTACTGCTCATATTTGTGAAATAAAATTATAATACCTAGGAGTTTGTACAGTTGAATCTTAAGTTTGTTCTGCAGAAGTAATTTTGTTGGTAGAATTTGAAAAGTAGTTTCATTTCGAAAAGTAAAGTTATTATTTGAAGGTTTTGTACATTTGGAAATAGGAATCCTATAATGTAACTAAATTACTCAAGTACAAGGAGCTTAGTGGAGCACACAATCCTATTCAACACATGAGACATGAATTTTAGGGAGGAACCCAGATATTGTTTTGGGCGTAGGTGTCTATAACTATCCCATTCTTTTTTCTACGGATGAAATTACACTGGCTTTAAAAAAACTTCCAAGTAAACTTAGCTTCACCTACTTGAAAGATGCTTTTAAGTAGAAATTAACTCGACTTACATCATACATAGTGAGGATCGTTTCGTATTGGTGTTGGACTTCTTCTATAGTACTATAATACCATACAAGATACAATAATCGAATTTCATTACTCACAATTGCATTAGATAACCTACAAGATGGACTGGACAGTCACTCTTCTTCAATTCAAATTAATTGTAAATTTACGTTTTCTCGTGTGTGAGCTAGCCCCAGGCCAGGCATAGAACTATATTACATGGAGATATTCATATAAATATTACCATAGATAATCCAAATCTTTGCTTAGTCTATGATATTACTATGGCCCCTGGCCGTCTCTGCGCACAAGGATATAGAAAATCAGTTAACAGGAAGTTATTGCTAAATTGGAACTCATCTAGGAGCCACATAGCTAGACATAGACAAAAGTCTATTTCGCTATAAATAGGCAATCCATTTCCGTTAGCATGTCAACACGTTTTAATGAACCGACCCAATGCATGAATGGAAAAGGACGTCCAAACGTATAGATTCGATATCTATAGATATAGGAAGAGGACGTCCACACCATATAGATTCGATATCTATAGATATAGGGAAAGGACATCCTTACATATAGATTCGATATCTATAGATGTAGGAAGAGGACTTCCACACGTATAGATTCGATATATATAGATATAGGAAAAGGACATCCTTACATACAGATTCGATATCTATAGATATAGGAGAACGGGCATCGTTTACTACGAAACTTATAATTGAGTCACTCAAACTATTCGAGCTGTCAGTGTGAGTTCTGAACGAGCATTTCAAGGCATCAACGGATTTCTGAGAATGTTTTTGAGAATGAGAGGGGTCAGAACTATTATAGTTTATGTATTACTATATATTACAATAAATATATATTTCTATGGGGCAAAATTTCTGTGAATGAGAAGGGGCAGTACATGGAACTGTATTACATGTATTACTATATACTACAATAAATATATATATTTGTATGGGGCCAGAGTCCAGTTCAATTCATTATTTTCTAGGATCCAATGTAGCGTAGTGGCGTAATTGGGGAGGGGCTTAAATACTATACAGTACTAGGAAATACTGAGTGGACAAATACTAGAGAAACAAGAGAAGCGAAAAATTGTTCTCTGAAATAATTTTACAGTTGGCTACTGAGTGGCCAAATACTAGAGAAAAAAGGAGAAAAATGTTCTCTCAAATCATTTTACAGTTGATTGATTATCCTTTTGACCACAATACCTTTGACTACTTGACCAAAATATCACAATCATCTATTACTGCAGATAATAATATTATATCAATATTTATTTCGATAAAAAATCCACTTGCACAACTGACATAATGCAGTGTAATCAATTTTCATGACATAGGATAATTGGAAAGGGACTAGAATGATTGTTTAATGTTTGTGTTATTTGGACAACTTGTCTGTCTTTAATGAAGTTGTGGGAGTATTTGGGATGGATGGATGCTCACTTCTAGTTCGGTACATTGTCCTTTTATTAAAACCCCACACACTTCCTACTGGCACTCTAAACAGTCATAAGTCTACTATTCTGAGTCTGGGCAGCATTTTATAAGTAGGCAGCAGGTCTAGGCCTACACACTATTCTTGTGAGAGCTCTGTCTTGGCTGCGTCTAGTCGCTAGGATGTTTCTGCTTTTTCTATTGTGTGCTGAGGTGGGAAAGAAGAACTAAATAAGGAGAAGAGGAGGAGGAGCAAAAGAAGAAGAAGAAGAGGAAGGAGGAGGAAGAAGAAGAAGAGAAGGAGAGAAGGAGGAAGAGGAGAAAGAGAAGAAGAAGAAGAAAAGAAGGAGGAGGAGAAAGAGCATGATGAGAAAGAGGAAGAGGAAGAGGAGGAAGAAGAAGAGGAGAAAGGAGGAGAAGAGGAAGAGAGGAAGAAGGAGGAGGAGAAGAGGAAGAAAGGAAGAAGAGAGGAGGAGAGAAGAAGAGAAGAAGAGGAAGAAGAAGGAAAGAGGAGAAGAGGAGGAGTGGTAGGAAGAAGAAGAGAAGGGAGGAGGAGGAGGGAGGAGAGGACGTGTTGGTGAAGGAGAAGAAAAGAGAATGGAAAGAGAACATGGAAAAGAAAGGGAATGAGAAGAGATTGATGAAAAGAACGTATAAATAGGAGAAGAAAACAACAAAGAAGGAATGATGAGGAAGAAATGGAAGAAGAAAAATAATATGAAGGAATAGGTAGAGTAGAAGGAAGTGGAAGAAGATTAGAGGAGAAGAAGAAGATGATGATGATGATGATGATGAAGAGATGATGAAGAAAACAAAATAATGTAAGGAGAGAGAGAGAGAATGAAGAAGAGAAGAAGAAGAAGATGATGTGGAGAGGAGGAGGAGGAGGAGATGCTGGTAGGAAGGGAATGAAGATGATGAAGAAGTTTCAATGAAGATTCAATGCTTGAAAAAATGAAATGAAGAAATAGTAGAAATTATTCAGGAATAGGATATCGGGAAAGAAATGGGAAGGATGAAGAAGTTGGAACGAAAATCGAGTGTTTGAAAAAATAGAGAAGTAATTGAAGAAGATTGTCAACAGGTAGAATAGGATGGAGTAGAAAGGAGAGAAGAACAAAAGGAAGAATAGGGAAGAAATGAATAAGGAAAAAATTGATTGATTTTTAAATCAACAAAATACTGAAGAAATTAAAATTTTGAACCTGGAAACTTCTAATTGAAGCTGAAAATTCAATATAAATCTCTCCTAGAAAATACATGACTTACATTTCCTGTATTCCTGTTTTCATCTCCACAAGATAAGTTCAAGAAAGAACTCTATTTTCTATTCATACTGAACTTCTATTATTCAGATCACTTCAAGTTCTGCCTTTAGGAAGATTTTTGCTTCAGGAAGTTCCCCAAGAGTGTGGGTTGTCATGAGAATTACCGGTTTATTTTAATAGTAAGGCTTGACCAGAGAATGGATGTTTTATACTCTCGGGG
This sequence comes from Laodelphax striatellus, assembly GCA_017141395.1. Taxonomy (NCBI): domain Eukaryota; kingdom Metazoa; phylum Arthropoda; class Insecta; order Hemiptera; family Delphacidae; genus Laodelphax; species Laodelphax striatellus. The sequence continues at coordinate 13,435,004 of CM029542.1, forward strand.
CTTGACGCTCCCCCAGTTATTTTCTGTTTCCCCTTTCTATTTCCCCTGTTCATTTCGTACAAAGGGGAGGAAATCGGATATGTCATTTGGTTTCCGCTCAACTATGTTTCGTACATCCGGCTTTTTTTTTCTTTTAATGATTCCAAATAATGAATGAATGCGATCAACTAATGTCTTTCCATACAGTGACCCACTGACTGATAAACCGTTTCGAGTTTCCATTTGTAAAAAGTTATCAGAGAAAAGTTTAAGGAGTTTGTGCACAAATTTTTATTGAATACTGATTGAAAAATTAGAATATCGAAAATCATAAACTAGTCCAGTTATTGTAAGTCATGTAAGTTTACTATCTCGTTCTCGTGTTCTTTTTGAGATCCAGCACTTAGCAGGGTTTTTCCTGATTTTGTTAAAAATGTTAGTAAGATTTCATTTTATTTTGTATTTTGTATTGTGGCAAAAAGGAAATAAATTTGAATTTGATCCATCTTGATTTAATCAGTTACAATTTAAACTCAAACAACAGTTTCAGTTTCAAACAACATGCTTCTTTTTGGACATGAATAACGATATCACCCTACAAATGCTGCCACCTAGTGCCAGACTTGAGAATTTAATACATTCTGAACAGTTGACCAATTAGGTTAGCGAAGGCGGAGTCAAGAATATTCAACCCAGTAACTGCTACCACCTAGTGGCAGAATTAAGAACTAAATGCGTTTCGAACAGTTGACCAATTAGGTTAGCGAAGGCGGAGTCAAGAATATTCAACCCAGTAACTGCTACCACCTAGTGGCAGAATTGAGAATTAAATGCGTTTTGAACAGTTCAAGATTACTAGACAAATTTGTCTAGTAATCTTGGAACAGTTGACCAATCCGGTTAGCGTAGGCGGAGTCGAATTTTCAACAATGCTGCCACCTATTGTTTTAATGATTAATATAATAGGTTATCAAAATTAGGAAGAGAAGATGTTATGTCATCGAAGTGTCGATGCTTAGTTTCCTACATAATTTGATGAATGTACTTTCTTGAATAAATAAATAACTGTACAGAGGTTGTATCTTATCAACAATAATATGTACATATATATATGTGCATTACATATAATATGTACAATATATGTGCATTTCTTGTGGTATATATACACTGGTCTATTAATTAAAAAATGCCTCTTTTTTCGTTTACGATTTACGATCTCCAAAACACATTTCTTCTTGTATTGATATATGCTATATTAATATTGATTTTGAGAAATTCAGATAAGTTTAGGCCTATAAGTTGTTAACATCAATTAGTTTGCAAGTTATGGATTTTTCAACAGTGGGTACATTTTTTTGGACCACCCTTTAGTAATTAGGAAAATAAATAACGATTTAAAAGTTCCTTCGACAAAAAATCCGTGTATATTTGTATAATGTATGTTTCTTATATTTGCCTAAGGACTAATCTAGCTCCTTTCTTCTCTGGTTTCTAATTACTAAAAAAGTATAACCAACAACCGCACTCCTGAGAAAGTATGTTTTACAATAGCCACCATTCCTCTCATTCTGTCTCAGTTCACAACCCATTATGTCTCACTCTATCATATTATCGTATGAAACCAAATATAACGCATCTTGTGTGTTATTTTGAAAGCTGGTCGAATTTATGGGAAGCAGAACACAAAATCACGAAACCAGTTGAAAATGGAACAGAAGAATATGGCTGGGAACTAACTTCGTAACGGTAGCTGTGTTCCATCAATTGTTTATATGACAATAATGGAAGAAATTATTACGCCAAAACAGTTACCATAGTTAAGTTGGTGGGAAAGCGATTCCTTTGTCGCGAATTGTCTAGCCTCTCTCTCGGTTTTATTAACGTTTCTGTCGCAAAGTATATTGCTATTAGCATTTATTTTTAATGATTCTACTTCTTGGTCCTTCTCCTCATTTCCTGTATTCATCTGTTTCTTCTCCTTCATCTTCTTCAAATTTCAAACTTCGCCTTTTCATTTGGATAAATCTCTATGACTCATAGAGATTTATCTATGACCACTCTTGGTCGATTTTGTGTGCGACTCAAGCTTGCTGCAAGCATTGGTTGCATGTTGTGCAGCACACAAAAATCGGATTCGCAATCTTATCATCATTATCACATTGTATACTTCTTTTCTTCTTCTTATCTTTATTTTTCTCCTCCTCCTCCTCCTCCTCCTCCTCTCCTCCTCCTCCTCCTCTTCCTCTTCCTTTCTCCGCCTCCTCCTCCTCCTGTATGTTTTATCATTTTCTTCCTTCTTTGACGTCTTCGTCTAAGTGTGGATATAGGGATTGGCAATAATATTATCATTATCACATTGATTACTTCTTTTCTTTTTCTTATCTTTATTTTTCTCCTCCTCCCGTTTCTTTTGTTTTCTTCCTACTTTGACTTCTTCGACTTTCTTTCACCTCTTGTCATTCATTTTTCATATCTTACTCTCCCCATTTTTCCTTTTTTTTTTGTGCCTCCAATTCCCAAATCAAAGATTGGCGAAAACTAAGTTTTCGCGTTTTGGTGAAATCAGGCCTAAGTTTTATGAAAGATGATAAAACATTCTACCGTGCCTTAAACATACTAATGGTTTCAACATATCCTCTTCGGCCTCTTTCTCCTTCTCCTTCTTCTTCTTCTTCTTTTTCTTCTTCTTCTTCTCCTTCTTCTTCTTCTTCTTCTTCTTCTTCTTCTCCTTCTTCTTCTTCTTCTTTTTTCCCATCACTTCTTATTTTCGCACAGCTGTCTGAAGCACTTCCTCGTCGATTAGACATTCGTTAATTACTCATTATTCGTGAAATGAATAAAAAAACCTAACAATCACTGAGAACTGGGACGTGAAATTTTCAAACAAGAAACAAACGTTTGCGAGGGAAATAGCAGGTTGGCCAACACAACGGCGAAATAACGATTGTCAGCAGTAGTAGCGACTGGGAAAGTTTTTTAGGATTTCTAAAAAATAGTTAACATGAAGTGTGCAGAACTAGAGCTCTGAATTAGGCTAGGCGTACACCGGTTAGTCAAGACAAGACAAGACGAGATTAGTCACGTTTAGTCACGGTACTTCACATAGTTGTATAAAAGCACACACCGATTCGTCATTGCATCGGTGTGTGCTGCCTCATAAGCAGCTATGTGAATTACTGTGACTAATCTCGTCTTGTCTTGTCTTGACTATATTTCGTAACTTACTAATCATATTGTGATTGAAATTTTTATTTTATTCCAAATGAATATGAGATTAGAATTTCAAATGTTCAATTATAGAAATAATTATTATCATCAAGCGTATGATTTTTTGGCCATGATTTTCTTCTTCTTCTTCTTCTTCTTCTTCTTCTTTTTCTTTTCTTTTCTTCTTCTTTTTCTTCTTTTCTTTTTCTTTCTTTTTCTTCTTCTTCTTCTTCTTCTTCTTCTTCTTTTCTTTTCTTTTTCTTTTCTTTTTTCTTCTTCTTCTTCTTCTTCTTCTTCTTCTTCTTCTTCTTCTTCTTCTTTTCTTCTTCTTTTCTTTTTCTTCTTCTTTCTTTTCTTTTCTTTTTCTTTTTCTTTTTCTTCTTCTTCTTCTCTTCTTCTTCTTTTCTTCTTCTTCTTCTTCTTCTTCTTCTTCTTCTTCTTCTTCTTCTTCTTCTTCTTCTTCTTCTTCTTCTTCTTCTTCTTCTTCTTCTTCTTCTTCTTCTCCTTCTTCTTCTTCTTCTTCTTCTTCTTGTTCTTCTTCTTCTTCTTCTTGTTCTTGTTCTTCTTCTTCTTCTTCCTCTTTCCAATCTTGTTCTTCTTCTTCTTCTTTCCAATCTTCTTCTTCTTTTTCTTCTTCTTCTTGTTCTTCTCTCTTCTTCTTCTTCTTCTTCTTCTTCTTCCTTCTGATTCTTCTTCTTCTAATCTTCTTCTTCTTCTTCTTCTTCTTCTTCTTCTTCTTCTTTTCTTCTTCTTCTTCTTCTTCTTCTTCTTCTTTAATTCTTCTTCTTATTATTTAACTTCTTCTTGTTCTTCTTCTTTTTTATTCTTCTTCCTTCTTCTTCTTCTTCTTCTTCTTCTTCTTCTTCTTCTTCTTCTTCTTCTTCTGTTTGTTGATTCTTCTTCTTCTTCTTCTTCTTCTTTTATTTCTTCTTCTTCTTCTTCTTCTCTTTTTTCTTTATTTAATTTTCTTCTTCTTCTTCTTCTTCTTCTTCTTCTTCTTCTTCTTCTTCTTATTTATTCTTATTTTCTTGTTCTTCTTCTTCTTCTTCTTCTTCTTCTTCTTCTTCTTCTTCTTCTTCTTCTTCTTCTTCTTCTTCTTCTTCTTCTTCTTCTTCTTCTTCTTCTTCTTCTTCTTCTTCTTCTTCTTCTTCTTCTTCTTCTTCTTCTTCTTCTTCTTCTTCTTCTTCTTCTTCTTCTTCTTCTTCTTCTTCTTCTTCTTCTTCTTCTTCTTCTTCTTCTTCTTCTTCTTCTTCTTCTTCTTCGTTCTTCCTCCTCTTCCAATCACACTTATAATCCAAGCAGTTATAGCCGCTTCGCCCAAAATAGACGGTTTAAATCTAATTTAAGGCGTCTCTAACACTGCAGCCATTTCCAAACATGAAATTTTCTGGGGCGGAAGTCTACATCAAAACGCACCACTACTACTAAAAGACTAGACTAGAGTCTACCAAACCACTTAGCTTATAATATGGCATAGTGTTCTGTTTTTTAAAAAATCCAGTTTGAAAGTTCTGTTTTTAAATGCATTCTCTAATTAATAAGAAAATTTACTTTATATAGAGATTTCTGTTTTTAAAAATTTCTAATTTGAAAGTTCTGTTTTTAAAATGCATTTTCTAAATAACAATAATAAAATATACTTTCAAAATACTCCAAAGTCGTATTCACCACTTAGCTTATAATGTGGCTTAGAGTTCTGTTTATAAAAAATTCCAATTAAAAAGCTCAGTTTTAAAAATACATTTCCTAAATTATGAGAAAATATACTTTACTTTCAAGAGTTATGTACTTGGAATGCATTTTTTTAATAATTAATAAGAAAGTATAATTCCAATATACTACAAAATCGTATGTACATAATCAATTTCTCTATCAATATAATGGCCTTGAATTGAACAGCTGATTATGTAAGGTAGCCGCACACTAGACATTCAAAGCATAGTTTACCACGTTAAAACAGTTCATGACTAGTGTTGGACCTTACCAAAACAACCGTTTTATTCAAAGTTTCTTTCATTTGATGAAAGATTTGACCAGAGACAATTATCTTTTAATAGGATGAGCAGGTTATTTCCGTTGACATCCAAATCATGATTTGCCGTGTTTAATCAACAGCTCATATCTAGTGTTTGACCTTCAATAAATCAGTAGTTTCATTCAGATTTAAGTTTATTTTATTGGATGAAATTTGATGAGAACTTGATCGTGTACAAGTCTTCATGTCTTCAATTTTTTTGTCGTGGCTTCATGTCTTTTTTAAAGCTGTGTTTATCATTCAATTCAAATCAAATGTTATCATCCAATATTAAATGTTGTGTTATCATCCAATTCCTTTCAATGTTCAATTCAAGAGTGTAAGTTGAAATTTGTTCGTGTACAAATAGCTACTTTTGATGAGACTCTGCTAACATAATAGAAGTTATATTTCTTAAAACTAATATCTACTAGAACTGCAGTACAGTGTACCAAGTTCAATGATCAATTCCCACAATTTATTTATTTCTTGCAGTAGTCTTCCTGCATCCAACTAAGAAAACTAGTCGAGTCAGTTGTAACTCCTATATAAGTGCCACTTGACCGTACGGTACTTGTACCGTGCCTTTCTTATGGCTACTGTCGTCAAGCTATAATAAGGAATAGTACAACAAACTGGAACTAGTATCGAAACATTGACCTTATCGATAAAAGCTGAGGCGACTTTTCAACTCGATAGTTTCATCAAAGACAACACCGTATCACAACATCCATTGTCTGAGACTGTATAATCACAGTGTGGTCATTGGTGTGAAAAGTTCCATAACAATGTAATGGAACATTTTTTATTCCCGCCACCGCCATACTTCTGCCAAATTTGTCAATTTTGATATGGGATTACAGGCAAAAATTGGCAACATAACTATTATAAACATGATTACATGGCAAACACAATTCACTAATTTTTCAAATTTATTTTGAGAGAAACAAACCCCCCACTATTGCTCGTTTCATTCAGCCGCTTCCCTAAAAACTACAGCTATAGCAGGATCATTTTAACTTGTCAGAAAACATATGTTTCGACGAGCAATATCACAATACTTAACCTACAAATGCTGAATCTCGCAGATTATTGAAAAGGTCTTTTAAAAAGTTATTCTTTGAAAGGTCTTCTTTAAAAAGGCCTTTTAAAGACTTTAAAGGTCTTTAAGACTTTTAAGCCTTTTGATTATTGTGTCAAAATCGCTGTTTACTTACTACCAGAACAGCTGTTTTCTGAAAAGTTAAAATGATCCTGCTATATCTATAATAAGATAAATTTAATTTGGCGGATGACATTGGATAGATAGATAGAGAGATATTATTTCTTTGCCATCATACTCTATGTTCATCAGCAACGTCAAGAAATGATATTATTTCTCTATCCATCTCCATCTAATACCATCCGCCAAATTAGATGAATCTTATTCATAGGCCTATTATCTACTGATCTACATCTGTCTATATATCTGATTGTATAGAATACGACTGATCGTTTCTTAGGCTAGGCGTACACCGGTTAGTCAAGACAAGACAAGACGAGATTAGTCATGTTTAGTCACAGTAATTCACATAGTTGCTTATAAAGAAGCATACACAGGTGAAATGACTAATCGGTGTGTGTTGCTTCATAAGCAACTATGTGAAATACTGTGACTAAACGTGACTAATCTCGTCTTGTCTTGTCTTGACTAACCGGTGTACGCCTAGCCTTAGCTCGTTTAATTCAGCCGCCTCTTTAAAAACTACATCTATCTATAATAAGATTCATAATTTAGACAGATAGATAGAGAAATATTATTTCTTGACGTTGCTGATGAGAGTCCACTGATGGAAAAAATAATATCTATCCATCTATTGCCATCTGCCAATTATATATATCTGCATCTTTCTATACAGGTATATCCGATTATGTAGAATACGACTAATCTTTTCTTACCGTTTCTTTATCTATTCAATACTCTATTACTATACACACAAATCTATAGAAAGTGCCGCACATCTATATAGATTGGCAGCTGGCTTTCAATAAGCCTACTTAGAAATGAAGGCATGGTGAGGGCAAGAGGGGGGGGGAAGATTAGCTTTCATTCATAAAAGCGACCGTCGTCAGATTCGAAGGTTGCATTTATGAATGGAGTCAGAAACTTATTACTACGAGTAGTTGTAGGTCTCTTTCCTGTCACAGTTTCAATCAAGTCACTGTTATTTGTCATTGATATTTCTCTTCTAACTCTTGCGGAACTGATAACGAGAGAGAGAGAGGAGTAAACGTTTTGAAGAGTGAGAGAGAAATTAAGTTAGATTATTAGAAGTGAGTGGATATTGAATGAGTTCAATAGAAATAGTAATTTAGTGAGAGATTTGAAGAGAAAGAGTAGATCAGTTTGAGAGAAAGAGAAAGAAAGAAGTAAGAGAGAGAATGAGTCAGTGAGAGGAGTTAAATTACTTGAAGAGTGAGAGGGGAATTAAGTTGGAGTATTTGAAGCGAGTGAAGGTTGAATGAGTTCAATAGAAATAGTAATTTAGTGAGAGAGTTGAAGAAAAAGAGTAGATCAGTTTGATAGAGAGAGAGTGAGAGAGAGCGCGAAGAAAGGCGTGAAGAGAGGATTAAAATTTCTTGAAAAGTGAGAGAAAAATTAAGTAAGATTATTTGAAGACTTGAAGAGAGTGAAGCTTCCATGAGTTGAATAAGAATAGTAATTTAGTGAGTGTCTTGTAGAGAAAGAGATCAGTTTGAGAGAAAAAGAGTGAAGAAAAAGAGAGTGATAAGAAAGGGTGGAGTGTGAGAGGAGTAACATTTCTTTAAGAGTGAGAAAGTGAACAAGATTATTTGAAGAGAGTGACGATAGAATGAGTTTTCAATAGACATAGTAGACTAATGAGAGAGTTCAAGGGAAAGAATAGATCAGTTTGAGAGAGAGGGAACAAGTTTTAAAGATAGAGTTGAACAGAAAGAGAATGAGTGAGAGGCGAAGAGAGAAGATCGTGAATAAGTGAATGGGTGCGAATATTTTGAAACAATGGCCAAAAATTCAATGTCAATCATAGACTGTCGACTACCTTATTATCTACTCAACCGTGAGCCAGAGTTTCTCTTTGATAGCGACTATTTTACCGCGTAAAGAAATCATTCATCTATACTTCCTGTGAGTTCATTCACATTTCTGATCGTACACATTTTTCTGTTGCTCAAAGTCAAGGTGGTCCTATTAAAAAATGTGCTGTACAACTAGACTAGCACAACTAGTTGTGCATAGTGCATTCAAATACGTTTTTATATTTTCTTGGTAAATGCTCTCCAAGTACTTAGTATTGTTAATTCAGTATTGTTCATTTTATAAGTAAAAAATTGGTTTTTACAGACTACTAGATAGGGAAATAGCCTAGGTAAACGAGAAAATTAGAAAGACGGTAATTTTAAGGAATAAGTTCATACTGTTCTTTCCAATCTTGCAATAATATTAGTAAGATTAATAATTAGTTTAGTGCTAATTTCAATTGTTTTCAATGAGGTATTGTTTTTCAAATACCTCTATTTATTGTGAATTTGTATGTATTAAATGAATAAATATTTATTTATTCTTCACGTATATTCGATACTATTCATTCAGGGAATACTAAGAGGGAATACTATTTGATACTAATAGGGAAGAAAAGTTTAATAACTTTCTGTTAACAATTGAAGGAACAATAGTTTTGAACAAAGTCTTGTTTTTTCAACAGTTCTGAATTTCTATGTATTCAAAGTGGAAATAAATATTTATTTTATTTATTTAACTTTTGTTTTAAACAATTAAGAAAATACAATTATTAAATCTTTGCTTCTCAAACTTTGGTAATGCAGTTCTAGAAAGTAGTGGTACTCTAGCTATGTGATTGATCTATAGCTATAGCAGGATTCTTTTAACTTGTCAGAAAACAGCTGATTTAACGTCAGTAAACGAGCGTACATCAATCAGCTGTTTTCTGACAATTTAAAAGAATCCTGCTATATAATTCCCTTGAATGAATCAATTAGTTCATTTTTTAAATAACCAATAGCACTATTACTAACTTTGTTAACTTTGTTTCTCTATCTAACAAACATTTTTTACTTACTATTACTGACATACCGGTACTTACTCACTTCTTTACTTACTTTACTCACCTAATTACTTACCAAAGAAAAACGTATTTGAATGCACTATTCACACTATACCCTGTTCATCGAGAGTTCACAGAAAGGCTCCTCCTAAAAACTAACGGGACGGAGGGCTGGGCCAATACAGAGCAAGGTCATCGTCGGAAGAGTGACAGTTTTCAGGTCGAATAGCGCTAGGACCGCTTGTGAATTGGCCTGACCGTGCCGATAGGAGGAGCCTTTCTGTCAACTCTCGATGAACAGGGTATAGTTGTGCTAGTCTATTTGAATAGAATAAATTTTAATAGGACCACCTTCACTTTAATCTTGCCAACTTTGTAGATTTTTATTTTGTTAATCTTCAAATAGTTTCAAATTAATTCTATTTTATTGAATCAAATGAATGAAATGAACAAGTTGTACTGGTCTTAAAACTGGATTAGTTTCAAATTCACCGTTTTATTTCCCTCTCCTTGAGAATAAAATAGATTCCTTGAAAATAAAATATAAGTATCAAATTATTGAATGAATGGAATCAAAATGCTTATAAAGCAAACTCACTGAATCTCTTTGATTCAATCTTGAAAAGCAATTACAATTATTATTACTACAATGAATGACTTCTCAATTAACCCGTGATCGTCTTATCAGTTACTGAGCGATTCTTTACCAATTGCGTTCTTATCACGCTTTTATTGATGTTTCTTTTTTCATTTCCTCTTCTGTTTCTCCACACTTTATCACTGAAGAACATATAACTATTATAGAACGTGCCCTCTTTCTGATATAATTTGAGATTAATTATAAGTAGTTATTCAAGCATTACAAATACATTCTGATTTTTCGTACGACAAACTTGATCACAGCACTTGAATTAGCTTCAGTTATGATGTTCATTGTTTTTATTCTTTCTGCACAGAATAAATACTGATTTTCCATGACAAACTTCATAAAATCACTCAAATCAACTCAGATTACGATACAGTATTTTGTTGATTTCTTGTTTCTGATCCCTTCTTTCATTGTTATTCTTTCTTATCACACTATTCTTCTTTCACACTATTCTTCTTGAATACGCTTGCAACTCCTACTAAGTTTACGAACTCCATCAATAATATTCTTTCTGATGCCTGAGAGAAATAAATGATAAAAAAGGTAATAAATTGAGAAAAAGATGAACAAGATTTTGTGTAAATCGTGAGTGTAGTATAGTGAGCATCGTTTTCTTATTTGTAGAGGTTGATGTTGATGAGGAAATGGCGAGTTTTGAGAAATCTTTTCTTTTGACGGCTGGTCTAGGGAAGCCGGAAGCTGAGGCTCGAGCCGATCGGAAGTGACAGAATAGGAACGTGGGATAGAAGCGGAAAAGGAAGAGATGAAAGACGGAGAAGGAGAATGAGAGAGAGGGGGAGAGAGAGAGAAAGAATGCGGGAGAGTGAGGATGTTACACCTTTCAAAACGGTAGCACGCTCACCCTCGTTCTATTCTGTTTTTCGTCTTTTCTTTCCTTTTGATCTTCTTCTACGACTTTCCCATTCCTCTTCATCTTCTCTTTCTATTTTATCGACAACATCCTTACCTATTCTTTGGGCCTGCACAAGGGCCGAGCTTCGATTGCTCATAAGAAATTAGTGTTAATATTTATTGGTGTTCAATTGTCAGTGTAAATAATAATTATTATTGGAGATTTGAGGCCCTTATGTTCCATCTTTGTTTGGTCTAAGGCTAGGCGTACACCGGTTAGTCAAGACAAGATTATTCACGTTTAGGCACAGTAATTCACATACTTGCTTATGAAGCAGCACACACCGATGCAATGACTAATCGGTGTGTGTTGCTTCATAAGCATCTATGTGAAGTACTGTGACTAAACGTGACTAATCTCGTCTTGTCTTGACTAACCAGTGTACGCCTAGCCTAACAAAACGTAGTTTTAACTCAGTTCAAACTATAAATTCACGGTTTAAACCACGCGGCCCTGGCTTAACAAGCCTAAAGTGCATCAGAGACTTCAACTTCTATTCTTTATCCTTCCAATCCTCTTTCTCTTTCTTTATCCCTTCTTCTTTTTTTTTCCACACTCAATTCTTCACTCATACTTATCCAATTTTTCCAGTTCCTCTTTGTCTTCCTGCTTCCACATTATCCACGCACAAGCCACGAGCTTATGTGGTAATCACCCTCAGCAAAAATCATTCATTTGTCTTTATCGGCTCTTTTTTCGTTCGCTGAATTTTCAGTGTTCGTGTTTGCCTTATCCTTATATTTCTTCTTCATCTTCTGATCCTTCTTCAGTTTATTTTTTATAATTTTTGGCTTCTTTCAATCTTCATTAACATTTTTCCCACCTCTTCGACTTCAACCTTTAATTTCTCCCGTATCATTTTCTTGTGATTCTTTTTTCTTTTCATTCTTCATTTCAACTTCTCCTGTATTTCCTCCTCCTGTTCCCACTACTACTCCTCCTCCTCCTCCCCCTCCCCCCCTTCCTCTTCCTCCTCCTGCTCTCCTCCTCTTCCTCCTCTCCCTCCTCCTCCTCCTACAAAACATTTTTTCAGCCGTTTCTCCATACTTTTTTCTTCCAACTTAATTTCTTCTACTTCTTCCCTAGTCTCCTCATTCTTCTACTAGTTTCTCCTATAATTCTTTTACTTCTTCCTCTCCCTCCTCGTCTCCTTTCTATTCTTCTCCCTTTTTCTTTTGTCTCCTTCATCATCTCATTTCTTCTTTTTTTCATTTTTATCATCGTTTCCACGTACTTTCATCATCATCTTCTCTTCTTCATCTTCTTTCTTTCTCCTTCTTACTCTTCCACTTTTCACTTCCTTCTTATTATCCTTCTCCTTCTTCCTCCTCTCATCTACTTTCTCTTTTCCTTCCCTGTCCTCTCTTGTTTGAGAGAGACCCTGTTATGATCACAACCCCCTTGACAGGAAGTATTAAAACGGAGGAGGGGAGACTTCAAAGTCGGTTTGTGAAAGAGATCCTCCTCTTTCCTGGATAGAGAGAGAGGAAAAGAGAGCGCGAGAGAGAGTTCAGAACGGAAGCTGATCTTTGGATTAGGGGTTTTGTCGTACCCTAATACGAAAAATACCTTGAAAAATGCCTAGGCGTGTGTGGTTTCTTTTAAGAAAAATATTGGAAACCTGTTGATTTGTTGTTTGTATTTTGCGGTAGGTCCCGGATTTTTATTAGTGATTGTATTTGAGGAACAAGAAATGGAAAGAAAATATTCTGAGTACGGTAAAGTTCTGGATAGTTCAATTGAGATTTTCAATGTTGATTAGTTTTAGAAATTTGAGAAGGTATGATGACTTCTGTTTCAAAAGTAATGGAAGTAATTGTGTTATTGGAATAATTTGCAATAGAAGGGAGTGTTAAAAATAGTAATCAAATAAAAATAGTCTATTTTATTACAATAGAAATAGTAATAAAATGTTGTTATTTGAATTCATAACTTTCATATGAAACTATTTTATAACTTTTGTATAGAGAATTGTAACTATGTAAGGCTAGGCGTACACCGGTTAGTCAAGACAAGATTAGTCACGTTTAGTCACAATAATTCACATAGTTGCTTATGAAGCAGCACACACTGATGCAATGACTAATCGGTGTGTGCTGCTTCATAAGCAACTATGTGAATTATTATGACTCAACGTGACTAATCTTGTCTTGACTAACCGGTGTACGCCTAGCCTAAGGAATTTCTAATGCATTTAGGAATTTCTGAATTTATATAGGGTTTTTGCTTATTATTTGATTAAATTTGACTTTGTCAGCTGAATTTTTGTAGGGTTTTTGCTAATTAAGTTTGGCCTTCCAAGTTTGAAAGTTGCAATAATTCTCTATTTTTTATTTTTTGTAAATTCAAGTTATTACGGGCAAAGATATAATCAGCGTAGTTATTGTGCATAGTTCGATTCCTGGCTAGGTCTGACATAGGCTACCTTTATCCTTATCACCTGAATAAGCTTATCAAGAATACATCCGTCTTTATTGCGCTACCGTATTTTTCTGTATTCACTTTGACTTGGAAAAAAGTTGTTTTAGCGATTGAGTAGGCTACGGTATAGTTGATTTGTTTGATAAGTTTTGCTCCTGTTTTGGTTAGAGCATTTTAGTGAATGCAGTTTGCAAGTTGAGAATAAAAACAGAAGAGAAACCCGAATTATGAATAGAACAGAGAGAGATGCAGTTAATTCACAAACTGAGGATGTCTATTGCGCATGCGTAGAAAGCCTCCGATCGCCAAGCCCCTGCCTTCATTCACATACAGATTCAGTATTCAGTGGCAGTGAGCAAGTAAATATGGCGGACGAGTTACGTCGAGTGCGTGTTGAAGAGAGGCTAAAAATCAAAATTGGTTAGTAAATGTGTTTGAAACTTATCAAAAAGTGTTAACAAATGTGTGTTTAACAATGTTTATCGATGTTGTTACTTCAAAACATCTTCTACCATTCGAAAACTACGGATTTGCAACGGTTTTCTAGTCACCTGTCTTTGTTGTGTAGGCTTGGTTTTCAGTCACGATGTGTCTCAAAATTGGTTTCAAAGTGGTGTGAATGTCATTTTTATTAATTATTCTCATCTAATTATCTCATATATTGATCTGGTTCATAAATTTCGATTATATATTTCCTGTGTTCAGTGTTTGAAGGTTCAATTGAAACTTCCGTTATACGGTTAAGTTTAGTTACGTGCTCTTGGGTCTTGGACACATTGATGGTCATTTTACTGGTTTGATTATCTGTATTTTTGTGAATGTTGTTGATATTTTGGTGCTTCGATTAATGATTATTCTCAATTGGATAAGGTTAATGTGGCTAAAGTGGTTTAGTGTGATCAGGTAGGCCTAACCCTCAATTCTACGTTACTTGTAATTTGCTTACACTTCCTGTCACTGGTGAGTAGGAATTCATCTAATTTTCAATGCCGTTCAGTACGTTTCTCTTTTTATTAACGGAATTGATGTTGTAAAAGTTTACAAATAATATTGGCTGTTTGATAGGGATCAACGGCAAATGAGCTCCGAGGTTAACCTCATTTTTCATGAAGGATGCAGTTTTAAAATGATTTGAATATGGATTTTCATAGATGATAAATGTATTTAAAAGCTAGAATACTATAATGGATTATAATTTTAAGTTTTATTGATTGGCTTGAGATTAACTAAGTTAGGTCAAGTCCTGTGTAACGCGTAAACACTAAACACGTTGACAGAAACCGTAATATGCTAATGATAATTTGCTTGAAATTCATATTGCATTTTTAGTAGCCCTTATTATCAATCTTTGTATTCTTATCCAAGCTAGTTTGAAATTTTATTTAGAACCCCATTTTACCTGAACTTTTAAACTTTAATCCAATCTAGAAATTTTCTCTGTTATTAAATATTTACAAATCATGCAAACTAATTTTGTAAGGTCCATTATCACTATAGAACTGTTTCACCTTCTCAATGTATTAATTACCCTTATTAGTTTTCATCCAAGTCCTGTCAAGAAATATGCTCAACTTAATGTTCAATTACAATAATTAAATTACTTTTCCTAACCTAAAAACCACTTTCCAGTGTGATTTTTTTAAATGCTTCATCAAAGCATCCAAGAGCTGGTTTTTCAAAGTCTCAAATCATCAGTTATTAAATCGCCCTCCGGGTTATTTTGAGGGTTTTAAACATTTTGCTATGGCTATAGTCATATTCATTTAATTTGACGCTTGGCATTAGATAGATAGACAGATATTATTTCTTTGCCATCGTACTCTACGGTTATCAGCAACGTCAAGAAATAATATCTATCTATCTAATGCCAATTGTCAAATTAATTGAATATCACTGTAGCCTAATCTTACTAATTATTACCTTCGTTTTGAGACTGGAACTCCCTTTTCCCTCACCTGGTAAATTTTTTGTGCTGCAAAGCATGCTACCAATGTTCAAGCATTTGCAAAATGCTGTGCAGCACACTAAAATCGACCAAGTGTAGACATAGGGATTGATTGTCACATAATTTCACTTGTAATACCGTTGTTATTTGAACTGTAAAATGATCCATAGCTGAAATATCAACTCAGTTTTGGAGATGAAAACATGATTTATCACTAAACAATTGAAAACCTAGCTATAATATTGATTTACTAATATCACATAATCAGGAATCAGATGTCATTTGTAATCAGACTCTCGGCTTGAATAGGGCCAGCAGATATTGTTGTTTTGCAATTTTTTTAAAAGATTCGCAACTTGAAATTATTTGATAAGATCCTATAGGTCTACATCACTCCCCCAACCTTAATAAAACTGACAAAATATAGACTTTCTGTCTGAAAAATATAAAAATAATATAATATTATAAAATTATCCATTTAATCATACATTGGATCAACTAACTTATGTTCTTTGATCAAATTGTCTCTGTTGAGTCAGCATATACGAGGAACACCACTGAATCAAGTTGTTATTTGAGTGAATTATCTCAAGTTATTGGATTTAAGATGAATAATATTTATTGTTCATATGAATAATTTATTTTATTTATATTCTATGTACGATGACTGGTTCGTTGGTGTGAGAACTATCATTGAATGCCAAATTTTAAAAAGTTTTGTCCAACAGTGATTATCAGGCAATCATAAATTTCAGATCATATATCCTACTTTTGATTAAAAATAAGGGAAGCGTTCACAGCAGTAAACTAAGAGAAATGGCAAAATAAGGATGTCATTGTACATTGTAATATAATAAAAGTCAGAATGAATAGAATGATCCATTCAATTGGTAGTTGAAATCCACATTACTATATTTATGTAAAGTTGAAGCATTCACTAGTAAATAAAACAAAAAATCTTTTTGCATTTTGAAAACTGGTGTATTATGACACGAGAGATAATTACTCTGTTCATATTAATCACTTGAACTTATTGAAATTTAATTTTAAATATGCAATATAGAAGTCCTGAATGAATTAAATAAAACAATATACTAACCAGATGTGATGGAACAGAGTAAACTTTTCAAATAGATTTAAATAAGCCCGTTTAATTTTTATGCAAAATGAGCTATAAACAAATGGACACATAAACAAAAGAAGCCCTTATTATTAAAAATGTATTAAATGAAAATGATCCTCTAAAATTTGAATTATTTGTTAATTTTTATCAACCACTTAGCTGTGGTTTCTTTGAACCCAATATTGCATCATATCTTAGGAGAGGATCATGATCTCATGCTGGATATAGATGAATCATATCTCACTATTCTTTACGCAAGAGGCCTTTTCCAAGACTGCGCGATGCTTATTTCTAGCGCTATGTTGTATACTTCCGCTGGAGAGATGCTCTTTCTCTGAATTGGGAACCAATACTGAAAAGATTGTGTTTAAATTAGTGTAGCCTAAACTAGTGGCTTCTGTCAGAAATATCCCAAAATTTAGTAAAATTGGAACTTTTTTGGTAAGCTGCTTCTTGAGAAAACAGTAGATTATTTTATTTAAAACGTTTTATTTTGAACACTAAAAAAATGTTGATGTAACAAGAATGAATGTTGATGTTGAACATAAAACCGTTAATAATGTAGTACTGTATGAAAATTCACATTACAAAATTAAATGCACATTTCATAAGAAATCAGAGAATGAGAGAAGAGTCATTATTTTTTATAATGCTGATCTTGAGTACATTGTCAAGTACTTCAAGAGATGGCCATTGAGAGAAGGGTCAAGGGTCATTATTGATTTTCATCTGTTAGTACTTGAAACCCTTTCTGCAATAGTAAACTGTTTAGTCTGCAATCTTTTTCATTCAGTCAATCTCTTAATATGATTTCATTCAGAAAGAATTTGTTGACTATCCGCTCTAGTAAGTCTGGTATTCAATCCAATAACCACCGATAAACATCAGCTTTATTTATCATTGATTTTGTCATTAATATTATAGTTTATTCATTGAATTTTATAAGTTTACTGTATTTTTACGATAGATAAATATGCTTCTTAGAACATTTATTAGTTTTGCTTACACAATTTTATGTTTCTGTTATCAATTATTGGCTTGGTTTTTCGATGATCTGTCATTTGATATCCATTTTGAATTTTTGTATAAATTGATTCAACATGATAATTTATTGGTTCCATAGTGCCAATTCGCTAATATCTTGCTCTCTAGGAGGTAGGCTTTTCTTGAATCTTGTATAAAAGGTTTTACTATTCTAAGGTTTTACTATGGAATCTTAAGTTGTTTTTATAGATTATTTAATAGTACAGTATAAGTGTTTCCAAAAATCTTAACATTCCATCATTCTATGCAGAACAAATTTTATCTAAGTAGTCAATTGAACGGTTATTCTGGTATAAGAGACTCATATAATTCAGATTTTGTTGAAAATATTATCACCAAAACTTCCCCATTGCTCGTTTTACTCATAGAAGTAATGAGGAAAAAGAATGAGTGTATAAAAGTGGAATAGACAGGATGGATTAATGCCGGAATAGTTTCTGCTAAATAGTTTTTAGAGTGAGTCACAGTGCGTATTTCCTCTTTCATTCTCTTCTTCTACTCCTCCCCTCCTTTTCCTCCTCTTCCCTTCTCTATTCTCTATTTTTTCTCCTCTTCCCCTTCATTTTCTCTTCACTCCTCCTCCCTTTCTTCACCACTTTCCATCTTTCTCTCTTCATCGTCATTACTCTTATTCTTCTTTCATTTCTTATTTTTCTCCTCATTCTTCTTTCTTCTTCTTCTCCTCCACCTCCTCCCTCTTCTTCCTTTACTTTATCTTATTTCACTCTACCTCCTCCTCTTCTCTTACTTCTTTCATTCTTCCCACCTCCTTCCTCATTTTCCTTTTCTTTATCTTCGCTCACTCCACCTCTTCTTTTTCCTATCCTCTTCTTCCTTTACTTTATCTTCGCTCACTCCTTCCTCTTCTTCTTTAAATTATCTTTGCTCACTTTTCTTCTCCCGTTCTCCTCCTCCTCCTCTGTCTTCTTCCTCTTCTTCCTCTTCTTCTTCACTCTCTCTCTCCTCCTCTTCTTCTTCTCTTTATCTTCTCACTCACCCTCCTCTTCTTCTTTCTTTCTCCTCCTCCTCCTCCTCTTCCTCTTCTTTTTTCTTATCTCGCTCACTCCACCTCCATTTCTTCTTCTTCTTCATCTTCTTTCATTTCTTCTTCCATTCTCCTCCTCGTCTGTCTTCTTCCTTTTCTTTATCTTCTTTCACTCTACTTCTTCTTCTTTCTTTTCTTTCTTCTTCTTCTTCTTTCTCTTTTCCTTTCCCCCTCTTCCATCTCTCTCTTCGTATATCCTTGACATTGTTTAGCTCTATTGACATTCGAAGCGATAACTATTGGAATGAATGAATAATTGGCTACCGTATCAAGATGCCAGTAGAATAGTCGTTCTATTCTGATTTGCAGACTGTGATGGTTTTTTGCACCGTCTCTGTCATTTTTATCGATTTCTGATTTTATTTATTTCATATTGAAACATTTATTTCTTATTTGAAACATTTTTTTATATGCGTACAATTCAATGTATTTCTACTTTAAATAGGCCTACAATTATTTTGTGTTAGAAACTGCACCGTTGTAATCTCAAACAAAAATTACATTTTTGACATTGATTTACAAAAATAGTAATATTTGAAAAAATCAGTGAATAAAAAGGTAGTGCAATCATAGAACAGAGCTGGATGCTTCCATGGAAGACTGCAGTATCATGAAGTTTTATAAAATATAAGAGTAAAAATTAATTGTTAGTCCAAGTGACTAGNTTTCGCCGACAATATCTGCAAAACACATTACACTGGATTCAATAAAAATGCACATTGATTGATCAAATCTTGGTCAACGGCCACCTATCATACGAATGATGAAATTGAAAATATCATTATTCATCGATTGAGGTAACTCCCACATAAATAATAAATAAACAAATAAAATTTTAATCCAAAAAACCAAACGGTTATGAGCAAAGTCAAGCAATTACAGTCAAAAGTGGTTACTAAAGTACATTTTGTACAGTCAATAACAGTGCATAACGTGTGTAACAAAATAAACACCACAGTCTACAGTCTCAACAAAACTTTTACGAAAATAAAAAAGTTTACAAAAAAAAGAAGACATTTTAAAGGTTGTCATCTCTTGTGATAGATCAAAATTGGAACTTATACCTTTCTCGGGAGTCCATAACAGTTTTGGAACATTTTTTATTCCCACCACCGCCATACTTTTGCCAAATTTTTGAATTTTGATTTTTGATAATGAATTATAGGCAAACATGAACAAATTCCTCATTTATCAAACTTATTTCAAGAGAAACAACAACGAAAAAACTCTTCTAACATTAACAATAGTCTCTCTACTCTTGGTATTGCTTTAAAAACTTGAAATGATGAAAACTAAAACTGGCAGACAAATTGAATCTAGTTTGTTTCAAACCATCCAAGTGGGTTGGATTTATTCTGTAAAAACCTCTCAAGCAGCTAAACCATACGTTTTTAGGTTAGATTATTGGCTTCTATAAGATGTTCGATGAGAGTTGTGGGTTGAATTCTTTCTGCAAAACCTAGCTATCAATATAAGAAGTCATAATAAATCAAACATAGATTTTTCAATTTTTGTGGATTGGATGCTTTCTGCATAACTACGTCCAACTGAAGGTAAGAAATGAATTACTTTACATAGTCTATGATTTTCGTTTAATTTCAATGCAAATCTATTGGGAATTGGCAAAAGTATAGTGGATTTGTCCGAGCTAACCAATCAAAAGTATGACATCAAATAGCCACACTGTTATTATACTTTTTTTAAATGCTGATGTCTGTTTTCTAAGTGAAAACAAACTTTCACCATGTTCCCTATCAAGGGATAATTGGTTATGTTGGTGAAGTGGAACAACCCTACTCGGGTCTCCCCACTATTAAAAGCCATACGCTAAATAATAAATAATAATAATTATAGTCTCTGTAATGCAACCCAACATAGTGTTTGTAGATTAAAAATCAAAGGTGAATCAAATCAAACCTTAGATTAAATGAAAACTCACCGTTTTATCTCTAATAGGTAACTGTGACAGTAGTTTTCGATCCTCGACAGGATCCAACAGATCTCCATTGACGAATAGGTCCACTTTGACGTTGGGCCCGCTCGATTTTATCCGCTTCATCACCTGTCGCCTAATTGAGCCAATCGTGTCGTTGCTGTGAGTCAGCACTTCTATGTCTTCAGCCTGCCGGCCCGGATACGATATTCTAACTATTACGCCCATGTGTTTACCTCTGCTCGATCTGTAAGATGGATAGGAAATAAATTAGGCTACAGTAATTCTATAGCAGCAAAAATTAAGCCTGGTTTTCATTAGTAGAGTTAGTGGTCGAGTAACTAGCGTACTAACTCTACTCTACTTACTTGGTCGAGTAGCTGTTTTCACTACAATTGAGAATAGTAGGTAAAGTGTGTTGTCTAGTGAACAGATCTAACCTTAAAATGATTCTACTCTACTAGCAGACTCTACTCTATTAGCTCGAGACTGTTTTCATTAGGATAGTGGTGGTAGAGTCGAGTGAGAAGCGGTGGTGGGGGAAGGCGAGTGGTAGAGTACTATCCCACTCTACTCTACCAAAAACAAGTACTCTACCATCACTCTACTCTACTATGAACGTTTTCATTGGGAGAGTTCACGAGATAGTTAGTACTCGCCAAGGGAACTCTACCACTAACTCTACTAATGAAAACCAGGCTTCATAGAGGTTTTTCCTCGCTATAAGGTGACCACTATATAACTTGGATTTTGTGGCCAACCTCTACAACCCAAATAATTCTTACCGTAACCAAAGTTATTTTTTTCATTGCTAGAAGTACCTCTATACAACGTAAAATACGTGTATACTTCTAGGTAAAAAAAACTGGACACAGGACTGCAACAATTTCTATAGTATACGTTCATGTATTAAATCACTCTTCACTTCACCGTATTAAAACAAACAATAGACTGTATGAAAAACGTATATAATGTAGTAAAAAAAGCCGAACAATGACTGGGGAAGGAAGACTTGGGTGGGATGCATTCCGTTGCGATTTTCATGTCAAGACATGCGTCTGATCAGTGTTAGTTTGAAAACTAAGTGATAGCGAGGTCGAGAGAACGAGATATTCTTCCTACGGAGGTCGCATTCGTCTTGTAGAGGTTCTGTTCCAAGAATATTCATTGCACAAATTTTAATCAATCCTAGACAAATCACGTCAAATTCATCTTATGGAAGTTTTCATCTTAATTTCTACTTTAATATAGAGGTACTTTTAGCATTGACCTTTCAAGAGGATTTCAAAGTTTCAAGGGTATTAGAAAAATTTCGTCTCGAGATTTGACTGAATTAGAAAAAATTCAACAATTATCCCATACAAGCTCTCATACATATTAATGTACCTTTTGTAGTACATAATTACTGTAGTTTACTAGTATTTTTCTTCTACTCACCTATGCAATGGTAATAGTTTCCTTTCACCTACAAATTCTCCATCGCATTCGCTAATGTATTCTTGCAGAACTTTCATTACGCGACACATTCTAACTGATTCACTCTGTAACCTGCAAAAATAGAATAAAACATAAATACAAGTTCAATTGAAAGTGGAAAACACCCAACTGGTGTGTATGTTAAATGAGGGTGGACGTAATTGAAATGGAAATTTATTGAAAATTATTCACAACACTGACATAGAATAATGTACAATATAATCACAATATAATATAAAATCATTATCTTGAAAGAAGATGTGTTGAAGATTACAGCTGAGTTGAAGATCTACACTATTGTACACTAGAATGACATTAACAAGAAACAGTCGCCTTGTTTCAAGTAACTGAAGTAAGTCTTTGTCCATTGTAAGAGCCAATGAATTGAATGCAAATCTCTTCAACAAAAAATCTTTATTTAATCTCATCAAAATTGAAATTTTGAAATTACTGAGATTTAAAAACTGAGCAGAATAATGAATTAGACCACGAAATTATAAATATTTCTAAGATATGAGGATTTAAAAAAAAAACAAATAACCTAAACAATGTCTTACCTATTCAAGTGCTGAGTAAATGTTGAATTTGAATTTACTGAGATTTAAAAACTGAGCAGAATAATGAATTAGACCACAAAATTATAAATATTTCAAAGATATGAGGATTTTTACAAAAAAGAACAAATAACCTAAACAATGTCTTACCTATTCAAGTGCTGAGTATCCTGTGGTGTATTGGTTTGCTTGAGAATAGTAATTGTGTCATAATGAGCTCTAAGACGATCCAAGCATTCGGAAATGTAATTCTCGTGAAATTCGACACTAGACGACTGAAGGCGAGGACCTAGATTGGTGCTCACTTCTTTCAATAGCTCTATTGCTCTACTGGCTATCTCATCGCTGCTATTTGTAACAACCTGCGAAAATACAAATAAGAACATTAATATCTGTGAACAATCAAATCCAACAATAATACTGCTGCAATAACTTGAAAAAAGAAACAAATCATTGACCTGGGTTCAGATAAGGCTAGGCGTACACCGGTTAGTCAAGACAAGACAAGACGAGATTAGTCACGTTTAGTCACAGTAATTCACATAGTTGCTTATGAAGCAGCACACACCGATGCAATGACTAAGCGGTGTGAGTTGCTTCATAAGCAACTATGTGAAGTACTGTGACTAATCTCGTCTTGTCTTGACTAACCGGTGTACGCCTAGCCTTAGTTTCGTTAGGTTTTAGACCTAAATTAGATTCATTTATATAGATTAGTTTTAGCACGCTGCGTTCGATTCATGGCTAGATCTGGAATACTACCACGTAAAACTCAACTATTTATGATGTACCAAGCTGCTTTGCAACATTCATCAATGATTTATTTTGAAATGACGGTATCAAATTGATTTCATTTTTAAGGCACATCCAAAGAGCTGGATCCGAATTGGTTTTCAAATTTAATTGTATATAGCAG
Organism: Laodelphax striatellus; assembly: GCA_017141395.1. Taxonomy (NCBI): domain Eukaryota; kingdom Metazoa; phylum Arthropoda; class Insecta; order Hemiptera; family Delphacidae; genus Laodelphax; species Laodelphax striatellus. The sequence goes on from CM029542.1 coordinate 13,458,308, forward strand.
GATCCTTTTAACTTGTCAGAAAACATATGATCGACGAGCATATGATCACAATACTTAACCTACAAATGCTGAATCTCGCAGATTATTGAAAAGGTCTTTTAAAAAGTTATTCTTTTAAAGGTCTTCTTTAAAAAGGTCTTTTAAAGACTTTAAAGGTCTTTAAGACTTTTAAGCCTTTTGATTATTGTGTCGAAGTCACTGTTTAATTATTACCAAAACAGCTGATTTCTCACAAGTTAAATGGATCGTGCTATATTTTTCTTTAAAGATAAGCTGGAGCAACAAGTACATTTCTTTATATTCAATATCAAAGCTGTTCTGTTTTGATTTTGATGGGTCCTACCACTACAGTTCAACATCTATCTAATCCCTATGTCCACACTAGGTCAATTTTTGTGTGCTGCATGCTTAAGCATTGGTAGCATGCTGTGTAAAACACAAAATCGAACAAGTGTGAACACAGGGAACTCAAAGATAGCTCTGGGCATTTTCTCAGGGAATGTTATGGTCATTCCGATAATATTGAACAGATGCAATATAAGAGAATAGTGAGTATAGTATTGAGAATATTGAGTCAAAACTTACTCTCCAAATGTATTCAGTGCCTATTAAATCTACGTGGTCCATCAGAATTGTCCTTCTTTTCATTTTTAGTTTTCCTTCTTTCAAATTCACAGCCTTGAAAAATCGTTCGAAACATCTGCAAATGAAATCATTCAAGTTAGCAAACTACTACAAACAAAAACAAATTGGGATGAAATAATACTTACAATTAAAAGACCGTTGTGTACGCCTTCAATGCCTTTAGTTAAGCTCAGTTTCAGTAGAAGATCAAAACCACTATAATCAGATTCATTCAATGATATAACCTGAATTTGGACTGTTTGAGTGAATTGGAAGAGAAACAGTTTTGGGCATAAGGCTAGGCGTACACCGGTTAGTCAAGACAAGACAAGACGAGATTAGTCACGTTTAGTCATAGTACTTTACATAGTTGTTTATGAAGCATTGCATTGTCATTGCATTGGTGTGTGTTGCTTCATAAGCAACTATGTGAAGTACTGTGACTAAACGTGACTAATCTCGTCTTGTCTTGTCTTGACTAACCGGTGTACGCCTAGCCTAAGCCTGTTGTACTCTCCTTTGTGAATGATTCAATAAATGATTGATTGATTATACCTTGTATTCTATTTACTTTGAAGAAAGACCACCCAAATCACTTTTAAGCCTGGTTTTCATTAGTAGAGTTAGTGGTAGAGTAACTAGCATACTAACTCTACCGTACTAACTCTACTCTACTTACTTGGTACTTAAAAACAAGTACTCTACCATCACTCTACTCTACTATGAACGTGGTAGAGTAACTAGCATACTAACTCTACCATACTAACTCTACTCTACTTACTTGGTACTTAAAAACAAGTAGTACTCCACCATCACTCTACTCTACTATGAACGTTTTCATTGGGAGAGTTCACAAGATATTTAGTATTGATTGATTATACCTTGTATTCTATTTACTTTGAAGAAAGACCACCCAAATCACTTTTAAGCCTGGTTTTCATTAGTAGAGTTAGTGGTAGTGTAACTAGCATACTAACTCTACCGTACTAACTCTACTCTACTTACTTGGTACTTAAAAACAAGTACTCTACCATCACTCTACTCTACTATGAACGTTTTCATTGGGAGAGTTCACAAGATAGTTAGTACTCGCCCAGAGAACTCTACCACTAACTCTACTATGAGACTAACAAGATATCAGTCCTGTCGAAACTATTTTAAAATAAATGGTATTCTCACATTTCCATGTCTTTTCATATACAAAACTATACTTAGCACTATTAATAATAATTTTTTACCAATCAATAAGAATATTCGTAGTCATTGTACAAGAACAGCAAATAATTATCATTTGCCAAATGTTAATTTATCCAAAAGAAAAATCCTTTTTATCAAGGTATAACTTTTTTTAACAAGCTGCCAAGTGAGATAAAAACTTGTAAAAGTAATAAAAATCAATTTAAAAATCAAGTCAAAAGATATTTAATAAATGGTGGCTTCTATTCCGTAAAGGAATATATGGATAATTAGACTAATTTGTTACCATGTATGCATGTATTTTTTTGAATAATCAATTATTGACGATTGCCATTACTTGTACAATTATTATGCAATAAAAATATTATTTATTTATTTACTAATGAAAACCAGGCTTTAGCCAGTCGACTGGCAAACTCCCCAATGTGTAACCAAAACATTTCGGTACTTTCCTGTTATAGGACACGACTACTCATCTAGAGATATCAATAGTCGATATCGAACTTCAAAAGTATCGATACTCATCGATATGAGAAAAATATCGGTTATTAACATAACCTATAGGTTAACATATTGGTTATTATAGGTTATCGATATCGACTATCGATATCTCTAGATGAGTAGACGTGTCCTATAACAGGAAAGTACCAACATTTCAATCTACTCACTTGATACCACTCTCAGTCAACAGTGTCGGGTCCAACTGCAGCACATTGTTTTCGAAAAAGTCTTTATTGATGGCCGGATCCAAGTCGGGCTCGTCGCCCATCAGTTTGGAGAACCACTTGAAGCAGGCCTCGCGGTCCGACATGAACACAGCCTGCTCAGCCAAGCACTGCCAGATCTGTCTCGCCTGTTCGGCACACAGCCACAGCTGGCCATCCTGCCAGAAACAGAAACACATTGCATGTCAAGGAAATGGATGAGAAATCACCACAAACACAAACACATTGCATGTCAAACAAATGGATACGAAATCAATTATATTACCAGAAATCATCATTTTATTTAGGCCGGTATTAAACTATATTAGTTCTATGTGATGAATCTATTATCAAGTATCAGTGATGAGAAATATTACAATGTAATGGAACAACTATTATACGAGGATAGGCTGATAAGTACAGTGATAGCCGAACAGAAACACATTGCATGTCAAACAAATGGATAAGAAATCTATTACATTACCAGAAATCATCATTTTATTTAGGCCGGTATTACACTATACTAGTTCTATGTGATGAATCTATTATCAAGTATCAGTGATGAAAAATATTACAGTGTAATGGACCAACTATTATACGAGGATAGGCTGATAAGTACAGTGATATTCATCTAATTTGACGCTTGGCATTAATTTAATTATATTACCAGAAATCATCATTTTATTTAGGCCGGTATTACACTATACTAGTTCTATGTGATGAATCTATTATCAGGTATCAGTGATGAGAAATATTACAATGTAATGGACCAACTATTGTACGAGGATAGGCTGATAAGTACAGTGATAGCCGAACAGAAACACATTGCATGTCAAACAAATGGATAAGAAATCAATTATATTACCAGAAATCATCATTTTATTTAGGCCGGTATTACACTATACTAATTCTATGTGATGAATCTATTATCAGGTATCAGTGATGAAAAATATTACAGTGTAATGGACCAAATATTATACGAGGATAGGCTGATAAGTACAGTGATAGCCGAACAGAAACACATTGCATGTCAAACAAATGGATGAGAAATCAATAGTACTGTAATACCAGAAATCATTATTTTATTTAGGCCGGTATTACACTATACTAGTTCTTTGTGATGAATCCATTATCAAGTATCAGTGATGAAAAATATTACAGTGTAATAAGAAATCACCAGAAATCTATTACCAGAAATCATCATTTTATTTAGGCCGGTATTAATTATATACTACACCTTTTTCCAACTGTATTTGAGAAAGTGTCAATTCAATTTGAGAAAGCATCAGTTGTAATTGAGAATGGCCATTGTAATTGAAAACATCAGTTGTAAAGAACAATTAATTATTTGAGAAGATATCATATAGCAGGATCCAATTAACTTGTCAGAAATCAGCTGTTCCAGTAATAATTAAACAGTGATTTCGACACAATAATCAAAAGGCTTGAAAGTCTTAAAAATACCTTTTTAAAGAAGACCTTTCAAAGAATAACTTTTTAAAAGACCTTTTCAATAATCTGCGAGATTCAGCATTATTTGTAGGTTAAGTATTGTGATCATATGCTAGTCGATCATATGATTTATGACAAGTTATGGATCCTACATAATTGAGAATGGTGAATTTCAAATGAGAAATCGTCACTTGTAAATGAGAAGTTAAAAACGTGAAAAAGGTCAGCTGGTTCTTTAATTTGATTTCTCAATTACAACTGACTCAATTTCAAATGATACTTTCTCATTTACAATTCACCATTCTCAATTACATGTGATATCTTCTCAAACACAATATATATTGATCATTCTCATTTACAACTGATGTTTTCTCAATTACAAATGACCATTCTCAATTACAATTGATACAGTGATATTCATCTAATTTGACGCTTGGCATTAGATTTAATTATATTACCAGAAATCATTATTTTATTCAGGCCTGTATTACACTATACTAGTTCTATGTGATGAATCTATTATCAAGTATCAGTGATGAAAAATATTACAGTGTAATGGACCAACTATTGTACGAGGATAGGCTGATAAGTACAGTGATATTCATCTAATTTGACGCTTGGCATTAGATTTAATTATATTACCAGAAATCATTATTTTATTTAGGCCGGTATTACACTATACTAGTTCTATGTGATGAATCTATTATCAAGTATCAGTGATGAAAAATATTACAGTGTAATGGACCAACTATTATACGAGGATAGGCTGATAAGTACAGTGATATTCATCTAATTTGACGCTTGGCATTAGATTTAATTATATCACCAGAAATCATTATTTTATTTAGGCCGGTATTACACTATACTGGTTCTATGTGATGAATCTATTATCAAGTATCAGTGATGAAAAATATTACAGTATAATGGACTAACTATTATACGAGGATAGGCTGATAAGTACAGTGATATTCATCTAATTTGACGCTTGGCATTAGATAGATATAGCAAGATCCTTTTAACTTGTCAGAAAACACATGTTTTTACGACAATATCACAATACTTGACCTACACATGCTGAATCTCGCATATTATTGAAAAGTTTTCTTTGAAAGGTCTTTTTGAAAGTCTTTCAAAGACTTTAAAGGTCTTTAAGACTTTCAAGCCTTTTGATTATTGTGTCGAAATCACTGTTTAATTATTACCGAAACAGCTGATTTCTGACAAGATAAAAGGATCCTGCTATAGATGAATAGATAGAGATATTATTTCTTCGCCATCGTACTCTACGGTCATCATCAACGTCGAGAAATGATATATCTCTATCTATCTATCTTAATGCCAAGCGTCAATAAAATGAACGTCACTGAAATGCACACATGCTTGCTGAAGACGATCAAAAACAAATAGCAAGATTGGTGGAAACCAAATTAAATCTTAAGCTTCAAAATCATGTATATATTTTCCATCATAGTCACCGTTAAGCATTACTTATTTCTCCCAACGTGTTACAAGTTTTTTCATTCTGTAACTGAAAGATTCTTCTTTCAGTTAGAAAGGACATTTAAACTCGGCGAGCATCCCAAACCACAGTCAAAATTTTGCGATACACAACTATTATAGTGTAATACCGGCCTTATTTATTAGTACATGCTTTCATACAAAATCACAACAAATAGAGGCTTGAGCCAAAACAAACCTAAATTAAACGACATAGCCACCTTAATCGCGACTAGGTACCTTTAGAAACAATCTTTCCAAGTGTAGATCGAACTTCAAAATTAGTAATCATCAGAATAGTTCGAAAGATTCACAGATCTCAGAAGAAGTGAAATAACAAAATACAGCTGAACCCCGGTTTAACTTAGCTAAAAGGACCGAGAAAAAATTTTGTTGTATCGAGGTATTGGAATTGGAATAAATAAGAGTACGTTAAATCGGGAAATTCGTTAGGATCGGGGTGCGTAAAACAGAGGTTCCACTGTATTATAAATGCTATCCCGAAAAACACATTCTACAACAAATTTTAACGTTGGCTTTGTCGAACTTGATAACAAATTGTAATATTTAAATACAGGAAATTGAGAGACAGAATGGAATATTACACTAGAAAATTACTTGAGAAAATAACAAGAAAATGTATTTGATTGGAACAATGAAGACGTTGGTTGAAATGTTTTGTTATGATCATGTTAATACTGGACTACTAGATCTCTATGGAAACTCAAGGTTCACCTATCATTATCTATGTAGGATAATAGACAAAAATCAACAAATAATCTAGACATCTAATCTAAACAATCAATTATTATTGACCCACTAAAACAACAATAATATGCAAAATGATACATAAAGCATATGAGCCTACACAATGAGTTTAGTGGGATTCTGAACGTCTGTACTTCATATAATTCGATGAATAATCTCGACATTAATCTAAAATTGTAGGTTTACATTATTTTTAGTTTGATGTGACCCAAACGATGAAAACAAGGGAGTTTTCCAACAGATCACTCTCACTCACACCTGAGTCACACCAAGCTAATTTATTAGCTCCTAACGAAGCAGCTGATACAAATTGGCAAAGTGTGACATCGCAGTAGCTTCTACAGTGACATTCATTTAATTTGACGCTTGGCATTAGATAGAGATAGATAGATAGATATTATTTCTTTGCCATCGTACTCTACGGTCATCAGCAACGTCAAGAAATGATATCTCTCTATCTATCTATCTAATGCCAAGCGTCAAATTAAATGAATATCACTGTACTAGAAAACTAGAAGCTACTGACAATGTCACACTTTTATTGGTCAAACTAGCTTAAATGTGTGACTCTTAAACAAACGAGAATTTTTTATCAAATAAAATATATAAAAACAACGTTGTTTAGTACAAGACTATAAAAATTTCATGATGAAAAATTAATGTACTCGCTACGATAAGTTTGACAAATTTATGTAGAGAATTAAGATTTGAAGCTCTTTCATTCTATTTTATTGAATGAAAAATGTAGGGCATATTGTGTACATACCCTTCTATCAAGATAGAATTGAGAAGAATACTTCAACATTCAACAACTGATTTTTTTACTACACGTAGGTACATAAGAAATGACAGATTATTCATTCGATATTTTCATCAATTAGTTGACGAGGCCAAATTTAGACATACAATATCCATTCTATACACATAACCACGTTAAGATGATTGAAACCCAAATAAAGAAAGTTTTACGAATCAGAAAGTGACAAGAAAGAATACACATTTATTAAAATAATACCAAACGATAAAGTTGAGTGAAGAAGATTTAAAACGTAGACTAATAAAAGAAGATAGCCAATCATTAAAATATACTCACGAACAGACTTGTGTTTTGTGAGTACTTTTCTTGAATAATTTTGTGTGACATGTTATCTTTATACATCTGCAAATGAATAATCAATATGTTGGAATTAATTTGCATTCTTCAAGAAACTTATACCGGAAGTCGGTCAAAATAAGAAGAATAGTGATTGAAAAGAGAAATAAATTGTTATTTCTCTAGAGAAGAACGAGATAGAAAAGATTAGAGAACATTCAACACAATTAGAAAAAAATTCAGGAATATTATACAGCCGTGAAAACACAATAGGATGTAAGTTGGAAAATAAAATGCAATTCATAAAAAAACTAAACAAACTTGGACAATGGAGATCAATATCTACCTATAGGATATTCATTACCATATCACATGAGGCTACAAAATTCTAATCCGTCATAATTTGAAATTCACTTTCTTAAACTCTTCTTGGTAATTTAAATTCCAAATTAAAACAAAGCTTACAAACATTGTACACAGATAGATGTGATAATTTTATCATTTTAAATATGAATGAAATAAACATGAATGAAATGAATATGAATGAAATAACTATAAAGAACGAAATGAATATATTGAGTACTTACTTTTAGTAAGAACCTAAGAAAATTAAGGCGCTCTTGAACTTGTAAAATGTGATTGAAACGTCGATCTGGATAAAACGTATTCGGATCCAAATCTGGATTATCTGCAAAAGAAAAAATGGTATTAGACGCTAATTCACTTGCATTCATCAAATAAAATACTTCGATAAACAATGAATTCTAAAATTTATTGCAAAAAATACTAAATACAAAAAAACTCTTAAAAAAATACAATAATTGTAATTTTTGCTTATTAAGGCTCCAATTATTGGATAACACGTTAGTTTTGAAATAACAATTTCTCAACAGCCTGTACTAGTATCTATCAAATTTATAACTAACTTGTACAATATAAATCGCATACATATCAAATTTATAATCAACTTGTATCATAAAAAAAATTATAACGTAACTAATATTAGAAGTGGAATATTGGAGTGGTCCGTAGCCGAGGGCGATAAGCGCCGGTCTGATAATCCAAAGGTTCCAAGATCGAATACAGTTGACGGAACGGATTTTGACAGAAACGGCCACTCCCGTCTTTCGGAGATGCTTATGAAGCAACACACACCGATCAGTCATTGCATCGGTATGTGCTGCTTCTTAAGCAAGTATGTAAATTACTGTGACTAAACGTGACTCTCGTCTTGTCTTGACTAACCGGTGTACGCCTAGCCTAAGAGTAGACTCAATTATTGTGATTTATTGCTATTTTTTATTTTAACCGTTTGTATGACTTGTTTTGATTGTGTCATGTTGCCTTTACTGTTATTATGACGTTTCCTATTGAGAGATGTGACTATTATGGATAAGAGAGATGGCTGGGGTGGTGGAGAGTTCAAAGAAGGTCCAGGAAAGAAGGTTGCAGTGGTATGGTCATGTTGTGAGGAGGGAAGAGGACTACGTTGGAAAGCGAGTGAGTAGAATGCAGGTGGAGGGGTGTAGACCAGTGGGGAGACTAAGGAGGAGATGGAGAGACTGTGTTGCAGGGGACATGAGGGAAAAGGAGCTGACAGATGAAGAAGCCGGGGAGAGAATGGTGTGGAGGAGAAAGATACGGAATAGCGACCCCGAATAGGGAAAAGCTAAAGGAAAAGAAGAAGAAGAGGATGACGTTTCCTATTGCATTGTATTGTGTCTATATGGTATAAAGTATTCTTATTCTTGAAAAGTTTTATGAAACAGGCCACATTTCTACAGCACTCACCTCTCGCTAGTTGCCTAACATTAGCCATATAGGACGTGAGACTATTTGTAACTAGAACTACAAGGCCATGCTGGTTCTGCAGTCTTTCGATCATCTCCTGGCGATACAAAATCTGGTGGCTGCGCTGCGAGTGATTCACATTCGGATTGGGCTCGTACAGGCAGCAGATCTCGCGAATCTGCTTCAGCGCGGGCAGCACCCACATGTCGTTCGACTTCAACTCTTCCACGCACCGGTCCAGCCATTCCGTTTTCTGCGAGTCGCGCTCCTACACAAACAAATTCAAATTATTAATTAATATTACAAGGAGGAACCACATATTACATACAATTGGCCCCGTCAGCCAAGCATAGATTGATCAATTAAAGATTGATTGATTGATTGATTGATTTTTTATTCAATTTATTTATTTTTATTCATATATTTTATTTTATTTATACATTTATTCATTTTATTCAAATTATTTATTGATTTGAATCACGAATGTGAAAGAGACGAAAATCCAAAGAAAGCTACATAAATATAGCAGGATACTACTTTCTTTAGATCAGATAGCAGGATACATTTAATTTGGCGGTTGGCGATCAGTAAACAGCAGATGTTACGCAGCTTCAACACAATATAGCAGGATCCTCTTAACTTGTCAGAAAACATATGTTTTACTCGGCCACCAGTACAATACTTAACCTACAAATGCTGAATCTCGCAGATTATTGAAAAGGTCTTTTAAAAAGTTATTCTTTGAAAGGTCTTCTTTAAAAAGGTCTTTCAAAGACTTTGAAGATCTTTAAGACTTTTAAGCCTTTTGATTATTGTGTCGAAATCACTGTTTAATTATTACCGAAACAGCTGATTTCTGACAAGTTAAAAGGATCGTGCTATACTTGACCTACAAATGCTGAATCTCGCAGATTATTGTAAAGAATATAAAAAAGGTATTTAAAAAGGAATTCTTTAAAGGTCTTCTTTAACAATAATTAAGGTATTGTAATTATTGAGAAATAATAGCATACTAACCTGAGAGCAACTATAATCTAAAATTTTGACATGAGCACTCAATGCCTGGTCCATGATTTCTGTTAGAACGTCCTCGGAATGAGCTAGGTTCCAAAAGAGTGTCAAAACCTGAAATAATAAGGAAAATATATCAGAAATAGTCATAAATCAAGAGAAATATTAATTTATCATCAATTTTTTGTAATTGTGTGTGTGTGTGTAAATAAATAAATAAATTAAAATTAATTCAATTTGAATCGAATATGACCATAAATCATGATCTTGAAAATCAAATAGAAATAACCATTAAATAGTAAAATCTTATTGAATCTCAACATTAAAAAACTTAGAATTCATCATGTTAATTCTTTGTTTATAAGAAAAACATAGAAAATCTGTATCTCACCTTATGAGCCATCACTCCATCCTTGTCATCCTCAGCTAACCGTCTAATGAGCTCCAACAGTTTCTCTCTTTGTTTCTTTGGCGCATTTGTCCAACTTGCCTAGAAGAAACAAAAACAACGTTCACTACTATATTAGAATAATTTTTTCATCTGCCTACTATCCAAAGTCGCATTTTATTTCCAAGAATCAAATAATAAAGTACTAATTTGAACCTACTTATATAACTTTTTCTACCTAGGAAGTAAAGTAATTACTTTTAGTCCATTTTATTATTTATATTACTATTATAGATAAATAGATAGATAGACACGCCAAATAGACAGACACCACCTCAATAAATTCATTATAACATAGAAAGACAATGCCCAGTAAAAATTACATCTCATCTTGCATGAAACGTGGTAAAAATAGAGAGGAACCGTTTGAAATTTACTATAATTAATAGAAAATTTGATGAACTTTGAAGAGCTACATTTCGCAAACTATTAGGCCTACAACGATAAGCAATTAACGATATGCCTCAAATTGTAGGTCATTAAATTACCTCTATAAAAACTATATATATTATAAAAGTTATGCTTCAGGGTCGAAATTGGCCAAAAATAGAAAAAGTGCAGAATTCCGCTAATAGGTGAATAGAAGAAAACAACAAATTGAGGAAAGAATCGTCTAGATCTAGATACCTACTATTCTTATTCTTTTTTCCCTTTTCCTTTCCTCCCTTCATCACTTTCCCTCAGTTCTGAATTTTTATATATTTCTTAACATTGAGTTTTCACTCCAATTCTTATTTTTAAAAATTGTTTTTCAATTTTTACTCATCGCAGTTTTTGTTATTAAATTTGACTTTTTATTTCAATCTTTGACCATCTTTGAAGCCTTAGACCTTAGACCATGTATAGAATAGACACGGTCTTCCCTATCTTCACATAAGAAGTCTTTGAAGCAAACATCTCACTGTTCTTGCCCGTAAGAGAGAGTGAGAGCGAGTGAACTGTGCGAGAGAGACAAGATTATATCAGCTGTTGAGATACTTTAATGCACGACTACACTAAAAATTCCAGGGCCGTCGCATGGTTTATGTACTATACAGTAGTACATGATATAGTACTGTTAGGGCCGGTTCATGAGCTCGGGATTTAGCCAAGTCCTAGACTAAAACGGGTGGCCACCGGAGCATCGACAAACGTAAGCCTCGACACTATGTACTAAGGGCTCTCTATGCTGCTAACCCACTAACCTGTCGAGACAAACGTTTGTCGATGCTACGGTAGCCAACCGTTTTAGTCTAGGACTTGGGTAAATCCCGAGCTCATGAACCGGCCCTTAGTGTAGCCTATAATACGAAAGCAAAGAACGCTCGTATAGTTGTGACTTGTGGTCTTGCCCCAAGAACGCTCGTATAGTTTCGACTATAATGATTTGCCCCTAATCAGCCAATTCATGTTTGCTTCAACATTTATAGCATAGGCCTTGTCTATTCTATACATGATCTAAGGTCTGGGCGTCCTCTGTCTGAGTAACGGTGATTCAAGTATTCAAGTGAGAGTAGAGCCTTCTATTTCAATACTTCAAACTTCACAACTAATAACTAACCTGAAAGCACTCGAACAGATGGTCGAGCTGTTCGGGCGAAAAGTCCCAGGCGAGTTTGGCGAGCAGGTCGTGCACATTCTTGACAATGGCCTCGTGCTTGTCGGCCTGCGCCGCCCACACCGCGTCCAGGTCCTCCAGCGACAGGGTGCGCTCCTTGATGATGAAGCGCAGAATCTTCTCCAGCTTCTCCACGTACTGCGGCTGGTGCAGCGAGTCGCGCAACACTATCTCCAGCACTTTGTTCTCTTTTATCCATTTCTGTCTCCACAACACAAAGCACATCACATGAGAAGACTCAATAAAATATTGAAAAAATAATATGTATACAGTGCCCCAAAAAGAAAAACTCCAGTACTATCACAGTATTGAGGAGTAGCTGATAGACTTGATCAGCGCGCTCTAGTAAGAGAGAGTGAACAACCTGGGGGATTTTAACCATTGTGAAATAGGAAAAAAACACGATTTTGGGATAGAATTCAATTAAATCATTCATGGATCATCGATAATTTATTTTTATCTAAAACAGTCGTTAAGTCACGTCAGAGATCCTGAACTGATCAGGAGTGACCTGAAAACTCTGACACCAGACCTGAGCCAGCCAGGTTACACGGAATTATTATTATTTATCTATTATTTAGTGGTTTCAAGGTGTTTTAATTAATGTATTAATTGGATTAAAGTACTCTTATCAGAATTTTCATCATCTTGTTAAGACTCTCTCCTTGCTAGGTTAGGATTTGAAGTTTGAACTTCCCATAAGTGTAACCATCGGTATCGTATGTATGATAAACATTATTATTCCAGAGACATAAACTATTTCACACAAATAATATTCAATTCAATTACAACATTATATTTACATCTTATATTTTCCATATTTCATCTATTTACGTTCAATATTATATTTTATATCAGTACGTATCTCACTCTCTTTTGGAAAGTGGATCAAATTAAAATTATCTTTGTTCTTTTCTCTTAAAGAGACAAATATAAAGTGTTCTTGAACATCCTAGCTTTGATTTTATGTTACTGGAATATTTTGGCTGAATATTTATCAAATACGATGGGTTGGAAAACAGGCATTTTGACATTTGATTCAATTATAACCTATCTCCAATTCCCCCAGGTTGTTCCTCTGTCTCTCACTCAGCGCGCTGATGTTTGGCAGATACTTCTCAATAGTGATTTGAAGAGAAAGGGTGTAGGTAGGCCGGGACCACTAGCAGGTAAACTACTGGTGTCAAAACATCCATTGTGTTGTATATCATACGTTTTTGCAAAAGTTTTTTTATATAATAATAATGACACTTAACACCATAACACTCTATGTCACTTACAATAAGGAAAGAGGTTTCCTTACCTAAAATTTCAGAAATAACCCTGAAAACTAGTCGACTGGCAATTTGTATTCGTTCCTAAAAATATCACAACACAACCCAGGATTTCAAATCAAGTGAGGACGAGATTTTCAAGGTAAACAGTTTTATGCTTAAATTTTGGGAGATTGAGAAAAGTGTACTACCACAGACTTAAGAAATGGGACTTTAAAAGGTGGGGCCTGTGAATTGAAAGACAGTGAATTGTCAAAGAGGACATAAGGATTTAGTTTTGAGGTTTGTACTCACCGCCATTCGTTCCGGTGTCAACCACTCTTCCTCCTGAGGCTCGATGCCGGCCGAATGAGGCCGATTGTGAGGGTAGTAGGTGACGCTGGCAATCACTTTGTTCACCTCATTCAGTGCGTTCATTTTGCCGTTGAACGACGAAATTTGTAATAGCCTGCAAAACATTAGATTATTGATCATCATAATATAATTATCAAATGAGAAAATATTTAAAATGTTGACGGCTTAAAGTATTATGCAAAATATTGATATTCAATTATCCAAAACCAAAAAATTTCTCATCATCACATCATATCAAATGCAGAAATATATGATTTTCTGTTTTATCAGAGTAGTTGAATTTTAATAGACCAGCATTCTAAATGAATAATAGAAAAAGCGTTTTACATCTCGCCATCATTGCTATAAATTCATGATGAGGATTATTAATGAAAAATCCAAGAGAAAATCTAAAAGTGGTTCAATATTATCGAGAAAAAATCATTGTCAAAAAAAGAAGATTTCAAATACAATGGTTGCATTTTAAAATTGAAATGTCAGGTTGAAAAGGATTAATAAAACCAACAATAATTTTGATGAAAGATCAATATTTTTCAACTAGTTGTTATGTATTCTAACACAACCAAAAACAACCCAATCTTAACCTGATGACATCATAAATGAACTCACAATAACAAATATATAATAAACTAGTCTAATGTATATCACATGCAAGATAAAATAAAATTATTCTGATATGTGTAGAACATGCAAGATACACATACACACAAACACATTTAGAATAGTAAACTATGGAGATAATAGTAATAAAAAAGATAGAACATCAAGAATTGAATAATGGTGGAGATCATTATAAGATTAGCATAAAATATCAATAGTAGATCCAGAAAACATAAGAAAAATGTAGGATTTTGTATCAAGAATAATATAAGCTTAAAAGGAGTGAAATCTATCATTCAAACATGAAAGAACATCACTCCATGCAAAGAAATTATAGAGAATATTCATTGTTAGTGTATGTAATCAGTAAAGTAGAAGCTAACGTTGTAAGATATGATATATTTTCAAAACAACACTAAAACATACATCTAATAAAATTTTTATTGCAAGAAAATAGAGTACGCTAATTCAATTACAAGACACACTGCTACGGTCGAAGTTCATGTGTTTAACCAATGCAAATTTCCTTATTGAGCACCTTTAGACGACCTCATTAAATTCAAATGTCTTACATGCAATCGGCCGTTATTCATGAATAAGTTGAAAATTCAAATAGAGAATAATGATCTTAAACTTACCTAAGTATCATTTTCAGCCTGAATATTTCCAAATTCTTAATTGTTTCTTCTTGCCTAGGAAGTTTCGATATAAGATTTTTACACGCTTTTATAATAGCCGATATCGCGTCATTTTTCGATTCGTTTTTCGCCTCCTTTTTCAACTCGTCATCTGTTAAGTTATCCAGAACACTTGGTACCATTTCCTGAAACAGCGAAAATTTCATGTTAACATTGAAATAAGCTGCATAGGTTAGGTAGAAAAAATATGATCAAAAATAGTAATGACTGGTGCAGTCACATTCATTCAATTTGACGCTTGGCATTAGATAGATAGAGAGATATCATTTCTCGACGTTGCTGATGACCGTAGAGTACGATGGCAAAGAAATAATATCTATCTATCTATCTAATGCCAAGCGTCAAATTAAATGTATATCACTGTAAATGGTAATGGAAAACTACTCAAGTGAGAGCAATTCATACAAAACAAAGCAATAAGTATTGAGAGATCTAAATGCCTTTCACGAACTAATTAGGAATGAGAAGTGAATACTCTCATTCAACGAAGACATTCGTCCAAAATTGCTTCTATAACAAACTGAGATAAATAGTCCAGAGGATAATATGTTATCTGATTAAAAAATAGAGTCTAAGAAACTATTAACTAACAATAATTTTGAATTATAGTTGAATACAGAAAAGAGAAAATCGCTCTAACTTGGATTTGAAATTATATTTTATACTGTATAACTGATTTATACCGTACTAGACTAGATTCATTATACAAGAAGGAAAAAATGAAAAATGAAAAGAACTAACAATCGCTACCACTGAAATAATCTGTAAGATTCAATGCTTGGGCTAAATTCTTTTCTCGACAAAACAAACAAAATAGAACATGCTGAATTTTTAATTAAAATTGTTTTGCACAAACTGTAAGGCTAGGCGTACACCGGTTAGTCAAGACAAGACAAGACGAGATTAGTCACAGTAATTCACACAGTTGCTTATGAAGCAGCACACCGATGCAATGACTAATCAATTGTGTGTATGCTTCATAAAGCAATTATGTGGAGTACTGACTAATCTCGTCTTACTTCTGTCTTACTTGACTAACCGGTGGTACAGCCTAGCCTAAGATTTTAATTAGACTTGAATGCATATGAATTGTTACCTTATAACGTTTCAAACTTATTCAAATTTTGTAGTGCATCAAGAAGACAAATGTACAAATCTAGACAAAAAATTTAGTTCCATTTCAATCTATCAAGACGAGAATGTCAAGTCACGATTTAATTCTAAGTTCTGAAACTACTATTTCGAAAAAATAATAGTTTTCACTCACCACAATGGGCATAAAATATTTGGTAACAGTATGAACAGTGAGCAGCTCGTAGCACAGTCCAAAAGGCCGCAGTAGTGCATAGATAACCGGTATCGTCAGATTTTTACCAGTCTGAAACCTTTCTAGAAGAATTTGAAAGCCATCTAAACTACCGAACCTGTAAAAAAACAAAGAATAAAATCAAATAATTCTAATTATTAAGTACGGAAATACATTACAAGTAACATGAAGTACACATAGGCATCAGAAATATTATAAAGATACAAAATAATAGAACTAAATAATGCACTTCTTTCGTGAGATGAATAATATAATCCAAAATAAAATACCGCATGCTAAATGCAGATTAGAATTTGTTTGCAAGAGACAACCTTTTCAGAAGTTGAAAATTCATTAATTTTTTACTTTTGTATAATAATTTTTCATATCTCATCATCATCCTTCCCATTACCCACGCACAAGCTTAGAGCTTATGTGGGCATCATCCCGTAGCAATTTTTTTTTCAAATTTACAATCACACTCTTTACTTAATGTGATTTTTTATCAAGAGCAAGTTGTTTTAACTAACTTTCAACTTTTTGAATACCAACACCTATCATTTGCCGATTCATAACTTTGTACGGGATTACTTTTGTTCAACTGAATATACTGTATTAGCAATTTCGAATTTTATTTATTTGAAAAAATACATAGTTGAGGGCACTAGGAATTAAATCCTATTATAGCCCTCATAACACAAGAGAAATTAACACAAACAAGAATATTGATTGATTTAACACAAGAATTTTGATGTTACAAAAGATGTTTCAGGCAATAGAAACAAATCATCACCGAATAATATTAGTAATTTCAATGATAAATTACAATTCCTCCGATTCTCCGAGAGGTCCTCGAAGATCCTCCGAGAAATTGACTTAATACAAAGTATAAACATGGTCTTGGTCTTAGAGCAAATTATCAAACTGAATTCATGTATTGAATTCAATTATAATCAAAAGTGAAAGTTGACTTACTTATTGATAAGATCGACTAGCCATCCTCTGGGAGATCGAGCATCGGGTGGAGGCCTAGCATATAGTTCTTCGTCAGCCAGGTTGGAAGCCAGGGGCACACTTTCAGACTGACGCGATGCGTTGTACGTGTGAAACCTGCCACAAAAAAACATCCATTAATAATAAATGAATAAATAACACTTATCATAATCTATACAAAATTTATTAGCCCCTGCGCCCACTAAGCAACTGCTATCTGATTTCAGTCAGCAACCCAGCGTTGCCAGATGACTTTGGCTGATAGGTTAGATTACCCGAAAAACAGCCAAATGTCATCTGGCAACATTGGGTTGCTGACTGAAATCAGATAGCAGTTGCGAAGTGGGCGCAGGGGCTTAATCATTTTAAGCTTATAAAAGAATACCAGGAGTAAAGAGGCTATTTTTAATGTTAGAAAAGTTGTTTTTGATGATGTTTCTGTCAAAATAAGATTGAAAAATGAGTGAATTGCTTCATGTTTGTCTGTAATCCTATACCAGAATTAAAAAATTTGGCAAAAGTATGGCAGTGGGGGGAATGAACAATGTTCCAACACTCTGTTATGAAACTTTTCACACCAATGACCATGAGACCATGAGTAGTCTCTGTAGAGTAGAGTAAGTATTCAGTAATTAAAGTCCTCAATAATGTCACTTTTAAGCTGAGGCCACACTGCTGGGTGGTTAACTGGATGTTAGATTGTTTATCTACAAAACATACACAATTCATAATAATAGAGCCTGTAGATCACGACCTACTTGATAAACCTTATCTACAATCCACCATCTATAGCAGGATCCTTTGAACTTGTCAGAAAACATATGTTTTTACGAGCAATATCACAGTACTTAACCTACAAATGCTGAATCTCGCAGATTATTGAAAAGGTCTTCTTTTAAAAAGTTATTCTTTGAAAGGTCTTCTTTAAAAAGGTCTTTCAAAGACTTTAAAGGTCTTCAAGACTTTTAAGCCTTTTGATTATTGTGTCGAAGTCACTGTTTAATTATTACCGAAACAGCTGATTTCTGACAAGTTAAATGGATCGTGCTATACCCACCTGCAGTGCGGCCCACATGCTAAAGATTTATTTAAATAATAAAATCAAAGACTGATATACTAGTTTCGGTTATTGCGCTATTTATACAGGGTGTTTCAGAACTCCCTACCAATATTCTAGGGCATTGATCCTGGGTGAAAACCATATCTAAATATCATATTTAAATTGTCCAGAAGTCCTCAGCTACTCACACAGCTGCCATTTTGTTTTTTCACTTATTATTTTTTATCTCAATAATGGTGAAACATATGGAATTGATACTTTGCACCAACATTTATGACAACTAGACAGAGCTAGAAAAAAATTATGACAATCTTTCAAATCCATAAAACAAAATGGTGACCATTTAAAATTTTGTTTCTTGAATAACTCGGAAACCGTTGGTATTACGAAAATTTTACAAGAATAATGTTTTTTAGTAAATTTAATTACAAATCGATTGAAACCTTATTTGTTAAGATTGGACCAATATTGACTGAGATATGGCAGCTTTAGTGATAGGTGACCGCTGGAGGCTAGTTGCAGTGCATCCTGGGCTTGAGGCTAAAGTCTGCTACAACAATGCAACAGTCTCTGTCTGCTTTGAATGTTATTTTAAAGCGATTTTGAATTATTTTGTGAGAATTTTAAAGACAGTAAAAAGGAGTGCAAGTAGTAACCTCCAGTGATAAACTATCACTAAAGCTGCCATATCTCAGTCAATATTGGTTTAATCTTAACAAATGAGGTTTCAATCGATTTGTAATTAAATTTTCTAAAACAAGTTATTCTTGAAAAGTTTTCGTAATATCAACGGTTTCCGAGTTATAAAGAAACAAAAGTTCAAATGGCCATGATGGCGATGATCCGGGAGGTTTCCGAGGTCGAAAACTTGGATTCAACATCCCAGCACTACCATATACAACATAAGAACCCGACTACCCCATTTCATGCAAGGTGGACCCTACTTTTAATGGCAATTTTACTGAAATATTATGTCACTTCACTTACTTGTTGTTAGGGTTGAAGACCATGGCTAGCAGATCGAGCAGTGGAAACCAGTCCTGGTTGAGTTTGACAACGCATAGCTCCACCAGCCGACTGCAGTTGTTCAGAATGCAGCTGTGAATGTTGTACTTCCAGCTGTTCACCGCGTCGTCCGTCAGAATCTTAGTGAACGAGATTGTCAGTCCTTCTCTGAAGAACCTCTGGCACGCTTCGCTTCGTACATCTTGTCCTATAGAACAAAAGACAAAAAAAAAACATCGATCATTCCATTTTTTTATCGTATGGCTTTTTATCGGTGGGGAGACCCTTATGGCGCGGTTTCACGATACCAGTAGACGTGTAGGTTACTGGCATGCAGGTTGGTCATATGATATTCCACTCTATACAAACAAATAGGGCAATGTACACTGACTGGTGCGCATCACCCTATTTGTTCGTATATTACCCATTTGTTGGAATATTTCACTCTACAAACAAATAGGGTGATGCAAACCAGTCAGTGTGCATTGCCCTATTTGTTTGCATAGAAAGGTTTATCATATGACCAACCTGCCTGCTAGTAACCTACACGTCTACTGGTATCGTGAAACCGCGCCATTACGGGTGGGTTCCACCTCGCCTTATCATGCCATCAAGAACACAATATAAAGGGAAGAAAGAACCAATAAACGAATCTCACATTAATGCAAAAACGTCATTTTACGGTGGTTGATTTCAACAGGCTGCATGTTTCCGAAAATATGTAGTACGAAATGCATTCGTTCACTAGGATCAGTCAGTCAGCAAGTCACTCGGCTCTAAGCACCAAGCGAGGCTCCTTGTAGTATAGCCATAGCCTTATAGTTCAATTTTGCTGAATGCCCTAGTTCTTTGCAGCATCTACTTTGGAACAAGATGAAGCAGCAAATGAGCATGAAGTTTAGGCTGGACGTACACTATCGTTCAGTTAGTCAAGACGAAGACGAGATTAGTCACGTTTAGTCACAGTAATTACATGGCTGCTTATGAAGCAGCACACCGATGCAATGACTAATCGGTGTTTGTTGCCTCAAGCATAAGCAACTATGTGAAATGATGACTAAATAACATGACTAATCTCGTCTTGTTTGACTAACCATCTCTTTAGCCTAAGATAACAGCGTTAAGTCTACTGTTCTCAATAAATCAAAGTAGCCTATCACCCATCTCTCCTCCATTGGGAGCCTGGCTAATCGTTAGTAAGGCTAGTCAGTCACTTCCTATATTTGGAGGCATATTAAATTGTTGCATTGCACTATATAGCTGCTTAACACAATGTTACCCAGCAGTGCTTTGTTCCCATCACTGGGTTGCGGAGACTAGCTTATGGTTGAGATGTCAATGTGCTAACCACACGTTACATCTTTTCTGGTTAATGATCATTCAACTCTGCTGATTCAGTCAAGTGGATGTGAAACTGGCAACCAGCTGGTAGGCCTAAGCCCACATAAAGGCTGTCAAAAACCTCCAAGAAACCATCAGTAATATCCATTAGGCTCTTCAACAAATTGCCACCTAGTGTAAAATGTTTGAATCTAAGACAGTTTAAAACCACTGTGACCTCTTTTCTGCTTAAAATAGCTTTCTATACTGTGGATGAATTCTTAAGTGAAAGATGGAGCATGGATAACTTTGAATAGATGTGTACTGTACCTCCAATATTATATTATATTATGTAGCTTTATATTGATATCAGACTGTTTATAAAGTATTTATTGTGTAATTCTAGTCTAATCTGCGACATTGATTGTATTAATTCCTAGTTGTGACAAATTCCGATGTATTCTATGAATATCTGATGGAAAATAAAGATCTTATCTAATCTTATCATAGGGCTGTTGAGCCATTGACAAACAAAAAAGCCTATCATCCATCACTCACCAGTCCTGCACAGATGTATGGCGGCATTGATAAGCACCTCCAACTCCTGTTCGGGCAGCACGGGCACCACCCAGCGTGTGCTCGATATCTTCTCGTCGAGCGTCACCAGTTTGGCGTGCGGAAACTCGGGCTCCTGACACGCGCAGTTCACGTCGTTGCAGGCGGCGGCGCTCGTCGCTGAGACGTCGTCGCACTGCGGCTTGCCGTCGGCTGCCGCAGCTGACGACGACGACGACGGCCCTTCCACGTCGTTGTTGGCTGGCGGCTCTGTCAGCTGGAGGCTCAGCGACGACGGACCGCCCGGCGATGCGGTGGTTGACAGCTGTTGCGCCGGCTGTTCAACACAAATCAGCTGATAAGTTTCTTCACATTTAGAATAGAGAAGAATTGATGTAGAAAAGAATAATTCATAATTATTTTATTACAGAGCCCGTTGAGATCATCAATGGTACAGATCAATCAATCAATTGTTCATTCAACACAGTACATAACATACATAAATACAGTTGAATATCGTCAAGAAAAAGCATTACACAGCTAATTGAAAAGCTCAAGTCTATCTTACACTTGAATTATTCCCATCATTCCACGTTATGCAAAATAAAAACTACGTAAGATAAACATAACAACATATCTTAGTAATAAAAACTAGTCAATATTGCTATTTCTATAAAAACAACGTCCTCCCCTTGTCAAGAGAGTGTAATCACAGTGTGGCCATTTGTGTGAAGCACTCCATAAAAATAAGTGATCATATTTTTTCCCGCCGCCGCCATACTTTTGCCAATTTTTTGAATTTTAATATGGGATTACAGGCTAACATAATCATTTGTCAAACTTATTTTGAGATAAACAACATCAAGACTAACTTTTCTACCATTAAAAATAGTCTCTCTACTCTTGCTTTAAAAACTTAAAATGATGAAAACTAGTACTGGCAAAGGCAAAATGTAGGTTAGAAGTCAATCTTATATCATAACATATGATCTGCTTTTCATTCCAATGCAAAATCTTATGGGAATTGGCAAAAGTATGGCGAATTTGTCGGAGCTAACCAATCAAAAGTATGACATGTAATTTCCACACTGTGACTATACACTCTCTGTAATCAACGGTTAGTAGATGCTCTATCTGTGGGGAATTTAAAAAACTAAACTCAATACATTCAATAATTTAGTACATTTTATGCCAACAGATAGTGCCACAGGAAACTTTTCTTCTTTTCATCAAATATCTCCCATTTAAAATTATTATTTTTGAAAAACAAATAGAGCCTGCAAAACGTCGATTCTTTATCTTTCTTTTGGCGCAAACCGCATCAAAATCGGTCCACTCAATCTTCTCCACGAACTTTCCAAAGTTGGACACAAAATTAATTCAATATATAAGATTATTCTTCTAGCGCATAAATTTTTGTATGTTTCACTTACCGGTACAGCATTATTTTGTGGATCAGGAGGCTCCACAGTGATTCCCTGACCTCTGGTTGATATCGTCATGTTGGTGATTTAATTTTACAGCATGAATCACGTCCAACTGTTCATCAAGTCACCTCTCAACTTCCGCCAAGTATCTGACATCAATTATTCCTCTCCAAAATCCTTCTCTCACTCTTCTCACTTTCTCACCCACACTTGTTTTACTGTCGAGTCGTTTTTGTAATAATTATTCTTCTCTCGCCTATTCACGTTTCTGTTATAAATATATTTTCGTTATACAAAGACAAGTAACTATGAGAAAGTTTAGTCCCACCCTTAATCCGAAAATTGTTACAAAAACGTATTACTACAGTATTTACAGGAGGATAGAAGCATTGGATGTCTCCTTTGTACAACTACATTACTGGGCCTGTAACATAAAAAAACAAACAGAGGAATTAGTTAAAAATTATAAATTGAATGTTCACAAACAATGAATGAGAACAGCATGGTGCTAACTTGGATATTCGACAATATAATGAACAATCATATTTATTATGTTGATTTGTGTTTGTATTGATAAATTAATTTAATTGAATATAACATGAAAATTGTACACTTCTACAATATTGTACAATTATTCATACATTTGAAACATGTTACCAACAATAAAATATTTTAGAGTATAACATTCAATAGAGTATAACATTAGCCTACAACATTGTTAACACAAATACAAAAAACATCAAGTCCACTTGCACACAGGTTTTTTAAGCTCAATCTTCAATTAACCATTTTATTTCTTATAAGTGATCGAAGATAAACTTTAATCCAATGTGTGCAACCGGCCCTCAAGTCCCAAATGGATTAATACTAATATAAAAACTATCTAGAGTGGGCGCTAATTGATCCAGCCATCTAAAAGCTGATAATTATGAAGTTATTAATAATTAAAATGATTAAACATTAGACTATTGCCGCTTAATAATAAATTTTAATTAATATAAAAATATTTACATTCAGATTTGGAGATAATAATGACAGATGGAATTTAATTTCAATTATAAATAAAATAAGTTCTGAAAAGAAGTCATATTTCATTTCAGTGATTGAATATTCAGCCCGATTAGAGAGAATTGAATAGAAATTCATTAGGCTACCAAAATAGTTTGATGAACAAATTAATATAATGATTAACAATTATGATGAACAAATGAATCTCTAAGAGCACACTTGTTCGATTTTTGTGAGTTGTACAGTATGCTACCAATGCTTAAGCATATACAGAATGATTAATTTAAAGTCCTGATTTTTTAAAAATCGTTATGAAAAGATTTTCCAGAAATTTAGGATACAATACACTAGTACGGTTCACTGAATACCCAGTATCAACTGAAAAACATCACTATCTGATAATACAAGGATAATATTATGTATTAGCATTATTTAAATCACAGAAAGATTCAATTTCAGCATTGAAAACGAATGCTTCATTTAAAAAAGTGTAAATTCCAAGTTAAATGTTATCAGCAGAGAAGATTATCGCTATGACTCAATAGTATAAATTTCTAATCAATTGTCAACTCTTACTGAACTGGGCTTTAATTATTGTTTTAATAGTTTTCTCTAGAATAGAAAAATGTTTTGTATAAATCCTATACTGTTCATTAAAGAAGACACTATAAATGATATTGCCAATCCACCACTTGAAAGTACAAATTTGTAGAATTTTTGTTGATGTTGTGGAACTCCATAATAAAATAAAGCACTATATTATATTTATTTATTTGAAAAGATACAGTATAAGAGGGCACCAGGGAAACCCCATTATTGCCCTCATAACACAGAAATCATACAAATTAGAATGAATATAGAATTAAGTTCTTACTTGAAATATAGATTTATGATAAGTATTATAAACAGTAAGTTAATAAAGTTACTGTTGACAACTCTACTACTTAAAAGTAATGGAATTACAAACGAATTTACTCAATAGTAGTGGAATTGTTATTTAGTGTTCTCTTTTATCATAGAGTTCCAGAACATCAACAAAAATTGTACAAATAAGTTCATTAAATATTTTAAATATTACAAGCTCAAGATAGGAAACATGGAAATTCTCAATAAATAATAATAGATTTTTGTTGTTATATTATTTGTATTATTGTTTATATGCAATGGATGTTTGTGGCTGTAAAGATATCTTGAATCTTGATTGAAGAAGCAACCAGTGCCCTATATTACCAAGTTATTTTTCAATTTATTCGCAAAATTCGGATTATTGTTTTAAAAACATTAGGCCTATTGATTTTTTTATCCGTGACGATCTGCAAAAGACTTTTCACTAATATCAACAACTTCAAGGTGACAACACCAACTTGACTAAAGAAATGCTTTCGGATGCGTTTGAATTCATAGTCTACAGTCAATTGAGTAAATTCACCTTGAACTAATTCAAATGATGAGTAATAGTCGTTGATAATAATTATTGTGGGAAGATAGTTTACAGAATCCAGTTACTTTAGGTGTTTTCTATCTCAAAAAAGTACTGCAGTTTTCTTTAGAATAATCAATATTCACCTATCAAAGCAAAACGTTAATACTGTAATAAGTACTGCTGTTTAATTTAGAATTAATATTTTGTTAATTTAATTAAATTTCAACTCCTACTTTACATTTACTGTAAGTTACTTATAATTCCTCGATTAGTGTATTTCTCTTAATTCATCACTCAACAACTCAACTATTTATTCAATCATATTATGCACCATGACATGAAAACCGAACAGCCTTTCAAAAGTGTTCAGCTCTCAAAATTCAACAGAGTTGAAGCCCACATGAGTGCTTGACTTGTGTGTGAGTAATGGGCAGGATGAAAATGGAATAATAAAGTAGCTCTACAGTTTTAGGTGGGTTACAAACCACTACAGATGGTCAGCAGTAGAGCTAGCACTATAACAATCAATCTTATTGGAATAGGGGATTATTTACATTAGGGGAAAATAAGAGAAAGATTTATTCGAAAACTGCCAAAAATCTGGCAAGAGACCAATATAGAGCTGGAAGCATATGCTATGTTAAATGCGGTAGGTTATTGACCGAGGGAATAACTTACTTAATTTATATGGACTACGCTGTATTCTATTCTATCAGATGGATAGAAATGATTCAACTGTGACGATGCAATAAGTTTTGATTATTACAGTACCAACAATATTAATGTAATTACTAACTAGTTAATGTAATTTTAATGGAGTATGCTTTAATAGATAAAAACTATTTCAGATAACAAAAAGACGTTCGTTTAAGACGATGTCTGTTGAATGGATCTCGATAAGCAATCCAAACTGAATTGCTTAAATTGTCATTGGATACTAGTTAAAACATTGTAAAATTAATCGAAACCAGCTCAAAAATATTTCAAGTACATTACAGATATTATGATGAAAAGCCGATTAAATTTAAATCTTTTATCTTTTGAGTCCTAAAAAAAATGCATACAAGTTACCGTACTCAAATTGTCAGTAGACATAGCAAGTCATGAAGAAGAGCAGTTTCAAGTATCCGTATCCTAGAGTATTATAAACAAAGCATTGGTCTTGGTTATAAGAACACCATGCTAAGTGATTTATTTGAAGTAGGTCAGTTTAAGAGTCAAACATAGAACTGAATCACAAACATTGCGGAAATGTTCAGAGAAATTGCAACATACTATGCAAACTAAGGAGTAAAATGTCCTCATTATTCTCTGAAAGTCAGAAAACTTTAGCCTACGGTACACGTGCGCACAATGAAGGATTTTAAAATGTTCTCTTTAGCATTTTGGTTATCAACATCTAATGGTTTTCTTCCTGAGATTGAATGCATGAACAAACCGATACCAGTGAATAAGCAGACAAATTTTCAAGTAAACCCAAGAGGTTAGATTGTGAAACAACCAGGATGAAATGAAAAGCCTTCAAGTTTAAAGAACTGTTTTGAAGAATACTGGAACTAACCTAACATAATGAATAGTGTTCTAAAACATAACTTAGTTGCTCGATTATTATGGCATCTGACAAGAGGTTTCCAAATGAAATTTTTCAATTGAGTTTTCAATAGAACCTGAAACTTGAATCCGAGTTGCAAACAATGCAAACAATAGAATACAACTCAAATTCTACTTTTGAGCATTGAACTTTCGGCTAAGGATAAGCTAACTTATTCATCAAAAACCCAAAAGTAACATTGCAGATTAGACAGAAATCTGATCTGAGAAAGCAATATACTGAAGATATAATCTTGTAAATCTTCTTTTGACCAGGAAAGAATTCAATAACTGAATTCATGATTTCTGTAAAATGTCCTAACCTTACCTTTTATAATAATAATTCTATAAACGAGTATCGCTATTCAAGACCACTTGAACAAAGAAAACAAGAAGTTCAAACACAAAGATTGGATATTTTTGGCAATGACATACAAAAATATTCTGCTAACTACGACAAATCTAATAAAGAGCTGCCCACGATTCAAAGTTGCTTATACTAAAAATTTGGAATATGTAGGATATGACTGATATAAAATAATAAATCTAACCAAAATACGTACCCTCTAATCAGCTTCTACTGCGTTTCAAAGAGATGGAAAAGCCGATTGTCTTAAAATAGGTAAAATCAAAACTAACAAAAACTATCTTAGGCTAGTATTGAGGTTTACGGCAAATACTCCATTACTGTAAATGTATAAACTAATAGATTATACAAATAGAAAATAATGAGTAGAGTAATGTAACATCAAAAATGAACAATTTTTTACAAATCGGTATTAAGTTTCAAAGATTTAGATAATTTTTGATCAAAAAATGTTAAGACAAAATGGCGACGTACGATGATGATTAATCCGAATTTCACACAAACGTCTACGATAAGATTATTGAAAGTACTAGCGTAATTTTGTGGTAACATGGAAATTAAGAACTATATTATTATCCAGAAATATTATTTGAAATTACCTTTTAACAACGATTCCAATATGAAAGAAAACTTATTTGACGTAACTGCAGGCACACTGTAAACACTAGGTCAAAAGTAACTTGCCGGTGACAGGGGCGTACGAATATAAATTTAGGGTCGATACAATGAAATTTAGATCAAAACAAGAGAGATCTTTTGATAAAGATTGAGTAAAATATGATTATTAGAAATAAACAAGTGATGTGTAAGCACAGATAATTCGGAGGAGTCCACTTTGGGAAATACTGAACAATGCTTAGGAACTACTTTCTGTAAGATCAGCTGTGATCAAATATTTTAATCTTTCGTACTGAAGATTTTTATTATTTTTTAATAATTTTATTTTATAGTTTTCTAGCAGTAAAAAGCCCCAAAAATCTCACAAGATGTCATAAATCTTTTAATATTCGTGTTCCTTAAAGCCCTAATTAATTGAAGTGATGATAGTCATCGGTGTAGTTTGATATTTCCAAATTCTACAATATCCAAGTTTCCAAGAAAAACGAATGGATGATCCAAATTTAAATTGTATATTTTTTCAAATCTCATAAGTGTATCAGGTTATATATTTTTTTCACATAATCAGATTTATAACAAAAAGCAAATAGAACTTTTCATATGGCCAGCCTGGGGTTGAAAAGAAGCGCCAAATATTCAAAATTATGCAAAGAACCGTCGCCGCTTTCATGTTTTTGAATATTTTTCTCATGAGCAAGAACTTGATGATGTAAAAGTTAAAAGAAAATAAGCATTAAATAATGTATTACGGAAATCTTTGTCAATTGAGATTTTCTATAACTTACGAACCTGATGGTTGCTTTAATACCGATACTTGTCAATAATACTGTTATTTGATAATAGTACAGTATAATCTATTATCATTTTGAAGTTGAAGTAATAAGATACCAATTTTGATACCTCTTGCTGATTAGTTTGAGCCAGAAACAACTCAGTTTAATAAATTAATTGATAAATTATTCTATCATTGAATTCGGGTACAAAGAATAAGTCAACGATTCAAAAATTAAAATTATTATTTACACAAATTACATAAAATCAAAATGTGCTAATTTGAAACCTGTTGCAAAAAGATCATATCACGATCCAAGTCGGTCAAGTTTCTCTACAATAAAGATGAAATATAACTTTCTTATATTATTTACAAAGAATATAAATATTAAAGTATTCATTCATTAATTAAAACATTCTTAAACAAAATTTAATTCAATTTGAGAATGTAAAGTTGAATTCATAATAGATTAGAGGGTCACTACAGGTACTTTTATTATTTTATTGATATCGTTACAAAATTGAATAATAATTTTCTTAGTTAAATCTTATTTTGATGAATGAAACCAATAAAATAGATTGAAAGAGAAAAAACAATTTGATGTATACGTCAAATTAGTCCGAACAATATTTATTAAGATTTTAGAAACAATTTAACATAGATTCTGTGCCAATATACATTATCAGTCTCATAAATCACACTCAGTCCAATCAATTAGCATTCAACCCAAAAAGATGATTTGTAAGTCATATCCAGGCACTTCTACTATTCTTTGGTATTATTGAGCAAAATTCATAATTGTTTGCAGAATGTTATTATGTTCATAGATAATTATTTTTAGTTCCAGATGAAGAGCAGAATAATTTGGAAATCATTCTTAGTAATAAGTTTTGAGAATGAAGCTACATTGGTAACATTATGTTGAATTCCAATGAAAGAAAATGTGGTATCCATTATTCCACAGCTCTTCCCTACATCAAAGCATAACAAATAATATATTTTTTGTTGATTGGTCGAAAAACATCAATATTCCAATATTATTAATTATAAAAATAGAGAGCATTCTGACATTAAACAAACATGAGACTATTAAATTGGGTCAGATTAATATAGAGTCTATAGATATTACAGCCTTTTCATAAATATTCAACAAGAAATCTACAACAGAACATAAAATGCAGAATAAGTCTTCAACAGGAACATGATCTGCATGAATAAAATGAAGATTCATGATTTCTGAAATATATGT
Organism: Laodelphax striatellus; assembly: GCA_017141395.1. Classification (NCBI taxonomy): domain Eukaryota; kingdom Metazoa; phylum Arthropoda; class Insecta; order Hemiptera; family Delphacidae; genus Laodelphax; species Laodelphax striatellus. The sequence goes on from CM029542.1 coordinate 13,488,109, forward strand.
ACCGTTCTTCAATCCCTAAAATAGGAAATTTTCATGAAAACTTGTTGTTTTTCCTATAAAATTAATCTTGAGAGATTCCAACTCTTTTTAAATCTAAAAAACAATAAATCAATCAGCTCTAAAAATCTGGTTTCCTTTAAAAGAATTGAAAAAATATGCACAATCAAAAAAATAACTAATGACATAGAATAATATTGTAATGCATACGAACAGATCTAAACCAAATGGATGAACGAATAATATTTATTCAGACACCTTTTAACAATCTTAAAACCTCAAAAGTTCACAGATTCATAGTATTCTATCAATAAAATTATACTAAACAATTCTTTAAATGTGATTTCACCACATAGAGAGTTTTGGAAAGTAGGTTTAGATCCTTCTAAATAAAACTCCTGTTTGACAAAATTCTAAAACCGGCTGAAGTTTTATTGCAAATCTAAGATTGATAATTTTCTTTACACTGTACATGATTTTTCAAAGCAGGACTATCTGAAAAACCTTTAACCGTTCCTGGTGGATGTTCTATTGCTTATTTATCATGTAATTATCTTTGATTTACTCTTCATAATTATTTTTTCAAAGTTGAATTCTCTGAACACCTCCAATCGTTCCATTGCATCATGTCCTTCTTTTTGTGCTTAATTTTTCAAAGTTGAATTGTCTGAAAAACCTTCATTGTCTATTATCATGTCTTTCTTTACAGATACGTTATAAGATCTGACTACAGTCTTCGAGTCAATTTTGATTTGCAGATGAAAATGTTGCTCATGTAGATTCGTAGAAGGCCCTATGTGAAGATGGTTCAAAACTGCCATAACTTGAGCTGAATTGATTACCTAACGTCGCTCCACTCTCCTTGCGGTGCCAGTTACCTGAAACATACACATTTTCATCAGATGAAAGACTAATAATTGAAATAGTTAAAAGAATCTTTATTCAAGTTAATATATTATCAACTTTATTATATTAGCAACTCTTACCTGCGCAAAGGATATTTCCTTGCAAGTCATTGATTTTGTAATATTTGAACATTTATTTTGTAATTATTCTGTGAAGATCTGAATAGAAGTTTTTGTTTTGAAGTAGCACAAATCCAAATTTACTTAACTTTACTATTCAAAGCTTGAGAATATAGACTTTTTCAAGACAGTATACAATTTACAAGGGTTGATAATACGAAAGTCAATTGCACATTGATATCCGATCAATCAATAATAATCAGCGATCATGAATCAATCAATACTTGTCTCATTATACAGAGTGATCAGAAAGTCTGTGAAATGTTTCTTATAGCTACTCTACGCTATCTGTCTGTTATTACACTTGAACATCAATGGAGGACTTATCAACACCTTTGAAGGAGCTTATTCCAAGAATTAATCTTTGATTGGATTTCCTGAATTTATAGTATTTCCAGGAATTTTTGAGCTTTATACTTATTTCGTACTTTTTATTCTTCAATAATTAAATTTAATTAATACTGATATACTACATAATTTTGATTTGAAAAATAAAAGTTATTAACGAATAAAAAAATATAAATATTAGAACACACAAGCACTGGTCAGTATCAATGCAACTAAATTTTATACATGTTTGCTGGTGGGGAGATTGTGGTGGGTCTGTTTCAGAAAAAATAGTCTTGTCAAACAGGAAAAATGCAAACGCACACTAGACTGAAAAATGTATTGCATGCTAGGCCATTCAATATCTTGATTAGTGTGTGTCCGCCTTTTCTCTGTATTACAGGACTTCTAAATTTCTATGAAACATGCCCCTGGGACTAACCAATACTACAGAGACCTCTAGTTTCAATGACTTGAACTCAAGTCACTTATTTTCCGTACTTTTTGAAAACTCTGTGATTTTATACATCAAATTCAACAGTAAAATTTCTGAGAAGAAAAAGTACTATACACATCTATCATATGAAGTTTCACTTATGAATAATATTAATGCAGACATTAAAAACTGTATGGATGAGCATGAAGTATAATGGAGTAACTGGTGAGAGTCTCCTTTAGAATCAAATAATCTCAGCTAACAAAAGAATACAAAACAGCGAAAAGTTGAAAAAACAGGTAAATAACTCTGACAAAACATTATCATAAGATTATATAGATATAGAAAACGTATTGCTGCAGTTACTGTTAGATATTTTCACAAACTAGACTTAACTTTAACGAAGTTTGGTTGTTATTTATTGAAGTTTTTTCAGTTATCTATAGATAATTTGACACCTTGTGAGATCGGACTCCCCGATGTCATATCTATTGAGTGATATTGTGCAGCAGCAAGTGGGTACCAAATCTATTCTTATAGCTCAGTGATGCAGCACAACAAGAATAATAAATTATTATTACTAGAGCTGAATAGAAGTGTAAACCCCTTCACTAAGACGAGTCACTAATAACTTTCAAGTAATTGAAAACAAGCTCTGTGAAGCAGTACAACAAGAACAATAAATAATTAGGCTAGAGCTGAATAAAAGTATAATCCTTTCACTAAGTCAAGCCACAATAGTGTTTTTCATTCTTAAAGACCCCTGAGCTCAGAGAGAGTACTGCACCACTTTCCGAGATAGCAAATCACACGCCTGCAGCGTTGCTAATACTTTAAAAAAAGTGATAATCTATGATTCTGATCATCTCTTCTACTTGTAAATCTCCCAAGTTAACACACCGAGGGCCGCATTAGGCTAGGCGTACACCGGTTAGTCAAGACAAGACAAGATGACATTAGTCACGTTTAGTCACAGTACTTCACATAGTTGCTTATGAAGCAACACACACCGATTAGTCATTGCATCAGTGTGTGCTGCTTCACAAGCAACTATGTGAATTACTGTGACCAAACGTGACTATTCGTCTTGTCTTGTCTCAACCGGTACGCTGCTATCAATCACAGTTTAAAAGTAGTTTAACTAAAACTACCTTCGACTCTGGATATACAACCGGAATTAATTTTTCTGCGCATGCTTCAATGACACTAGATGATCACACAGTGCTCTGTGATTGGTCCGACGTTATTGACGCATGCGCAGAAAAACTAATGTCGCTCGTATATCAAGAGCCGAAGCTAGTTTAAGTTGAACGTCTTTTAAACTGTGATTGATAATACGGGCCCGAGTCGTAATAGCAGGCTGAGTTTTTCATCCAATAAGCCTGGTTTTCATTAGTAGAGTTAACAGCAATCATGACAAGATTTACTACATCCAATTGATTACACTACCAATGTTGTTGAGGATAAACTCTAACCTACTAGCAGAGACTGTTTATTGTGAACAATGAAAACGTAGAGCATGGTAGTTTTTGGGGAGGCAATGGGAGAGTACTCCACACTACCACGATTCTCACACTCTACCACCACCACTCTAATGAACAGTTTCGAGCATGATAGATTGCACTAGTAGATAGATCTAGTAGGAACCATTTTAAGGCTAGATCTGTTAATAGACAAACACTTACCTAGATTCCATTGGAAAACAGCTACTTGACCAAGATAAGTAGATTAGTATTTGAATTGGTATGCTAGTTAAATAACACTACAATGAAATAACTTTTATTCAGCAACTATAAACAATCAAAGTTACAAATTGAACTTGAATAATTTTTCAAATATCAACAACTCTGTATTCTAATCACAGTGATCCATCGATAATCATTTTAGTAATTACTTTGACGTGCAAATAAACGAGAATAAAACTAAGTAACGATAGGAGATTCTTGTCAGTAGCCTAGGAAGATGATGTAAAAGCTTTGTGGGTACCATAAAAAGTCTCACCAAGCCGATTCTTATAGCTGCTACACGCTATGATACCGTTCATGCCGGGGGGTCTCTCGCCGGGACAGGCCAGGGAGGCGGTCGAACCGATAATGTTGATGTGACCGTTACTCGATAACCGTGACTTGTCACCGAGTAGCGGTGAATTGTGACTTTGGCTTCCGCCGATCTCCTCCGGAGCGCTAGCTGTTGAGTTCGGTATCTCTTTGTAGAGGTTTTGCGGTTTCGTACAGCAGATGAAGATCAGTACTACTGTGCCCTGTTACACAGAGAACAATATTGGTTAGTGAAGTTATTAGAAGATAAAAATAACATTATAGCATGAATTTGCTATAAGAGATTTAGATTTAGATTTATCACTTTATTCATGTAGATTACAATGTCAGCTTTAATTCTAGACTATATAGTTTAGCAATGAATCTCGTCAAAAATGAAAATTCCATAATTACAATCTTCAATAATTCACTTAAATTGTCCCTCGATATTACCAAAACTTGTAAAGTACTATGGAAGCTGATCAAATAATATGAATAAGAGCTTTACTTCTAGATAATTTCATACAGCTATTTTATTTATCAAATATATGGCTAGGTTCTAAATCATGACGATGGTTTAGTTTTGAAACTAAAAGCAATTACAATAATCCATTCAATAAACAGAGCAGAAGAGAACTATAGAACCTCTTTATTATACTCTACAGCTGTAATAAACAATATACATATATATTCAATACGATAATAGTAAAATGATCGTTCTGTATCCACATGAAACGGCGGAGTTTGAACATATAAATGTCCATTCTTGGAGAAGGATATGCAAGGACATCCTTCCCATAAACACTCAACCGTGATAAAGAGAGAGAATTTCAATCAAATCCTGTTTTCAAAGATATTTTTGTTGAAGATTTGTTTTTTCTTTCTTTAAATTTGATCTCTGTAATTGAGTTAATTAGTAGATATAATAGCTTTAGCTCATATTGAACTAAGTAATATCATAGACAACACTTATAACACAGACACACTAATAACATAGATACAATAGTATAGTTAGTCTATGGTAATATTATGTAACATGTTTTTATTTGGCAATAAAAGATTATAATTATAATCATCTTGCTAGAGAAAGCTCTTCAATATTCAGATAAGAAGTAATCGCATTAAATATTGCAAAAATTCAACTGCTATTGAGTACATAATAATATTAATGAAAGAAAAATCCAAGTAATGACACAAGCAACTCTGATGAGCCCCACAAATGCGAACATTGACAACAGGATAAATAGCGCACCACCAGAACGAAAGGGACACAACTCTTCATTTAATCAGATACTTGATACGAAGATCTCCAACTATTTTTTCTAATAATAAATAGGAAAAAAGCAGTGAAACCAAGTTTTCGTTGACTCACCACAATAGCTCCGAGCACAACAATGAACATAGTTGCAGCCCTGAATCCCAGCGAATCATAGAGCACACCAGCAATTGATGGACCAATGAAAGCTCCCAGCGCAAAAGTCGAAGTCCACAGACCAGAGATCAGGCCATAAGTCTCCAGGTTGTTGGGGAAACCATGCGCTCTGAAAAGACCAATAAGAACGGTTACTTCTTATAGTCATTACAATATAGCATAAAGAAAGCATTACCTGAGCAAGTAGATTGAATTGAAATTGAATTGAATTGAAAAGTGGATATCTAATCGGATAGGGAACGCTAAGGCGATTTGAGGAGAATTGATACCTGACAGAGTAGAAAGAATTATGTATATAGCACTAGGTAAGTCGATTATGAGATATGGTTTGCAAGGATTTTCTTAGTAATGTTTATCTGAGGAGAGTATCTGAGAAAGCCCAAAGAAACCTATCATATGAACATATTTTGAAATAGATGCAATGTCTCAAGTATCGAAGGTATTTTTTTGTATTTATTAATATTAGAGTATTATTTAAGAAAGAAGTGTTTAGGTCTTGAAGGAAGTCGTTATATTTTGAGAAATAAAAAATATGTTGTACCATTTGCATCTATCTTATCTTATTCCAAAACTTTTCAACGAATTACCCGAAAAATGTACGAACTTTGTTAATATGTAAACTTTGAAACGAAAACTGAGAATTTGCCAAGAATAAATCTATCTTATCTTATTCCAAAACATTTTAACCCAAGAATTGTAAGAAGTTTGTTAATATGAAAACTTTGAAACAAAATCTGAAAATTTGTTCAAATTATTTTACATTGGAAGATATTTGAATCTACTTTTATTTTAAAGATATTTTACAATTCCAGGTTGAATTTATTGTATTATTGTATTCTTGAGAGCTGAGCCTACTATTATTGTTAGTTTTTTAAACATGTTAATTTGAGTTGTCTATTAGTAAATTCCGTTGTTCACTTTTGTACTCGATTATTTTGTAAAATTGTTAAATTTACACATGTCTGTATATGAACCTTGTCAAGCAGCTTTCTTAAGGCTTGCTTAAGGTAATGTAATTTCGATTGAATAAAAGTTTTTAAATTCTATTTCTATAATATTATTAATTATGTAAATGCATTGTATTATGCGGGTGGGCCAACGATTACGAATTATTCAGTACGGTAATGAGTTCTTAATAATATTTGTTGCCTTTATTTTCTTGTGATAACAATTGATTTTTACTTACATAGCACAACGAAGCGCATCGGTGAATGATGATACCAGAAGAGCAGCGATTCCAAGTCCATGGATTACCAGTCCGACAATAGTAAGCCATAATGTCCTATAAAGGAGGTAGAACAATTAAATTTACATGTAATAACATCATTCCCATAATTTTTCTTTGAAAACAATTAAATTTTGAAGTGTGTTATAGACTAAAAGACTAAAAATATAGATAATATCATATTAGAAGGATAAAAGTTAACTAATAAAAAATTACATGAAAACTACAACCTTCAAGGATACCGGTACACAGTTTATGCTAGAGTTTTGTAAAACTAAATACACCAAAAACGCCAATTTCATTTGTATTTTGGGAAAAATACGTTTAAGGGGTTGAAAAGTCAAAATAACTCCGCGCCATCTCTCGGCGTTCGTTGGAACTGCTTGAAACACGTTTGCTAAATAGAGTTTAGAGCTTAGCGCTGTGGGATTACTCTAGTTACATTTTGAAGTATTCAAAAGATAAACTTAAATAATTGGACAACTGTTTGAGAAATCTGTATTCGATTTGGGAACCTTTGGATTATTTATCAGACAGGCGCTTATCGCCCTCGGCTACGGACCACTCCAATTTTGAAGTATTTTGAAGTATTCAAAAGACATAGCCTACTTAAATAATTGGACTTCTGTTTGAAAAATTTTAGGCCATTTTCACCTCTAATTACATTTTTTTGGTGGGGATGATGCCCACATAAGCTCTAGGCTTGTGCGTGGGTGATGGGAAGGATGATGATGAGGAATGAATGGACCTACAGTACCTACAGTATGTTGTCTACATTACAGTGATGCTATCTTCCAGTAGCCACAAGAATTAATATAAAGACCATCCTATTTACAGGCTCTTTAAGATGAATGTGCGCGACTTAATGAAAGCACTGTACAGAGTGTTTCAGAACTCCCTACCAATTCTCTAGGGCATTGTTACTGGGTAAAAAACATATCTAAATATCATATTTAAATTGTCCAGAAGTCCTTAGTTACTCACACAGCTGCCATTTTGTTTTTTTTCACTCATTATTTTTTATTTCAATAATGGTGAAACACATGTAATTGAAACTTTGCACCAACATTTATGACAACTAGACAAAGCTACAAAAAATACGGCAATTTTTCAAATTGGCTGGTTGCAGTGCATCCTGGGCTTACGGCTAAAGTCTGCTACAACAATGCAACAGTCTCCTTCTGCTTTGCATGTTATTTTCAAGCGATTTTAGATTATTTTGTGTGAATTTTAATGACAGTAAAAAAGGGTGCAAGTAACCTCCAGCGGTCACCTATCACTAAAGCTGCCATTTCTCAGTCAATATTGGTCCAATCTCAACAAATAAGGTTTCAATCGATTTGTAATTAAATTTACTAAACAAAGTTATTCTTGTAAAAGTTTCGTAATATCAACGGTTTCCGAGTTATTCAAGAAACACAATTTTAAATGGCCGCCATTTTGTTATATGGATTTGGAAAAGTGTGATAATTTTTTTGTAGCTTTGTTCAGTGGTCATAAATGTTGGTGCAAAGTTTCAATTCCATATGTTTCACCATTATTGAGATAAAAAATAATGAGTGAAAAAACAAAATGGCAGCTGTGTGAGTAACTAAGGACTTCTGGGCAATTTGAATATGATATTTAGATATGGTTTTTACCCAGGACCAATGCCCTTGAATATTGGTAGGGAGTTCTGAAACACCCTGTATAATACGTACGTAGGCATGGGCACGAAAGGCGCTGGTCCAATGGCCGAGAATCCGGTGATGAGTAGAACACAGCCGGTGACCGAGGCCACTTTGGGGTGTAGTCGACGTCCGTCGCACAGCCACCCCCAACAGGGGGCGGTTAGAGCATAGGTGCCTCCGTTTATCACAAACATCACGCCTAGAATAGCAGGCGGCAGTTTGAACTGAACAACAGACGAAACACAATAATTAGATGAAGGTTGAATAATTGTAAAAAATGAGTCACAAATTAGATAAAGGCGGAGTAATTGTAAAAAGTGGTCAATAATTTGATTTGTACAAGCAAAAGCCGCAGTTTATTACATTCATCTCTCCCAGAATAGCTGGTGTGGCAGTTTGAACTGAACAACAGACAAACCAATTATTGTAGAAATGAGATAAATAATTTGGTTTGTACGAGCAAAAGCCGTAGTTTATTACATTCATCTCTCCCAGAATAGCTGGCGGCAGTTTGAACTGAACAACAGACAAACTAATTATTGTAAAAATGAGATAAATAATTTGTTTTGTACGGGCAAAAGCCGCAGTTTAGTACATTCTTTTCTCCGAAAAACTTTGGAGGCAGGTTGAAATGCACAACAAAAGAGAAGAAATGGCATAGAGATAGATAGATAGATTGATTGATCTTTTATTCGTGTGCTGAGTCCAGAAAGACCCATTGCACATTTAAAAACAAAGAATGAAAACAAAAAAAAGAAGAAAATAAATATTGAAAAGAAAAGAAGAAGAAGAAAAGGAAGAAGAAGAAGGAAGAAGAAAGAAGGAAGAATAAAGAAGAAGAAGAAAAGAAGAAGGAAGAAGAAGAAGAAGAAGAAGAAGAGGAGAAGAAGAAGGAAGAAGAAGAAGAAGAAGAAGAAAGAAGAAGAAGAAGAGGAAGAAGAAGAAAAGAAGAAGAAGAAGAAGAAGAAGAAGAAGAAGAAGAAGAAGAAGAAGAAGAAGAAGAAGAAGAAGAAGAAGAAGAAGAAGAAGAAGAAGAAGAAGAAGAAGAAAGAAGAAGAAGAAGAAGAAGAAGAAGAAGAAGAAGAAGAAGAAGATTGGTGATAATAGATTACCTGTCTGAGATGTGGCTCAAGAGTGGCCGAGAGGAATCCGATACTCATTGAGGTGACAATAATACTGGCTGCGGCCAACAATACTCCCGGAATTCGTAGCACTTGTAGCAAGCTAGCTGGAACAAACAACACACATTCTATTAAAAAACATCAAAATCAACATAAAATAGAGACAGACATGAAATAAATATTGTGTGAGCTATTTATCCGGTAATCCTTATATATAATCACATAATTCATTTGAAATGCTTTCAAAATTCGAAATAATTCTAAAAAGTGGATAAAACTATAACCTAAGTGGAATTAGGATATCACGGCGAGGTGGAACAACCTTCGGGTCTCCCCACCGAGAAAAGCCATACGCTAAATAAATAAATAAATAAATTTGAATTGACGCTTGGCATTAGAGATACGTATATTATTTCTTGGCGTTGCTGATGACCGTAGAGTACGATGGCAAAGAAATAATACTGTATCTCTCTATCTATCTAATGCCAAGCGTCAAATTAAATGAATCTGATTATAGTAAAAGACTTTTGTAAAACTCATACACGTAGAAAGCCTTATTACATAAATTATATTTTATACAATTTCTTCAGTGCACTTTGTATTTTATTTCCATTTTTGATGTTTGATGTATTTGAAATTTTGTATTTATTTGATTTTTGAATCAGAATAAAACAATTTGAATTTGAATTTGAATTAATGACAGCCACTGTGACCTTTATATTGGGCAAATTCAAATTCGGTTTGCGCCAAAAGAAAGGTTGGTAATCCTTGATGTGCAGTTTAGATAATGAGCGTGAAACATTCCTTTAAGCATTGAATTAAAATCAATGTATGCAGGTTCAATTTATTCTTGAAAAATACGTTTAATGGATAAAAATGTAAAATAAACTCAGCGCCATCTCTCAGATTTTGACTGTACTGCTTCGAGACTGGAACTGCTAAATAAAGTATTGAATAAGGTGGTTTGCAAATTTATTAAAAAAAAGCAAATGGTACTTTCAGCTATTTAAAAAAAAAAGCTAATGGTACTTTCCACTATGGGCTTGGGCTGGTAAATAGTAAAAATAACCTAAAAATGTCCTACAGTAAATAATAGTATAAAGTCTAGACAATATTGTGAATAAATAACAACACAGCTATAGCAGGATTCTATTAACTTGTCAGAAAACACCTGATTTAATGCCAGTAAACGAGCGTACATCAATCAGCTGTTTTCTGACAATTTAAAAGAATCCTGCTATACATAATAATTAAGATCACTAAAAACAGATGAATAGAATATTATTAATTGGAAATGTTTACTAATGTATATAAAGATAAATCGGATTATAGTTAATATAGTTGAAAAAATAAGAGGACTACCAAGGGCGGATTTAAGGGGAGCTTGAGGGGGCATAAGCCCCCCCCCCCCACCAATTTATTGTAGCTATTGTAGCAAATATTATAAATTTAGTTACCAGTATATAATTGTTTATAGCAAAAAATTCATGTCAGAATCCGCCCATGAGGACTACTTATTCAATAGAATAGCAACAAGAATGAAAAAATAATGAATAAATTTCAATTTTTATAATGTAAATGGGAATAAATACCGACCTCCCGATTTGGAATCCTCCTCGCGATCAGGATGGTCGGGTAGGACGAAAGCTGTCATAACTGCTGATAGAAACAGCGCCGAACCCATCACTACGAAAGGCGTCGTGTATCCTCCCGCCTGATTCAACAGAGAACAAATTAATACTGTAGATCTTGGAGTTAATAATCATGTAGACTAATCAAGAAGGTGAATTATAGTCTGGCAACAGACAAAAGAACCTTCGCGCATCGTATCACCAAAGTGATACAGTATCACATAGTACCACTACTCTAGTGAGCGAGTGAGATAAACTGCTGCATTGCATAACGTGCGCTCTCTCTGCGCAGTAGAGTTCTTATTTTGGAGGCTCTTTTGTCTGTTGCCAGACTATAGCAGGTGAAGAGACTCAAATCAGAAACTGAAGATAAGTTGAGTAATTAATTAGATAAATTAGTCTTGTTATACCTAGTCTGTGCTAAAATGAAGAAGAACTGGAAGAAAAAGGAGAAGAATATGAAAAAGAAGGAGAAGGAAGAGAAGAAGAACAAGAATGAGAAAAAGATTGAAAAGAAGGAGGAGATGACAAGGAGGAAAAGAAGGAGATGACAAAAAGGAAAAGAAGAAGATGGAAAAGAAGGAGAAGGAGGAGATGAAGGAGAAGTAAAAGAATGAGGAAAAGAAGAAGAAGGAGGAGAAGGAGAGAAGGAGGAAGAAGGAGAAGAAGAAGAAGAAGAAGGATAAGAAGGAGGAGAAGGAGAAGAAAAAAGGAGGAGAAGAAGAAAAAGGAGGAGAAGAAGAAGAAGAAAACAGAGAAGGAGATTGAAGAAATGTTGATGAAGGAGGAGGAGAGGAGGAGGAGGAGAGGAGGAGGAGAGGGAGGAGGAGGAGGAAGGAGGGAGGAGGAAGAGGAGGAGGAGGAGAAGAGGAGGAGGAGGAGGAGGAGGAGGAGGAGGAGGAGGAGGAGGAGGAGGAGGAGGCGGAGGAGGATTGGAAACTATTTCATGTAGTTCAATAGTCGCAGTTTTATGCGACCTGGGATGTAGCAAACTAAACCAAACCAAACTAAACCAAAAGGAGTCAATAAACACACATAGCAAAGTAATAATATTTTCAAAATAATTTATCTCTCATCTGTCAATTGATAAAATTAAAATATCTTTTATAAGGCAGATTAAGGACTACTCTCTATTAAGCAACCTGATTGGTCACAGTCCACAATACATTGACAATTGTTATAAAAAGTAGAAGAATACAAAATTATTTGGTAAAATATATACATTATTATTCAAGTCATAACCAATAATTGTCAAGTTCAATATTCAAATTACCTGATAAAGAATTCCACCAACAGTAGGTCCGACTATGAGACCGAATCCAAAACATGTTTCCAATGATGCCTGAAAAATACAAGGCAATTAATCTTTCGTCTTCTTTTCAAAATTTCCAATTTGAATGAAATAAGTAAGTCAATGTACAATTTTCCAATTTGAATGAAATAAGTAAGTCAATGGTGAAAGAGTATAAATCAGAATAAATATATTAAAATAAGTAAGTCAGTGCAATAAACGGTAAGAGAGTAGAAACCAGAATAAATAGTAGAATTAGTTGAATTAAATAAGTAAGTCAGTGCAATAAATGGTAAAAGATTAGGAACCAGAATAGTAGAATAAGTTGAATTAAATAAGTAAGTCAGTGCAAGAAATGGTAAAAGAGTAGAAACCAGAATAAATAGAATAAAATAAGTAGAATAAGTTGAATAAAATAAGTAAGTTTTATCAGTGTAAGAAATAGTAAAAAGAGTGGAAACCAGTAAGTTTTTAATATAGATAACCCAGAAATCTTATCTGCACATTTTCAAGCATAACAATCCATGTTTTTTTCATGAAAGTAGAGATAACGGCAAAGCAATACTGACGAGATTTTATGAGAATACCAAACAATCATTCCATATTCCAAGCACGACCTAATAAATGAGTGATATCATGATATTAATAGTGTAAAAATGTCTGCGAATAAAGGAGTCCAAATAAATTAATGATATAATAAGTGTATTATAAACGTTCATAAATTTGAAGCTAATCCTGTCAACTTACAAAAGTCGTAGCAACGTTGTCAGGAAATTCTTTGGCAATAATTGCAAATGTGGCAATGAGAAAAGCCGCATTTCCCAAGGCTTCCACTATTCGAATTATAAACGATGCCGTTATGAAGGGATAGTGTCCATCAACTCTGTCCAATAGCCTGCAAAAATCAATAGATCAATCAGTAATGAATCATGAAAATGAACATAAATAATTATAGCATATCAATTTCAAATAGCTACAGAGGGAACATAATTGAGAGGGAGAAAATAATTATCTCAAAAATTTTATAAATGTAAACTAGTTTGGGTCATATGAATAAAAAATTTAATAAAAGGGAAAAGTATAGTATAGAATAACAAAAAAGGGAACAAGTATGGATTGACCATTGATTGTTTGGCACAAATGAGACAAAGATGATAATTTTTTCACTTATACAGATCAAAATACAAAAGTTTCATGGAAAAATACCATAAATTGATAAAAAATTTAAAACATACCCAAACAATATTGCACATACACCTGTAGTGAAAACCCCACCATTGAAAAGTGTTTTAGGTCCTATACGGTTCAACTGAAAAAATAAAACAATAAATTAGAAATATTATAACTATTCAGACACCAATTAATTTGAGAAATTTCTAACATCAAATTAAGCTATTATTATTAAGCTTATGGCATTTTTGGCGGGGAGACTCTCTCGGGTGTTCCGCCTCGCCGAATAATACAATGTTCCCCAATGGGAACTATCTATCAAGGGATAATTGGTTATGTTTGTGAAGTGGAACGACCCTACTCGGGTTTCCCCACTATTAAAAGCCGTACGCTAAATAAATAAATAAATGGGAACTATGGAAAACATGTAGGTTAAGTAGTCCAACACTGAATTTAAACTTATAGTTTTTGTAAAATCTTCCAAAATAAATTTCTTTTGATTAATAGATTCACATCACTACAACTTGAAATCATGAAACCAAACTTTCAACACAATATTGAATTTTACTATTTTAATATTTCGATGCTTAAACTAAATTAAACTATGAAAACACTGATCATCGTGAAGAACACTAAAATGTAACAATATCAGAAAATATTGGTTGAATGAGATTATTGAAGATAAAAATTGATTTATTGTTCATTCAGTGATATTATGAAAAGACCATTAAAATTGGACAAATTTTATTACGTAAACTGTCATTATTAGAGATCGATCAACTGTTGATTGAAAATTAATAGACCAACAAAAATTATAACTTCTCCGTCAATAAAATTACAGCAACTCATTTAAGAGTCATCTAATAATTAAATTAGATTAGCTGATTACTTTATTCATTTTAGATTGCAATAATCTCCTTAAATTCTAGATTATGATAGTTAAAATGAAAGTATTTACATATATCGATTGAATTGAACTAAGACAATTTATTTATTACACAGGTCTGCGATGGAAAAATTGTTTCATATTTATCTAGTGTTACTAACAGTATTTTAACAGTATTCATAATTATGAATATGAGATTCGATATGCTAACATTGATGTCATGTCATCATGTTGTCAAATTTATTCATTGCTTTCAATCACTTACAATATAATTCTGAAAGTTAAAAGAAATTACTGATTTGCATGCAAGACATTCATTTCCAATATACGATTGATGTGATTTTTATCAAAATTTGTAAATTGTTATATAATTACTGTCAGATACTGGCTCACTCTTTTCCGTTCCCTACAATACATGGTGTACCGTTGGAAGTTGAATAAATAAATAGATACATAATTAATTTTTGAATAATATGTTGTCTATACTTACATGCTTCCCATAAAAAGGGCTGACCGCAAATACTATAAGCTCGAAAACGCCAAACACTAGACCATACTCAGTCGCTGTAGCTCCTTTCTTCTCTGCCTGCAAATGCAAAGAGATATTAGTTTTGACAATTTTCACTGATAAGAACAGAGGTGTTTTCACATCTACATAAAAATAGAAACTCATTTTGTGAAATAAAAAGTGGAGTAATCGTATTGGAAAAAACTAAGTTCCACCTTGATCGTTACCTTTATTTATCGTATATGGCCGCAAGTGCATTTTACATACGGTAAAAACATATAAAAATCTTTATCTTATTAATCTTCTAAATAAATATGTTACAACAATGTACTTGGCTCATTCATTAAGAGTCAATTATATTTGAAAAAAAAAACTTATTGAAACACACACTTTGCTCAGAAATGTTGTGGAACTTCTCCATATTAGGTAAATGAATAAAAACAAATTTTGTCTATTCCACAGTATTTAAACTTATTGAAATTGTCAATCTCCACTATAATAAAAACAATCTTCACAGGACCATGGTTTCATGTTATACTTAACACATCCTCAGTGGATGTGATAATTTCAATACGTTTTTTTCTATCATGGTAAGATTCCACAACATCAATATTTGTTCTACAAATTTATCAATTACATTTAAATATCTGAGACACATATTTTTTATATTACAAATCAAGGCCAACTCAGGCTAGGCGCACACCGATTAGTCAAGACAAGACAAGACGAGATTAGTCTCGTTTAGTCACAGTAATTCACATAGCTGCTTATGAAGCAGCACACACTGATGCAATGACTAATCGGTGTGTGTTGCTTCATAAGCAGCTATGTGAATTACTGTGACTAAACGTGACTAATCTCATCTTGGCTTGACTAACCGGTGTACGCCTAGCCTTATACAGCACTGCGAAATGGCCATCAACACAAAATTTGTGAGTTACTTCCCACTTATTAAGTCATTTTAGTGTTTACATTTGATCAAGTGAGAAAAGAAGTTGGATCCATAACAATTCATGAATTTATTGATAATGTAGAGACGTACCAATTAATGAATTGTCAGTGTTGATAATATGTAAATTATATTTTAGAATTGACTGACCTCTTGAGGGTAGAAAGGTGCCTGCAGTGACACACAGATGGCGTTGCAAAAGTCCCCTATGCTCAGCACCACTAGAGTCAACAGCTGTCTTCGGGAGAAATTTGAGAGTTGCAGCATGATAAGATAACAATGTACACCTAGTCGCCAAACCTCTCAAACGCAGCTGCTTGCTTGCTTCCTGTCAATTGAAAAATGTAAAAAAGTTAATAAATAACTAATAAGCAAATCAAGAAGATTATAGAAATATAGAGTCAATCCTTATATATATTAAAAAAGTTTATCAAAACTATTGACAGCCCTTATGACCGTGTTATAGTGCGTCAATTTAGATGAAGTGTTATAGTGCGTCACCAAACTTTCACCATGTTCCCTATCAAAGGATAATTGGTTATGTTGGTGAAGTGGAACAACCCTACTCGGGTCTCCCCACTATTAAAAGTCATACGCTAAATAAATAAATAAATTTAGATGCGGTTTGCGTCAAAAGAAAAGTTATTGGTCCTAAATGTGCAAGTTTCATTGTATTTTGGAAAGAATAACTTACGTTTAAAGGGTAAAAAATGTAAAATAAACTCAACGCAATCTGTTGGCTTTTGAAGGAACTATGTCCGAATCACTGAGCAATACAGAGTGTTAGTTAGTCTAGTAGATTTTTAATAATGATTTTATAAATTTGATTTCCCATTCCAAATTGAAGTGAATTTTAGTGAATTATATAGTAGGCTATATATATAGCCTATATACAAGCCTCGTATAGACTAATATAGCAGGAAATTATAATAAAACAGAATAAAACAACTCTAAAAGCCCACAATATCTATACACATACAAAGCCCGCTCGTTTATGTATGCATCTATAAATAAATAAATATTGTATTGATTATTTTCAATATTAAAAATGCTGCTAGCAATAACATTAACAAATAGCCTACTATTACAAAAACAAAGAAGTACAGTGAAATTCTATAATCATACAATAAATATCTATATATTTATATTTATCTATTTTTACATTTATGTATAAAAATACAGTTGAATATGTTATCTATGTTTAATTATGTATCAATAAACACACTTGTTGAAAGTAGTAATTTCCAGTATAATTCTATACTAATTACAAAATTTTTTGGAAAATCTATTCAAATTGTCAGAAAACAGCTGATTGATGTACGCTCGTTTACTGACGTTAAATCAGCTGTTGTTCTGACAATTTAAAATAATCCTGCTATAGCTTGTGTGACTTAGGCTTAAGCTATTAAGGGCCGCTTTCCCCAACGCTGCTTATCCTATACATCTAGCTTAAGCTTCATTCGGAGAATAGGAAAAGTATAGAAAAAAATATAGAGCATCAGCTGTTGCACTTGAGCAGCGTTGGCGAAAGCGGCCCTTAGTTACTGCACTTAGGATTAAGCTATTGAGTTACTGCACTTAGGCTTAAGCTATTAAATTATTACACTTCTATAATACAGTTTACACAATCTGAAAAGAAGCAGAGCAGCTACCGTACAATCCAACCTACGTTACTGCACTAGAGTAACTGAAAGGAAAGCGACCATTGAAAATTGTTATAAATACCCTCAGAAAAACTCAAAGTTTATCTTATTTATCCTAGACAATGATAATATATATATTAAACCTCGAAAATTCAAGGTGGTTTGATATATTTTTTTCAGTTGTTTCATAAATGTATTATAGAATTTTCGAGATTTTTTTCATGGTTTCTGTTTGCTGATGAAATACTTGCATCATTCTTTATTAAAAAAATATTATATACAAAAAACTCTATTCACGGGTGACAAGTATCATTGAACTACACGTAAAACGTGTAGAATAATGTGCGCAACATTTATTATATAAAAGTATTTCTCGTTGTTCAACATTCTTGAAAAAATGAGATAAAACTAGTTATGAACCGTGGAGACCTCAGTAGATGTATTTAAAAATACAATTTTGTTTTGACATGTCAAGACAGTGTCTACTGTCGCTTATAATATTATTTAGCCAACAAAACGTGGGATTCATTATCATTCTTGAATTAATTATTGTTGGGAGTGAGTGGCAGAATAATAGGTTTATCTAACTTCATTAATTAATTGTATGGCAAAGTACTACAGTCAATCGTTTTACTGAGAAAAATTGGACAATTGTTCGAAATTAGGTAATTAAGAGAAATTCTGGAGTGTGTGTCTGTTTATTTTTTCTTGATTGTATCTGACCTAATAAATAAATGAATAAATGCATATGCATTTAATAAATTTATATGAGGTATATGTATACGATATGAGGTTTATTTATTATAAACTATGTACTATAATCTACTTTGTCTCAAGCTGATTAAATCTGAAATGATTTATATTGAGGATTTTTTCCTTCAATCTCATTGGAATGTAAGTAACTATTATTAAAAATTAATGCCATAGCTCGTTCACTATTTTTAACTATATACATTTCCTCTTAAACTGATTAAATCTGAATGAATTATATTGAGGATTCTTTCTTTCAATCCCATTGGTAAGTAACTACTGTACTATTCAATTAATGCTATAGCTCGTTCACTTTGTTATGGCTTCAGGACTGGAGATTGACTATTTTCATTACAACTTACAGCTTTTTACCATGTTCACAATGTATAAAATTTCATACAATATACAATACTAATGACGCTGCATCACAGTAAATGGATTATTCTACACTTCTATGATTACAAAAAGCTGTAATGAGGTAATTTACTGTCAGTTAAGGTGCCTTAGCAAAGTGAACGAGCTATACGATTAATTTTTAATAATAGTTGCTTAAATTTCAATAAGATTGAAGGAAAGAATCCTCAATATAATTCATTCCAGATTTAATCAGTTTGAGACATATCTACATATTTAATCAGTTTGAGCTTATTGTAAGATGAGGTGCATTTATCATGAACTATACACTTTATATAATATTACAAATTAAACTGAATAAGTCTGGACTAAATACAAGTAATATATTAAGGAGAATTCTTTAATCTTTCAATCTCAATGAAACCAAAGTGCGGTACCGGTATTTATCAGAGCTTATTGTGAGTAGGTACTCGGTCGGTACCGTAATAATGATTCTCGCTTATTTAATAAAATTGGATGAAACGTGCTTTCTTCTATAACAGCAGTCACATTTCAAAAGTATTTGGTTTTTCTGAACTATCATCAATTGGACTCTTTCAAAATCAAATCTTTCACACAAGTGCGGGCCGGACGCGGATCCGACTGAATGAAAGTTAATAAACCATATGGGTGTATTCAGACGCTCAGTATGAAAACACCCATTAAGTTACATACAGTATTAAGTCAAACGGTCCGATCCAGGCCTAGACAGTACTGGTGTGAAACAGGCCAAAGAACTGTACTTTTATCAAAACAACAATAATTACGATAGGCTACTATTTATACAGTAGCCTACATTATGAAGAATAAATTGAGATATCTTTCTGAACATTGATACTTTGTAGAATGTTTATTTTGTTGAAATACTATTCACTTATAGAAAGAGCAAGTTATTTATCGAACTGAACATTAGAAGTTATAACTGTCTCTTATAAAGGAATCTTTATCTGTATCTTGTAAAGGAAACTGTAAAAGATCAGTGGTCACTCGGTGAGAGCGGTTGCCAAGTAATCATGTGGTTAAGTAACAAACATTCAAGACTGATCTCGGATGGGTGACCGATACAAAAAATAAGGCGAGGTGGAACCTACCCGTAAAAGGGTCTCCCCAACGATAATCAGTTCGAAAAACATTTGAGTAGGCCTATCTAGAGATTGTCCTAACTTTCTGAAAGAAGTTTTCCACCATAGAAAATTCTATCAATAACAAGTAGAATAGTCTCTGCTTTCACCTTCAACATTCTACCTTTTTATTGAAGGATATTTACTTTGCTGAAGGTGAAGCAGACATAAGCTCTAGACTTGTGTGTGAGTAACGGGAGAAATCGTGATGAGGGATGAACGAATCTACAGCTTTAGGTGAATTTCAAACCACCGGAAGTCTATTAAAAATCTTAGAAATTATAGATAGTGGAGCCAGAAACTGAGCATGTGTTTTCAAATGATGATATTCAGACAGTAAGGTTGCAGGATCGTCTAAGCGTCATCATTTGAAAACACATGTTTGTTATCTGAGTCGCTCAGTTTCCACGATTTGAGTTTCCAAGTGTGAGTAGAGCCTTATTGATTTATATCATTTTCAAAAGTGAAGTATTATTCTTTGGAGGTGGAGCATGGTCTAAAACAAAGTATTGAGACAATTTTTCAAATTTGGCATTGATTCAAAAAAATAATTGACACGTGAGTTTTAATAAAACTCAAATCTAAAAGCATTTCCATCATAGCTTGTCACGTGAGTCTCTAAAAAACTGATAAGCTCATCAATCTCAGTTTATGAACTCTATTAAATGATTTTATCGAATAAATGGTTTTTCTATCAACGGACACTCAAAATGTAATTATCTTTCATATTATATACCTTACTACCTACTCCTTACAAATACCGGTATATTTATTTGGATTCTCGTTTCACTGATTAATCGATTATTTTAAATTATGACTTATATTTTAAGTGATCTCTATACATGAAGCTCAGCACGTACGATGATGATGATGATGATGATGATGATGATGATAAAAAGGGTACCATTGACTCAATTTCTTTTGAAAATCTTTACACGTGTAGCATAATTCTTTTCTTTTAAATACTAAGGTAGCCTACATCCTGAAGTTGAATAATAATCACTGTTTTTGTAAAAAATCTCGTCTAATACCGGTAGACAGAAAAGACAAAATGACTTTCCGGACCCTACCACACACCATTAAAATGAGAACATTTAGGGCCGGTTCATGAGCTCGGGATTTAGCCAAGTCCTAGACTAAAACGGGTGGCCACCGTAGCATCGACAAACGTTAGTCTCGACACTATGTACTAAGGGCTCTCTATGCTGCTAACCCACTAACCAGTCGAGACAAACGTTTGTCGATGAACGGGTAGCCACCCGTTTTAGTCTAGGACTTGGCTAAATCCCGAGCTCATGAACCGGCCCTAAATGATGCTTATTTTCTGCTTCATTTAGGCCTAACTTGAATAAACCACAATAAAAACTTATTTCAACATTCACTCAATACAATTTAAACATAAATATTTTACAACCCTTACCTGCTACAGAACACAATCCACCCGAAACCTTCAGGAACTTTCACTCAAATTTCCACAAATTTTCACGCTCCCGTACAGTTCAAGTACAATTACAAAGACACATGCTTGAGTTCAACTTTCAACTTAGTTACTTGAAAAACTTTACAAGTTTAAAAAAGACTTTGTAGATTGTAGAAGACTTTGTAACTTAGTACGCCTGCTTTGCAACGACTAAAATGGTTTTTGTAACTTTGAAGTAATTGCACGTAACACTTAACACACCAAGTTGCTTCAATAAGAAGCCATCACACAGAGACAAAACGAATAAATGCTGACAATCACTGCTGGGTTTCGAATCATCGGTCACAACAAGACAATCGCTTATCTTTCAAGCCTCAGATGTTAAAGGTCCTCTATCAACATTTTCAACGACCTTTAGCACTCAATGCAGTACATAATACAATTCGATACCGTATAACTTCATTATTGTAGAAGGGGCTGTCTGTATTAATAACGGGCCTAATCAATGCTGGCTAATTTATGTCAATAAAATGTTCAATTGTCAATAGTGTGTAACGTGGAGTCAATGGTGTGGTCATATAATAATTATCTTTGGATGCGATATCTGAAAATTTGTTGGATCACTCGTGAGGAGAGGCAGGTTTCTGTTGATGAACATATTTCTAATTAGTATAGAAAATTCGAGAAACAGAAATCCAATGATAGCTTTATAAATAGCCCTGAAGACTTCTGTTACAGCAAATATCGACAACAGAACTAAATAGCAAGAGGATAATCGATGAATGCCACTGTTCAAAAAGTATTGCCACTGTATCCGTTTGCTATTAAAGCCCGGTCTAGACGCTACGATAAGTTTGTCAAACTTATTGGATCTAAATTGGAGGATTCTCTAAGATTCAAGGAATAAAAAGTAAATAATTTCTCATCAGACTATAGCCGAAAGTAAACATTTCCCACACTGCACAGTGTATGAAAGCATTCGTTTCCAAAAAGTTTTCGAAAGTTTGGATAATGAAGCTAACTTAGGCCTCTTCACTATATCATGAGTAGTCTGAATTATTTATATTTGCCTATAAAGTTCATTTGCTTTGTTTATCTAATCGGAGATTAGATTCTGTGAACAGTAGACCTCGCGGCTAAATATTTTGTAGGCTACATAAATAAACGAACACAAACTACAATATTTAACTTGAAATAATTGCTGTGCTCCAATTAATTCAATTTAGTATTCAATGAGATTCTATTTATCAATGATTAACACTTTAACAGGAAATGATATTTATAGTTGATTTATTATCAATATTTAATTGAGTATTGACTTCCGTTTGAGATTCATTCAAAACGTATTTATTTTACTTATCAAATGAATACGCTTTCTTCTGAGCGTAGCAATTCTGGAAGCATAGAGATAATAACAATTGTTTTACCTCAATCAAAACCCTTTATTCATCAAGAAAGTCTAATCTTCGAAAAACTTCTCTTTTGAAAGCCTTCTCGTCAAGATTTGTTCAAGGTTTCTGTTCAAGGTTGTGAAATATTTTCTTCTTCATAAAATATTTCAAACTGTGATGCAATTAATAAAACTTTTGGAAGGCCTGTTCAAGTCACACTCAAGCTAGAATATCAGTACGGTACATGAAAAATTGAAAGAAAACATACTTTTTGCTTTATAGATCATTAAAAATGTTCAAATTGATCAATTACTATTTGTGTATTCATTTTTATTTAACAAAGGCTGTATTCACTCGTAGTATACTTTTTTACACTTTTATACAATTGGGTCTAATTATTTTCCTTGATTCAGAGCTTACCAGTAAATAGTGAGATTTAGACATATAAAAAAGGTGGGACAGATGATTTAATCCCTTGATTTTGTCCCTTAATTCCTATAGTCCATATCAATAAAAATGAATTTTAATGCTACATTCTTGTGGTTACTGAGTCACATTGGAATGTTTCTGCTTTAAATTGTTATCATTTCTTGAGAGAAAGAGTCTATTCATCTGAAGAGTTTCATTCTGGTTCTTGGAAAGTTGTAATCAATGATAATATTTTTGTCAATGGTTTGTAACACTTAAAGAAAGAGAGAGAGTGAGATAGACAGAGAGTGAGAGAGCGTGACAGAGAGAGAGAGAATTAGAGAGTGGAGGGGACGAATCCTAATCTCTTAATCATTGTAAATAAATAAAATATTCGTAGTTCAATTGTGATATCATCAATAAAGTAATAAATTAATAAGAAATTGTACTGTCTGGCCTGCTTCAGAACCGTTTGACATAAATAACGTATTTACGTGTTATTCTTAATACTAGTATTCGCGAAATTCACGCATGATTTGCATGCATGATACTAAAAGCGTAAAACAAATAATAGTAATAATGAGGACATTACGATGGCATTTGACCTGCAATTCCGTTTTCATATGCATTTCTAATGGACACAATGAAGTACAATAAAAAAAATGGATACAAAGACATTATTTTTTCTCAATACAGACCGTCAAGAGTTAACTATGTCATGCCATGGTTCTGTTGAGATAGATTTAGCGGTTACAAAAATTTCCTCACCACTTGAATGTCAAAACCATGATTTCAGTTGCATAAAATTTTATAAACAAATTATTGTTAGTTTTTTGTAGAGTAAGCAATGGCCCTGACGAAATTTGACAGCTATAGTTCCGGTCGCGTTAATAGGGAACTTGAAATTAGGAAATTTGTTTAATAATTATAAGGTCCATTTCAAAAGCTATCTAAAATTTTATGAAATTATCTACATTTGATTAGGCCTTACTGCCTATTACCGGATAAAGTAGGATTGTATGAATTTCTCGAATTCAAGGATATAGGCCTATCATCGAAATTCAAGGTTGTATCTTTATCTTCATTTAACAAATAGAAGGAAAGAGAAATAGGCAGATGCCCATAACTTCTTTAATTCCTGAATTCAGTCACATGATTTTATATTATTATAATAAACGGATCGAATTGAATCATGGCCATCTTCAGACATAGAAGGTGTCTGAAACGAAAGAAGGTGCCTAAAGGACATAGAAGGCGCCAATAACTAAAGAAGGCCATGATTGAATATAAGAGTGAAGTCTATTGGTGTAGGTGTATGTATGAACAAAATGCGCAGAAATAACTTTAAAACTAAGCTCAACTTCAAAGCTCTCATCCTCTCTTATATAATATATCTAACTACAATTATTCAGCTAAGTTATAAGTTGCACAATAAAACAATTATCGCTATCAAAAGTAACAAGATTTACGTTGAAAATTGCTTTGAGAATTGACCCGAATCAACCTCAGCAGAAGTTATGCATTGTTGACAGAATAAATCACAACTTCTGCACAATTTGCTGTTGGAGTGATAGCTCTGCGCCAATGATAAGATTTGATGACATATTTTAGCAGGATAAATATGTGGTAAAGTTTATACACATTAATTATTATAATCGTAATGAGTAATCACAACTAATTAACATCATGCTCATTAGAAAGTGATCAGATTCATAATTATAATGCAGTTATTTTATTTTTATAAGAAGATGAGTATTCAATTTTTCACATTTACAACAGTAATGAGTAATCACATGGTTGTTATTGTAGGACGCGTTTCGAGGCGCTGGGCTCTATCTTCAGCGTACAAGGAGTGACTTAATACTTTATACATAACTAATCGAGTATCAAGTTAGGCTACTCCTTGTATGATGGAGATGGGGCTCAGTGCCTCGAAACGCGTCCTATAATAACAACAACTTCATTACGATACTGTTGTAAATGTGAGAGTTCTAACACACATATCTTGTTATTATTTCATCACAGATCATTCTATCTTAAGAAATACGAGGCCACCCCGTGCAGCGCAAAGCGCCGCTCATTGAATTTTCTAAAATTCTTAGTTTTAAATAGTTGCTATTTTGATTATCAACAGCTGACAGCAGCTCAGTCATACCAATGAAATCCTACTGATTACTGGTCACGTACTACTTTCAGCTTCTAAGCTCTCTAGGCTATCTATGGGAGATTTTACAAACTAACCCAAGTTTAGTGCAATTTAATGCCAACAGATAGTGCCACAGGAAACTATTTCAGGTTTTAATCAAAGTTCTCCTATTTGAAATGGTTATTTTTGAAAAACAAATGGAGCCTGCAAAAATTCGATTTCTCATCTTTCTTTTGGCGCAAACCGCATCAAAATCGGTCCACTCAAACTTCTCCACGAACTTTCCAAAGTCGGGCATGAAACTCTTTTCATATATAAGATAATAATTGTCTCTGATTTGACCAACAGCTGAAGTAGGATGAAGAACTTGGAAAAAATTATTTGCATGCTGCTTTTTTTTAACTTTTTTTCTCTTGAAAGATAGGTAATTATTACAGACTGTAGGCTACTGTACCCAGATTTCCAATTTTCTATATTCTCTACGATTCAAGGGACCATGAAGTATTTGGTAATTTCTCTTCATTCCAAGGGTAAAGAAATGTCTATAGGTATAAACATATTCTTACAGTAGATTGTTAATATATTGTACAATATAATTATAATATCGCACTTACCTATTGGTAATACATGCTGAATATGAAGTGAAGGCAAAAGATGATCCATCCAATCTAATAATTACGTATTAACTCCAGTTAGACATGATCATTGAATAAGTTTTTAAGAATTCAATTGAAGAAAGTTTTGCAAGAATTCAGTTAGAACTTAGAATTAAGAGCTTCTTCAATGAATTAGAATTCATTGAAGAAGGTTTTGCAAGAATTCAATTAGAGCTCTTTTATATTGTTTTATTGCTCTTCTCAAAACATCCTTGTTGGTGTTGTGGAAAATGATAAAATGCTACATCGAAGTATAGGGGGAACTCTACGCTCATTCTTGAGCAAATTATTACCACAGTTTCATAATTAGGTAGGTATCAATTGAAAATAATACCTATGCACTTGAGTATGAAATCTTGAAGGAATGTCAAATAATATTGAATAATTATAGAATTATAAATCTTTTGAAGAAGTTTTTTTTGTATCCAGTTATATGATTTTGTTTGACGAACTATTTTGTAATTTTCTGACAGATTGAATTTTGTAATAATCCTTGAACAAATTCTTACTCTTTGAAATTATATTACTTAAAATTATTCAATTCGCCTTAGCCGCCTCGGCTACGAACCACTCCAATTATAATTGAATTTGATTTGTTGTGAATGTTCCGTGAGAATATAGCTCTAAATAAAAATTTATTGGTTTGTGTAGTGAGTAGAAGCTGATTAATCAGAACCTTTTATTAATCACATATCTTTTTTTTTTCTATTTCAAGTAATAAAAATAATAAAATTGTAGCTGTATAACTAGTAATACTAGGATACTAAATATTTGAAAAATTAATCAACAACTAAATCTACGTTCTAATTTTCTACATGAATGAAGCCCAACTACTTCTACTACTACGTGTTTTCTGATCTACAAAATAATACAGTTACTACCAGATGCAGAGAGATGAGATAAAATTGAAAGATCGAATTTAGGAAAGAAACGTAGGTAACTACTGAACAAGAGCAGAAATGAAAAGCAAGCAATAAAAAAAAAAAATTCCAACTGCTACAGTTTTTCAGACGTGAAAAGAAAATAGAAATAATAATGAAGAAGGGACAGACTAGGATAACAGAAAACAAGGTTCAAGTCACATAGAAATTGAATTAGATTAATAAGAAATCTCAAAATTATAAGTTGAAATACAGCGAATGCTAGTTGCAAGCTAAAGTAAGACACACACTAGACACTCATACTACACTGCTATAATGCTGAAAACCTTAATAATATGCAAGTATAGTGTATGCAACTCGTACAAACTCACATCCAATGTAACCGCGGCCTTACTCTGTGTGAATTCCTCCATTTATTAGCAAATGTTTCATTTTGTTGTAATGCTCTCTGCTAGAAAATGTCCACAAGATACCGTGCGGTATTAAATGAGGAAAATTACATCCAATTTCTATAGTTTTACGGTAAGTTACTAATTGTAGAAGACCAACATATCAGACTGGAAAATATATATATATTTAGGATTTACAGTGTTTCACTGCCTTCCTTCTTTCAGTCGAGTTCTCCACTTTTGTCTGTCCTCCCATTCACCATCTCTTAGATTCCTGGCCTCCATTGCCTCATCCACCTCATTCCGTTACCATCTCTATCCATTTACTTGCACTTGCTCTCCTAGCATGTCCATACCATATCAATCTTTTGTCCTCAATGAATTTCACAACATCATACTCAACTTTCATTCTGCCAAATAAAAGAAATAATAACTGGAAAATAAAATCCTAATAAAAGAATGTGATAATAATAAATTAATAATCACAGAACATAGTTCCAACCTTCCAGAAAATAAAAACCTAATGGAAGAATGTAGTAATAATAAATTACTAATTGTAGAAGATACTGAAGTCACAAACTTCAAGACTGGAAAATGAAAACCTAATGGAAAAATGTGATAATACAAGGAGCATAAGAAAATCATAGAATTTTTAGTTAGAAAATTTATTACACATCACAATAGCTTGTTCATGTTAAATAAAATTTTACAATCCACCATTTTATCACACGCAAATTACTAATTTTCTGAATAAATAGCACAAAAATATAAATTTCACTATACATATCACATTATTCAATGCACAGGAGTTGATTTATATTGCTTGACATTATTTTTCTACAATAGGCAAGCTTTGCACAAATTTAATTATATCAGTAGAATACATACTGCTGGATAAATAAGTTTTATCATAAATATTCTAGAGGCCTTGGATGATTTGTGAGGAAAATATTGAATTTAATTGAAGTTTCAATATTTTTAAGAGCTAGATTAATGTGGTTGAAAAATTGTCTACAAAAATAATTGCTGAGGAAGATTTCCAAGGGATTCACTAACCTTCCCAAGCATTTTGAAGTTGAATAACTGAGCTTGGAGGAAAATATTCAATAAATTCAAAATTTAATTGAAAGTATCTCCACAATAATTACAAAATAGTGTAGCTCATTATTCTTGAATGATTATTTTCAACGATTAATCTGCATTTTCCCAATAATTATGAACCCAGTGTTTATTGAAAGTGAGAATTGAAAATCTATAGTTGAGGTTGAAATTTCATTGGTTGAAGGTGGAAATCTAGTAAACTTGGAAAATATTATAAAAGTACATTCAAATAGTAAAAAAATATATGGATAGCAGTATTTATTGTTTAAAGAATATTTTTAAATAATTCTTCAATGTATACAGATTTAGAGAAACGTTACATGAAATGTGGAATAGAAATTCAATACCTGATGTGTAATTAGTAATGTGAAGATTTCAGACGGTTTAAGAATTGACATCAAATTTGTATATTGATTAAGATAATGTGCAACAAATTTAAAGAACAGTAAATCAATCATTAGCTATAATGACAACAAAATTTATAGGGGAAGGAGTATAATGAAGTATATATCCCAAAGACAATGAGAACAATCTAGCATTGTTTAGAAGCAACAATAGCTTGATAGGAAGCATATCAAAAATATAATTCATTCAACCTAAATAAGATTTAGAATTACAAGTCACAAAATATATAAGACAAAAATAGTATATTTAAATCAAAACAAACTACAAGAAAATAGGAAACATCAAAATTATGAAAAGTACATATGAAATTCGGATTTTTACTAGAATTAGAAAAAATATCGAAGTACATTATTTTGAGGTTGGTTTCTACTTGTTCGCAGATTTGATGTCTAGTGGGATCGGACTCCCCTATTAAGTTAATCTATCCAGTGACACTTCGTTTTCAATCTTAGTTGATAAAAAATTGATACTAAGAATCAATTGATTGCTTTGCCAATTTAGTAAAAATCTGTTCAAATTGGAAGGACGTCAAGATTTCATCAAATAAGTATTTGATCGAACAATCATAATCATAATTCTGACGATTAATGCTAGTACTTTAATTTGGTTCAAAATGTTACAATTTATGTGACAATTGTCATAAAAAAATGTGACAATTCATCTCTGTATTTTAATTTGGTTCAGGAAAATTATAAAAAAATTGTGACAGTTCATCACAGTATTTGAATTTAGTTTTGAACATTTAGAATTTAGAACAAACATAAATCACCTAATAATATTGTAATGAATCATCTCATAACATTTAGTCCATGAAAATCCAAAAAATCGTAGATCAAACAAACAATCATAATCATAGTTCTGACAATCCATATCAATGTTTGAATTTGGTTCAGGAATATTATACCAAATTGTTACAATCCATCTCATTATTTCAGGAAAGTCAACGAAAATTTCTCGATCATACAAAACTATCATCAAATTCAATAGCGATTATTCATCGCAGTAGTTAAATCTAGTTCAAGAAAATTCAACAACAAAAATAAATCATCAAATTATGACAATTAAACATAGCAGTTGAGAAATTATAATTCAAGAAAATTCAACAAACTCATCAATCGAAAAAATCACAATTGTGACTATCTCTCACTGTTGCTCTTAGTCCATTACTTTACTGTCGCTCTTAAACATCCTCCTCCTCCTCCTCCTACTTCACATCCTCCAACTCCTCCTCCTCCTCCTCCTCCTCCTCCTCCTCCTCCTCCTCCTCCTACTCCTCCTCCTCCTCCTCCTCCTCCTCCTCCTCCTCCTCCTCCTCCTCCTCCTACTTCTTCTCCTTCTCCTCCTCCTCAATTAGCAGCTCCACCGGATCGTCCGTCAGCCGCCATTGGTTGAAAGTCGAGCGAAGCGCTGTTAATGCAGAATCGTTTGCGGGTCGGAGCCGGGCCGTCGTTGAACACGTGACCCAGATGAGCGTCGCACTTAGAACAGGTGACCTCCGTCCTTATCATACCTGGATTTTTGATCAATAAAAGTAGGTTGGCGCCAACTTTAGAAGCAGAAGAAAAAGGAAGAAGAAACAGAGAAGAGAGAAAGGTAGAGAGGGAAAGAGATCGAGAAATAGAAAGAGTGTGTGTGCGCGTCGACCCATGATAGAGAAGAATAGGAGAAAAAGGTTGGGATATAGAGAAGAGAGTAAGAGAGAAGAAAATAGAGGAGAAGAGGAAGATGGAGGAAGAAGGAAAAGGTGGAAAGAAAATAAGATAAACCAATTAGCCATGTCGTGCCGATACCACCGGGTTTTCGTTTTTGTTCAATTCAAATTTGCAAACCACATACATACACACACAGCACAAAACAAACAGAACAGAAGAAGGTTAGGTTAGGCATGTGAAAAACTGACAAGAATTTAGTTACTAAGCCTAGTCGTTGGATTAATAGAAGTAACATGGTAGTAGAAAGGTCTATTGAAATGAAGAGACAAGAATAAAAGAGATGGTGGAAAACATGCTGGGAGAGTGGAAGAGACGATAAAAGAAAAAAGAAATGAACAGAGAAAGATGTTCAAAAAACGAGAGGGTAACCGATTTCAAAATTTTTATACAGCGTTTCTCAAACAATAGTGACTTCAGTACCACCACGGCATTCTACAAACTAGAAGAAACAGAAAATGACGTTAGCAAAATGTTAATTTCTTCTTAGTTTCTCTGTAATGCGCCATTTTGTTCTTAAGGAATTTGCATAATATCTCATTTAGCATTAACTAAATATGATGCAAACTCTTGAAAAAAATTAAAATGGCGGAATACACGAGAAAATTGAAGAGAAATCAACATTTTCCAACGACTTTCCTGTTTGTTCTGTGATAGTACTGAAGTCACTGTATTTGGGACACTCTGTATAAAGAAGAGGGCAGCAGTCAATACTTTTTATAATTTTAGAAAGACTTTTGATTGTCTAGTTAGAAAGTAGGCTAACAAACATGGGTAAACAACAGTAAAACATCAGAATGTTTAGAAGTGGGGAATCTTCAGTCTCCATTCAGACATGCCCCAAGCTTGAATCTTTAGGATTTTCATACACAGAAGTAAAAATCCCATGTTTGAGGATCATTCTCAACAAGAAATTAGGAGTATTATAAATTGAGTTAACTTACTTTTTCATTGCTTTGTATGTAAAGAAATTAAGGACTTGCAGAAAACCTTGTGAAATCCTTAGGATTTCTTAGTTTTATAAACAGTACAGGTTTATATTTGTAAATAATTTGAAATAATGGATTAATAATAATGTATTAAAAATTGAATTGCCGTTTCAACACTTCGTGTGTGAAAAAATGGTATTCTAGAATATTTGGGTAGAAGTAATATCGAGGTATTGATTAGAATAGAATGACTTCTTCATTTTTCTGACGTGGTAAAGTTTGAACAATCGGATCCACTCTACCACGCATTGCGATCACAGCACTCACTTGCTTAAAGATTAAATAATTCTTCATTAAATTCAAGTTCAGCCGGGTTCAAAAAGGAAAAAAATCATGAAGAAACAAAGAGCGAGATCTAATAGGAAAGAAAAAGTATGCAATGAGAGAAATTCTAAATTACATAAATGAAATACTTCACAAAACAACCCAAATCAAATAAAAAGATACAGGGAATACAAGAATTGACCAAAAAATACGAGTGAAAAAGTTAATTGAAACTAAACAACAGTCATACCATGCAAAGCTTCACAAAAATACTCTTTTATTAAACTGATGTTGTCATTTTCTGGAATTTATGAGAAAATTGCACCTAATTTTGAAATTATCAAAATTAGTATTATTTGAAATTATCAAAATTATTATTTGTCATTAGTTAATGACACACTCAGTTTAATAAAACCGAAAATAGTTTGTACACTATTAAATTCTTCATCGAATTCCATCCAATAGAATGACATTGAATTAAACAGCTGACTAGTTAAGGTAACCACACACTACACATGTACTATTGTAACACAGCTAATCACGATAAGTGTGTGTCTACCTTACAAGTCAGTTTTCAAATCAAAGTTATTTTACTGGATGTTATTTGAAGAACAATTTGATAGTTTACAAACGCCTTAAGACCTTCACCAATAAAAATCATAATAAACATAAATTGAAGGAAGAAGAGGGAAAAGTAAGGAAAGAGAAGTTAACAGAGAACACAGTTCAACAATTAAATGAGTAGAGTACTACCAGATATTAACACTACCCTTCAAGAAAACATTAATGGAAGAATATATGTAATTGAAATATTAAGAATCAATAAGCAACATCAACTTAAGATAAATATTGGTGAAATATAAAGTAATGAGTGAATTGTTTTTGCTGGGGATGATGCCCACATAAGCTCAAGGCTTGTGTGTGGGTAATAGGAAGTCTGATGATGAGAGACTAATGGATTTAAAATAATTTTTCAATTTTTTCCAAATTAAACATAGGATAGTGTTAATATCTGGTAGAACTGGCAATATTATTTGATAAGAAACCAACCATTAAAATCCCATACAATGATTACATTTCAATAACATGCCATGCAATTTTCAATTGATGTTGAAAATAAATTTCAAACATTTTGTCACCATTCATTAAAAAAATGAAGAGATTACCAAATTTAATATTTTGCAAACCTCAATAGATTTGTGAGAGATACGTCAACGATAAATCACTTGGACACCAAATTTCTTACTCATATAATATCGCAATTCATGTAGCAATTGAATTAATAGCGTAATAATACTCATCAAGTTCATCTACTGAATGGAGTTCATCAAGCAATAAAAGTAAATGTGTAGTTCTAGTAATTGGAAATGTGAAAAATGTTAATGAAAACAGAATATCACAGTTGTTTATTAAGATAGAAGCCTATGATTATTTGAAACTGAATGAGATATATTCAGCAAATCATCAGAATAAAATGGTATTATAGATACAGTATTGGAAAACGATATGCCAACCCTGATATTATAAAGCCAAGACCAAGGTTTGCAATAACTAATTTTATGATACTGATAATAGAATATAAGTTATTGATTGACGTTATTCATTTAATCTTGATTGATCTGAAATCAAGAAGGAGAATAGCCAGCTCTCGAATTTCACAAATAGGTGACAAAACATTTTAAAATTTATTTTCTCAATATACACAATTCCAAATAAGATAAAATTTCAAATAATTCAACAAAAACAATGATGTTATAAATTCATCTTTATCAATTGTTTAAAATCATTGCTAAATTCCTACAAACTCATTCTTCATAGAATCAATGTTGGAATTGACCACTGTCCTCAGATATAAATAATTTTCAATGCCTCAAGGGGCAAGATTTGAATCTAGTATAATAATTGAGATCTAGTTTAAAATAATTTGGAAACATATCTAATCAAAGATGCATAGGAAATTATGTAAAATAGAAGACTATCCCATGTTTTTCTACATGTCCAAAAATCAGTTTCTTCAATAGTTAATTTGGGGAATGCGACATTAAAACATAACCTACATACATTTGAACTAACAAGAAGTAAGGGAATTTGTAAATGAGCCATAATAAATTACTTTCTAAAATAAAGCCCCTAAATTAGGGCAGGTGGAAATTTGTAACTGTTGTTCAATTATTTATTAATTTATTAATATTGATACAAACACATATCTTAACAATGCGATTTGGGAGAGAAACAACTGATACAGCCCAAAAAATAACTTTCCAATCATCTTTATCTCAACTAAAAATTTTCAACTGAATCTTACATCCTTCATAAACTTTCAGCATCTTGAGGCTACAAGTTGAAAACTAGAAATTTTGAATAACAGTTCTAAACGGACCCCGATTTCAATATTGGGCAAGAAACCTATGAAATTAACCGACCTAGACAAAACGGTAATATCTATTTCAAGTTGACCTAGATCGTAACTCAATCGCAATAAAACATCAAGACTTACAGATATCAAGTGTCCCACTTAACATGGAATCTAGGGTAATTTTGCAAGGGGTCATTGAATTAGTGGATCGATTTTCAAATCTTCAACAGCAATTGTTAGAATAAATAAATAGGAGTGAACTTTAAAATAATTATCGCGACCTGAATTCAACATATTTCAATTATTGTGAAAATAATTGTACCAACTAATCATGAACGCTTGATGAGATAAAAATTAATTGAAAATAATTCTATTAGGATGATGAAATTTGAATACGATTTTCAATAATCATTTTATTGAGACCTCTTATAATAATACAACAAGTTTCATAAACTATTATTATTATAAGCTTAATAATGAGTATTAAGGAGCATTTTTTGCTTCAAGTAGAGTTTATAGAATTTCTCAACACACATTTTTATTTGAGTTCTTCTAAAGTATTCAATTACTCCTTGTACGGTAAAGATGAGGCTCAGCGCCTAGAAACGCGTTCAACAAGCCAAACCGTGAGTACTGTTGGAAGTTTATTACACTCAAATCTTGCTATATTTTTTCAATTTTTTGCTAATATTTTTTATTTTTGTTGGATATTTCTTCTAACAATTTGAGTGTGATTAAATCACACCTATCATGTGGGATACTAAATAGGAAATTAATACAGTAGGTAATAACGACTATAGAGTTTTTGAAACAACATTTTTCAATTAATAATAAGTCGTAGTAGTGAGTTTTTATACATTTTTTAATGGTTAGTAGAGTTTGGATATTATTCTTGAAGATTTTCATATTTATATTTGATAAATAAAAAAATCATTATGGTTCATTCCCTACTTCACACAATAATGGCTGGATTTCACGATTCCAGTGGACGTTCAGGTTACTGGAGGCAGGTTGGTCATATGATCTTCCACTCTATACAAATAGGGCAATGCACACCAGTCAGTGTGCATTGCCCTATTTGTTTGAATAGAGTGGAATATCACATGACCAACCTGCCTCCAGTAACCTGAACGTCCACTGGAATCGTGAAATCAGCCATAACGGAGATATTTTTACTGTAATATGAATCCATAATGAATAACGAGACTTTCACAATTCTGAACTACTACCTCCAATCATTTTGTAGGCCTAAATATAAGATTTTTTAAATGAATCTGTGGTAGTGACAACATTAATTATAGAACTGTAATAACTATTCATCAAATTAATTAACGAATTATAAGGTTAGCAACCGTGGTTGTTGATGGAAGTCAAAATTTAGAAATTAATTCAACATTCTTCATTATCATCGTCATAGCATGTTGACGTTTAGTTATTAAAATTTAGATAACCATCTAGCATGACCAATACTAGTTGTAAATTTGGAGTAGATGCGCCCTCTATGTGGCCAATTAGGAAAAGCAAATGTTTTTGTGGCATGGAACTTTTGCATGATAGAAACCAATTAGAAAATTCACCAGAGCGTGAAACGCACAAATCTAATTCTAATACAAGAATTGCTGAACACGTTTGGAATGTTGGTACAATAGGAGAACTTATTTCTTTGTGATCTGGATTTGAAACTTTGGTACAACAGGAGAACTTATTTCTTTGTAATTTTTGTTCTCTGTGAAAATTCATAATATTTCTGATCTACTTTGTTATTGGAGCTACGTTAGATAGGGAGTCAAATTCAAAAGTTGTAAAATTATCTGTTTGATAAACTGAAAATAGAAACTACGATAATTGACAGAAGTCTTATCTATTTCATCAGCAATGTAAAACCGATATTTTAAGGGAAGATACTAAAGGCTACTAGTGCAAATCTTCTCCAATTTTAGTCCAAATGAAATTGATGATAAGGCTATTTTAAAACTATAGAGAAATGTAACAGAATAGGCTAATCTTGAAGAAAAAAACGTAAGGGTATGGGAGGAAATTACAATACTAAGAAATCAATACTTGGAAAATTATATTCTCTTTCAAGAACTGTATCAGATGAGAATTAAAATTAAAGTTTAGGCAAATTACTGTAACATTGTAGCATACTTTACAATAGAAGTATTTGGAGAATCAAATTGTTTACAAACAATAGCCATTGTTCCACTATGATAACACGAAGATTGTTCAACCACAATGTTAAACATTGGTGGTTTAATAAAACTCATAAAATAGTGTTCCGATTGCGGCGAGGATTTTAGTCCAACAATAAATTGCTATTGTGAAATGAACAGCAAAACGCTACTGGAAAATATGATTTTAAGATAGTGTTCACAATAAACAATTTTATCCTCCTTATAATAAGGAACTCAGTAAGCCTAGCCTCTCAACCCCCATTTTATTAGGTTTGATTAAAATTCAGTTAAACATTTTGAGCCCCATGAAATTGAATTGAGATTAAAGTTTCAGTTTGATTCATCATAATAATGATTGTGATACATAAATAAATTAATCATAGATATGAGATAAGAGATAGGCGCGACATGTGAACTGACAATGATTTTAATAATTATTGGGGACAATACATGTCTCAGTAACAAAACAAAATACAGTATTAATGGGCCTCTCAGCTTGCTAGTTCAATTTTTTTTTTGTATTTAATTTTATCAGGGTATTAATCAATACAACTTGAAAATGTGTTTGACATGGGTGCTGAATATATTACATACCGTACGCTAAACAACATTACAAATTATTTTTTATAAAAGAGGATTCTTTGACATTAAACAAAGAAATGAATAACTCTCACAAATACATTCTTTTAGTATTTTGTCCAACAAAAATTATTACATTTCTTGCCCTATAATCAAGGAAATTAATGCTTCCCAAACCTCAAGATTTCTAAACGTTTCAAGGTCCTCCCCTGATTCCAAATAGTGTTCTTTGTTTTTGTCCTCAATATTAAGAGATCCAAGAATTCGCAGTTTTTTCAAAGTTAATGAATCATTTAAAAGATTTTCTAAGAATTCGCAGAAGGTAATTTTTCCTAAAATTGCTACATAGGTAAGTCATAACCTGACTATTCATAGACCTGAGGTATTCATTAAATAAATAAAATGAACCTCATGGCGACTTTGCCTTCAGTTAAAAATTTCATCTGCCTGACTAGGTTAATTCTCTAAACATTTGTTCAACATCTACAAATTTCATCGAGGTATTCATTAATTTCTTAGTTTACTCACCGTTTGAGGTATCTTTGGTAAGTTTGACTTTTCCCTGATCAAGTACATCGTTGAAAGCGGGCCAGCCACAGCCCGAATCATACTTTGTTTCTGACGTGAAAAGCGGTTGACTGCATACTATACAGTGATAGGTTCCGGCCTCCGAAAGTTTGTTATATTTTCCAGTGAAGGGCCTGGAAGAAATTTAAAATCAAACATCAATAACCTAATAAAAAACTTAAAGTTAATTTGAAGAAATAAAACAACAAGTAAATTTTCAAGTTGATTGAATAATGGAGATAGGGTAACTTTCATGTTCGAGGCGTGATTTGACGGTACCAGTACATTGACATCTAGAAGAGCTTAAGGTGGGTTTTCGTTACTGCGACCGAGTGCCGCAGCGGAGCCCGACCCAGCGTTGCCAGATGCAATTGATGAAAAATCCCAACTATTTATAGGATTTTTCATCAATTGCATCTGGCAACGCTGGGTCGAGCTCCGCTGCGGCACTCGGTCGCAGTAACGAAAACCCACTTTTACATGGACAGAATAGAATACTGAATTCAAGCTGCAAGTATCAATAAATTAATATATATGCAATGAAAGATTAGCGTCAATGAAAGAATAAATTCCTTGGAAGATGATGCAATAATCAATGAGCATTGACTCATTTAGTTTGTGGGATACTTTATATAGCCTACATATACGAGATATCATATTCCATTATCTTCTTTTCACAGTTTATAAAGTTTAAATGAGAGGTAGTTTGTCAGTTCTTTTCCATGGTTAGCCTACATAGTCTGACTTTCTTTCATGTACTGCATCACTGAAGCCACAACATAGGTCTACTTGGTTTTCAATGAAATTAATGGTAAGCAATTCAAGTGATAAGTTATAAGGTTAGGGATAAGTTGATTGTTCTGTTGCTCTTTCCAGGAGCGCCAAACTGATGGGGAGGGCTAAACACCAGGGGGCATGGAATACCCCCATGGAAAGGGGGTCCGGGGGTTTTCCCCCGAAATTAGAAAATTATATAATTCAAGTTTCATTTGGTCTATCTAAAGTCACAATAATAATATTTACATACTTATATTACATTACATATTATTGATAGGCCCGCTATTACAAATTATTTATCTGATCTTTGGGGGGTCTAGGCCCCGCTGGACCACCCCCCAAATGGCGCCCCTGGCTCTAGTAAGCTGGAGTTGCATGGGAAGAGTCAAAGAAACTTTCAAAATACCCAACAAATGTATATTGCGGATTCACAATATTTCTAGACCTATGTAGGTAAGCCAAAACTCAATAACCTAAAAAGCCAGTTTCAAAGAATAAAAATTGAACATTAAAAACGTGTCAAAAGTCTGCTATGCTTATTTTAGTAATTAATCCTAGATACTCACCTTTCAGTGCCTTTTTCTTGTGTGACATGATATTGTATAGGTGTCAGCCTTTTCTTCAATTCAGCTTTTCTTGCCTCAGAATCTGACATTGTGCTCAAAGGACGATACAACGATTTATCAACTGAGAAATTGAGTTTTCGTAGAAAGTTTTCAGTGGTTCCAGTCACCTTGGGAAATAAACTCTGAGTTCTAATTGTAAAAAGATTACTGCTGGTTTTGAAACCTCTCCATATTTGGAAACGAAAAGCTGGAGAAGCAGAAGAAGCTCCAAGACTGAACAAGATTCTTCCACTTGGAATCAAAGACATACGAAGACAATAAAATGAAGAATTTGGAAGCGATAATGGATTTCTCACACTGAAGAATCTTGATAAACACAAGGCAAAAAACTGTCAAGAATTTTTCTGTGGTGAATAATTTGATGCAATTATGTAAAGACTTTCACAATCACAAAATAGCCTACAAACACAAATGAAGATGTCAAAACAAGCGCACACCCGCACACACATACACATGCAAAAATATGACAGACGATGCGGGACCAAACATATGATACACGATAAAAATGAATAAACAAAAGGATATTTCACATAATTAAAAATTAATAAAACATTGTTCAAGATTATATTTTTAATATGATTACTATGAATTCATATAGATTAATATTTTATAAACAAGAAATTTATGATGAGTGTGGTAGTATGAGACATCCACGATGAATGGCGCGTGATTCAAATTGAAGCACAGAAAGTCTATAATTTATTTTCAGTATCAACAGATCTTTGTTCTAAATTCATGAAGAAATTTCGTTTTAAAATACAAATTTTTGAAATAGAATAATTTCTGAAATTATCTGAATCCAAAGTTATAATAAAATTCGTGATTTTATCATGGAAAAGCCACAAAGGAATCAAAATGTTGTATTGAGTATTGCTGTATAACGACTTTGCACAAAACTAATAATTTAGTTTTTTATTAGGACCACGACCATGACAAACAGGATAGAATCGATGAATAAATTAGGCCTACTGGAAAACACAAAAATCGATTGCTCCCAAAAAGAACTGGTACGTTACCAATGTAGAATGAAGCATGTTATCCAGTAGGATGTTAAATTACCGGCAGATGTTCTCTTGAATCACAGTATTTAGCTTATGAGACTAATATTACTCTTCATGCGTGTTTTCAAGTTCCTTCTATTTTCTAAATTTTATGGTGAGGGTCTTTAAATAATGAAAACAATATTTATAATTTTTCCAATTCCTCGTTCCCAAGAAGATACATTTGCAGAATGCTTAAGCTTCACTAAAAATGTCATTCATCATCTGATTTCTCTCCTAAACCAAGTTCTTGCTGAAAAATTATTTTTAAATTAATTCTAAATCAGTACTGTTAAGATCGAAGATGTTTGCTTGACATATCAGAGAATTATGCCCAATAACATCCCTTCAAGCACTAAAATTGAAGGATTCAATTTATTTTTGCTTCAAGCATTCATAATATTGTCACTCATAGAGGATTGGAGGATTTTTAAAAATTTTATAGAAGATTGTAGAGGAAGATAATCAATTCTTGTTGTATTTATGCATATAAGTTACATAAAAACGGTGAAAAATTACAGAAAATAATAACATGGAAAAGAGAGGATTATTTTGTTTTGCTTTTATAATACCAAATTGTGGAATGTGATGTAATTCCATCAGAAAATATATATTTTTTCTTCAATAACATTTATGAATATAATTTATTGTTTTATTTTTCTCTTACTCATGTTTTTGTTATTTCTCATTCAAATTGTACTGTACGATGTTTCTGATGAATAAATCATTATTTCATTTAATTTGAAATGTTCTTTATTCGCCAAATAACTAACCAACCGCACAAGTCTTGGTTCGAGCTCAATGTTTGCCAAATACCGCATGTCTGGATTAGACTTGGGAACGCATACCTGTATTTCATGATTCATCAAGCCCTAGCGCCCACTGAGGTGGAGTGGCAACATGCTAAAATAATATAAACATATGAAACTTAATGAAACAGCGCACATCGAGGTAAGGTGCGCTGTTTCATTTAGTTACATATGTTTATATTTAGCGCGTTGCCACGCCATCGCCACTCCACCTCAGTGGGCGCTAGGGCTAAGATTTCTCGCTTTGTGTACGAGGGAAATGAAGTCTATTTAATTCGATATACTTTTTAATTTATGGAGACTTGTTGCTTTGTTTATGAAGAAAATCAAGTCAATTCTAGTGTGGAAACAATAGTATTAACTTCGCAGTTCGTCATGGATCCAATAATTCAGAAAATTAAGTCTATTTAATTAGATACACTTCATGATTCATCAAGACTTGTTGCTTTGTGTACGAAGTTTATTCTATTAAATTTGACTTATCCAAAAATATTTCCCAGACCCCCCAAGCCTGCTTGAGGCTTGGGCGTGGTGGTTCGCCTTCCCCCACCACTCTGCGTATTCCCTGCCCCTCCCCCTCCAAGCAATCCTCCCACAGGATTTTTATTATTATTTCCTCCCCCTCCAAGCAATCCCCCCACAGGATTATTATTCAGCAATCCTCCAACAGGATTGTTGGTTAGTGTTTTCAAAGGATTCGTGAGAGCGTTGCTGAGGTCTTCGGTGTTTGCGATCGGATCAAGCAGACCGGACGAGGCTAGTCCAGTCAGCTGACCGACTAATTCTCCAGCTCCCAACAGCTGGCACTCAGCTGACTTCAAGGTCTCGCCGATTCCGGCCCACAACGCCATCTGGCATTTACGGAATCCGGTCTTGACAGCTGGACGATCCGAAATTTGCAAATACTCGCTGGTGTCTGCGTCGAACGGTTTCCAGCTGCGAACTCCGGCTGTGGGGATTTTTGGTTCCCTGAGGAGGAAAAACACAGAAATCTGTAATGATTTTGCATAGAGTTACATTGGATTAAAACCGAGATAGAAAAATAATGATAAAACACTAAAGTTGGGTTGCACCAAGCAAGATTCAGGATCTGTGCCATGCTAATCGAATGGGGCCAGCTATAGCAGGATCCTTTTAACTTGTCAGAAAACATATGTTTCAAAAATCAATATCACAATACTTAACCTACAAATGCTGAATCTCGCAGATTATTGAAAAGGTCTTTTAAAAAGTTATTCTTTGAAAGGTCTTCTTTAAAAAGGTCTTTAAGACTTTTAAGCCTTTTGAATATTGTGTCGAAAACACTGTTTAATTATTACCGAACCAGCTGATTTCTGACAAGTTAAAAGGAACATAACCCCGGTCGCACACCGGAGCAATAAGCAACAAGCAACTAGCAACACATGGATCATATGATTGTCTACTCTATACAAACACATAGTCCAATGCACACTGAAACAGCTGCTGTAGGTGTGCATTGGACTATTAGTTTGTATAGAGTAGACGATCATGATCCATGGGTTCCTAGTTGCTTGTTGCTTATTTTGCTTCGGTGTGCGAGCCCACTAACCCCGGTCGTACACCGGAGCAATAAGCAACAAGCAACTAGCAACACATGGATCATATGATTGTCTACTCTATACAAACAAATAGTCCAATGCACACTGAAACAGCTGCTTTAGGTATGCATTGGACTTTAGTTTGTAAAGAGTAGACGATCATATGATCCA
This sequence comes from Laodelphax striatellus, assembly GCA_017141395.1. Classification (NCBI taxonomy): domain Eukaryota; kingdom Metazoa; phylum Arthropoda; class Insecta; order Hemiptera; family Delphacidae; genus Laodelphax; species Laodelphax striatellus. The sequence continues at coordinate 13,530,137 of CM029542.1, forward strand.
TGTGTTGCTAGTTGCTTGTTGCTTAATGCTTCGGTGTCCTACAAACAGGCGTACCGGTTAGTCAAGACAAGACAAAGACGAAATTAGTCACGTTTAGTCACAATAATTCACATAGTTGCTTAAGAAGCAGCACACACTGATGCAATGACTAATCGGTGTGTGTTGCTTCATGAGCAACTATGTGAAGTACTGTAACTAGAAGTGACTAATATCGTCTTGCTTTTGTCTTCCAGCACTAACGTATGAGGTTTTAATACTTCACCAAAAACGGGAGGGAAATTCAGGCAATGTTCTGCGATGTTCTATAAGGTGTACGTATAATATTTACCTCAATTTATGGTAAAAATCAATAAGGTGTTGTTATTTTGGTTAAAAGCGGAGGAGGAGTATGATGTATTGGGGTAACTTCACCAGGAACAGTAGGAGGCCAAGGAGCCCTTAAAGTACTGGACCGTACCCCTACAAGAGAAGCCCTGACCCTGAGTATAAAGTACTGATTGAAACCAAAGTTTGAGTTTCTGAAGGTTTTCCAATAAAAATTTCCAGTATCAATAAAGCAATAAGGTTAAGGCCACACTACTAAGTGCTACGCATAGTGACTCGCATAGTATATGCATATCGCATGGTATATAATACACTATGCGAGTTAAGCACGGTCTACACGCAACGATAAGTTTGTCAAACTTTTTGTTCAAACTTTTCAGGATTATTTTAAATTTTCATAAAACAGCTGATTTAACGTTAGCAAATAAGCGTACATCAATCAGCTGTTTTCTGGCAAGTTAAATGGATCCTGCTAAATAGCAGGATTATTTTGAATTGTTAGAAAACAGCTGATTGTTGTAAGCTTGTTTACTCACGTTAAATCAGCTGTTTTATGACAATTTATAATAATCTTGAAAAGTTTGAACAAAAAGTTTGACAAACTTATCGTTGCGTCTAGACCGGGCTTAACTTTGCTATTAGCACTAAAGCCTGGTTTTCATTAGTAGAGTTCCCTGGGCGAGTACCAACTATCTTGTGAACTTTCCCAATGAAAACGTTCATAGAAGAGTAGAGTGATGGTAGAGTACTTGTTTTAAGTACCAAGTAAGTAGAGTAGAGTTACTACGGTAGAGTTAGTATGCTAGTTACTCTACCACTAACTCTACTAATGAAAACCAGGCTTAAGCGAAGCGAAGCGTAGCACTTAGTAGTGTGGCCTTAGCCTGACAATATTATTCTAGAGATCAAGTGGAATAAAAATTTATTGTCAGCTACAACAGTTCAAGTAGGAGGAACCATCGAGTACAAGAAGTACTCAACTACAAGAAACATTTTTGGTATTGAAGAAAATCATACATCCATCATGCTTAGATCACGGAGGTAATCACACAAAAATTGGAGGTCTTTATATATCTATTTAGCATTATTCATATCCTATTTTACGTAATTAATCATCTTGAAAAGTTTATAAAAACTCACCCTGATCTAGCAAACTCGGCGACCATTGTAGTAAAGTGTTCCCTGACTTTCTGGTCACTTTCGTCAGTTAGCTGGGCACTCTGTATTGGTTCGCCTTGGAGAGAGCACGGCTCGAACAAATAGATCAGATCATCACCGTGTCCCAGACCTGGAAAAATTACATTTCTAGTCAGAAATATGACATATCTTTGTATAAAATAGGCAAACATGTTTTTTGTAACCACAACTCCTCCATGGTTTCTCAGCCAATTTTGTTCGTTCACATCTCATTAAAAAGATCTCATTGAGTAGATGTTTGATAAGGTCTTACCCCGGTCGTACAACGGAGCAATAAGCAATAGGCAACTAGCAACATATGGATCATATAATTGTCTACTCTAAACAAACTAATAGTTCAATGCACACTGAAACAGCTGCTTTAGGTGTGCATTGGACTATTTGTTTCTTTAGAGTAGACGATCATATGATCCAAATGTTGCTAATTGCCTATTGCTTATTGCTCCGGTGAACGAGCTGCCTTACATTTTGAAAAAGTTATCGTTTTACCCGGTCGTACACTGGAGCAATAAGCAATAGGAAACTAGCAACATATGTATCATATGATTGTCTACTCTATACAAACCAATAGTTCAATGCACACCGAAACAGCTGCTTTAGGTGTGCATTGGATATTGTTCTATAGAGTAGACGATCATATGATCCAAATGTTGCTAATTGCTTCAATTTTTGCCATTGCTTTAACGTAGGGATAGGCGAGCCGAAAATTTTCACATTTTTCAACTTATGATTTGAAACAAAAATTTCATTTCTCATTGTTCATTGCGCAGATGAGTGAGAACGAGAAGGAGATGGAAAATAAGGAGAAGAAGATCAAATGTATAACATTGTACCTTTGCTAGGAACATCATCTGACGTTTGAACTAATGGTAGGCCATCCAAGAAATGCTTTCCAGTCGATTTCTTTGACTGGTGATCGAAAAGATACATGTAAGCTTTCGAATGTTTTGTCCATAGTTGAGAGGTGAGGAAGGCCGGCAGATTGAATAGAGCATCTGTGGTAGCCTGTAACGAAAATGATGATGGATAATAAGTTCTAATCGAATTTACAATCCAAATAACTATTAATCAAATTCCTCAAATGAATATTCTCAATAATTAAACTAGATATTGAATAAAGCCATTAACATTGTCAGGTATCATCAATTTGCGCGTAAGCCTGTTATTTTAATGGGAAATTGGACTAGGATAGTTTCTGCGGCCATTCAAAGTCCATCGTCAAAGTATAGTGACTATAAGTATGGTTGATTACAGAATGACGTATTTCTAGATTCATAAACACAAAGCCAGAAAATGTTGTAAAATCACTCAATATTGGAGGATCTGATAAACTTCTTATAAGATTAACTACTTATTTTTTTATTATTTCAAAATGTCATTTGTACTTGTTTCTGCCACATTATCAAAAAACAAAAGAAAATTGAACAAACACAATAAACCTCGAACAAGGCGAAATAATGCTGATACAAAAACCTACGAACAGGGGCCTGTTGCATGAGAAAATACAAGCTAGTAATACTAGTTGTCACTATGGTAACTTGCCATTTGACAACTAGTATTACTAATTATCTCTCATCAATAAACCCAGATGTCTCAAACGCATGTTAGAAATAGTAACTCTCTGTATAAGCCCATGCTTCATACAAATAAAATTAATTTATTTTGGTTTCTGTGTCTAATCGTACTGCCTTAGGCAGCTCGTACACCGGAGCAATAAGCAATAGGCAATAAGCAACATTTGTATCATATGATCGTCTACTCTATAGAAACAAATGGTCCAATGCACACCTAAAGCAGCTGTTTCTGTATGCATTGAACTATTTATTTGTATAGATTAGACAATCATATGATCCATTTATGTTGCTTGTTGCCTATTGCTTATTGCTCCGGTGTACGACCGGGGTTAGAGGTGAGGTCCTACATGTTTCTTAATACATACTTTTTACCTCAAATGGTCAGCTGTTCGTACATCGGACTTTCTGACAAAAACGTTTCTAGTGAGTGGTTCTTGAGCACCAAGCCAAGGGACAACTAGTTTTATTCGAACTATAGGGATTGAAACAGTTTTGGGCAAATACCTCTTGTTTCTTCCCACCCATGGTGTGTGTAGTGTCTAATAATAATAGTATTTTTCTATAATGAAATAGATAAATAAAGGATTGGAATTGACCGCTAAATAGTGTTTTCTCTTATCATGGAGTTCCACAACATCAACAAAGCTTCTACAATGACAGTTTATCGAGTTTCATTTCCCAAGCAATTGAATCAATTACCTCAATCATCTTATCAACCGAGGATGCAGCTGCTGAAAGACTTTTGCCGACAGCATCAATGTAATTGGAGCTTGAGAAAAGCTTGTCAAGCGATGGATTCACCGAACCGTTGGAGTACAATCCAGTATTCACATTGACCAACTCCTTGAAAACTGAACCAGTTATCATCTGAGTTATATCTGCTGCCTTACCCAGGAGTTGATTGAAGAGGGAACCTGGAAAAATATGAAACTCTTTCAAATTTTCTGAGTTGTCAAATATTGTATGTGTGGTATACCAAGTATAGAAGATAATCATGTGAGCATATTCAACTGTTGTATTGTGGGTACTTTACAGTATGATTGCATTAACTATGATTATAGTATTGAATAAAATGTAAAATTATGGATTGTATACTGTACTCGTAAATACTCGTGTAAAGATTTAAGATGCTTTCAATGATGTCATGTTAATGTTTATTTCCATGAAAAAAGACTTATATAATTGTAATGCAAATGCAATATTATCAATCATTAACTTAAAGTGAAATAACATTGGAAATAGAGTTGAATGCTATAAAACTTTAGAAGCTTTCAATGAACAGGGTTATTCTAAATGATGGACACATTTTCAAATATTCATATTTACTTAAGTACTAGTTCGAAATAAACAATCTTTATACAAATGGAAAGAGGAAATTCTGAAGTTTATGGCGGATGGTGATGGTTCTATAAGTGGCCAGTAGATTTATTGCGACAAAAAGCCGCCATATATGTAATGGGTTCGCATATGCTGGAAATAGGCTACAGCGTAGTTTGCCATGCAGCAGCTGAAGGCCACATGCAACACTTGTAAGCTACCAAACTTCAAAATTTCTTCTTTTCATTGGTTTGAAGATTGTTCATTTCAAATTAGTACTTCAGTAAATATAAATATTTGAAAATGGGCCCATCATTTAGAATAACCCTGTAATGTAATGCTTATTCAATATATTTCCATGAAAAAATACATACAAAAGGCCTATAAATAAAATGCTAATATAATAATTAATAATCTTTCACCTGCTGTTTATCTCTGATATTTTTATGATTCTGATAAGTTTTCCACAATTAATGACTAATTTATTTTGTTTTGCCTCAATCAATAATATAACTATTATATTAATAATAATTATTATTATTAATAATAATATCTACTGTCACTGACCAATCCGGGACCCTGGGTGAAAGTATTAAAAAGGATCTAACTTCACTCAACACAACTGAACAGGAGATGTTAAACAGGAGATATTCTGGAAGAAAAGTGGATAGGTGGGAAATTCTCTCAGAGCTACGCCCTAAACCGCACAGACCATTATGGAGTGAAGAAAGGAAGCACGGTTTTTCGCAAAGGATGAAGGAATACTGGGCAAAGAAGAAAAAATGAATACTATTCACCACGAATCATAAATACTTAGCGTCTTCCTCTAGGGAGTTCTATCGCCAATAATAATAATAATAATAATTGATAAATGAAAAATCCACGATTTTCACAATCATAGACAGATATTTACCATAATTTTGCTGAACACTATGAGAATAGTTTTTAATTATTAAATTACCCTTGACAGCGGTACTGGTCTCCTCTTTAGTAACACCAGTCAGCAAAGGCACCTTGAGGAATTTGCCGGATTTCAACGTCTCAATGGGAGGGACCTGAACGAAAAACGGCAAGAATCGCCCATCATTTTTCCCATCAACAGTCGGGCTTGGATTCAGAGGTGTGGCCATTGCTTTTACTGGACCGTCACCCTTCACTTTCTGATCCTGAAACATTTTTCATTTTCGATTTGAAATAATTTGAATCACATTTAAACCCGTAAGAAGTTAAAAAACGTTCAATTTACAGTAGCCTAATGCGTGTGACGATATTTTCATCTTGTTGTGAGACATCTTCCTTGTGTACAGTCCGAATCCCTATGCCCACACTTGGTAGATATAGCAGGATCATTTTAACTTGTCAGAAAACATATGTTTCGGCCACCAGTATCACAATACTTAACCTACAAATGCTGAATCTCGCAGATTATTGAAAAGGTATTTTAAAAAGTTATTCTTTGAAAGGTCTTCTTTAAAAAGGTCTTTAAGACTTTCAAGCCTTTTGATTATTGTGTCAAAATCACTGTTTACTTATTACCGAAACAGCTGTTTTCTGACAAGTTAAAATGATCCTGCTATATTTATGTGCTGGACTCTGGACAGCATTTATATGCTACCAATGCTTAAGCACAAAATCGACCAAGTATTAACATAGGGAATGGAGCAGACTGGAGGAGTCTGAAGATGTTTTACAAAAAGACGAAACGATCGTCACGCATTTAATATTTTTCTACTTTTAAAGTTGAAATTTGTATTATATTTAATAATTAGAAAAAAGAAATGGATCTCCAACATAACTCAAAGATATTCTACAGTAAAATATTGTATTTCTCTCACAAGAATGCATTTTTGATGAAGACTTCTCACTCAAGAGAAAAATGTCTTCTAATCATTATAATAATTAAACCCCAACTTTACCAAAGTATTCTTATTTGACAGCAATTTTCATCTAAATATTATGTTTCAAGGAATATAGGTACTCGTCGTCCTATAATACAAAAGAATTTGTTATAGTCTGGCAACAGACAAAAGAGCCTTCAAAATAAGAACTCTACTGCACAGAGAGAGCGCACGTTATGCAATGCAGCAGTTTATCTCACTCGCTCACTTGAGTAGTGGTACTATGTGATACTGTATCACTTCAGTGATACGATGCGCGAAGGTTCTTTTGTCTGTTGCCAGACTATACATTGTACGCTGCCCTATTAATGTCTATAGTATGAGTCCGCCTTTTCCCTGTTTTACGGGACTTGTGAATGTCAATAAAACAGGCCCTAGTACACATTGACTTTCATTATTCTGATTTATATTGCATGTTCAAATACAATGTTGTATAGAGTGTATATTTTGACAAATGTATTGCTTCTCCTTCTGAAAACCTCAAATGCGATTGCAATAAAATCTGTGTTTATAAATAAATCATGAATTTGGAAATATGTGCATACCTGATACTGGTTATCAGCTTCAATAAGCTTCTCAACAGGCAAGGCTTGCATGCATCTAACAAATGCGATTCCCTGTTCATTTTGGCAGGCATTCAGTTCTCCAACTTCTTTCGATGTTTGCTCGGTTTTCTCATCAACCGCGAACGACGATACCGATGATCCGCTCATGGCAAACACTCCTAAAAATTTATAAGAAGGATTAGACATTAACATCAGACATGACAAGGATTACAAAACAATGAGACATGATTACAAGACAATGTGACACGATTACAACACACGAAGACACACTAGATTAGAATAAGAGAGAAACCTTTCGAATTTACCAAGGCTCTATCTGACATGAAATGGAATATACAATAATTGATTAACTTGGTAACTATAATAAGATTCATTCAGATAGCTTGTCATAAGATAGATAGATAGATATTATTTCTTGACGTTGCTGATGACCGTAGAGTACGATGGCAAAGAAATAATATCTCTCTATCTATCTAATGCCAAGCGTAAAATTAAATGAATTTGATTATAATAAGAATATTATCTTACCTCTATGACTCTCTCTCTCCCTCTCTCAATCTCTTTTAACCCCCTCCCTCCCTTCCTCAAACTTGCTCAGCTCAATCTTTTATTCAGTTTTTAGTTATAGCTACCTATCTGAAGGCTATGGCAAAAAATGAAACTTTAACCGTCTACTCCTCTTGATAAACTAACTTGATAACTAACTCTTGGTAACTTTACCAACATGTAAGACCTTTTATGACATCAACACTCAATAAGATCTTTCAAATGACACTTGAACAAACTCAGAGAAACCACGTATAGGAGTTTTGCTCACAAAAAACTGTGCTTGCCTATTCTATAAAAAGAAGATTATCTACATATCTCTGCTTGTATAGTAGAGAAAAGTCTCATATTATTTGTGTACACTTGTTAGGTCATGCTCTATCCATAGCCCAAATATCAAGCAAATCTGAGAGATTTTCATTTTTTGGCTAAAAAAACGCATTATCATCAATGATAGCCTACGGGGTACAAACCTTTGACGCAATCCTTGTTATACCGGTTGTTGGCGCACATTCCGGCCGCACTGGCTCCGGATCCCTGTCCGGACGCAATGATCCGGTCCGGATTTCCGCCGAAAAACCGGATGTAGTCCCGCGTCCATCTCATGGCTGCGTTGATGTCGAACAGACCCACATTGCCAGGCAACTCCTTTGTTTTGGTACTCAGGTAGCCTTCAAAACAGGAGAAAACGAGTTAATTTTTTAGCAATAGAGGGAATATTAGTGTTTTTTTTTGCTAGGGATAATGCCGCTGAGGACGACCAAGGATGTCGTACCTGCAACCAATTATGAATGACGTTGGCTGCAGTACCTATCAAGAAATGAAGAGGGAAGCAGAAAGAAGAGAAGAATGGCGCACTGCTGCAAACCAACCTCAGGGTTGAATACCAAAAGAGAGAGAGGATGCCCACATAAGCTCTAGGCTTGTGCGTGGGTAATGGGAAGGATGATGATGAGAGATGACTGGACCTACAGCTTTAGGTGGGTTCCGAACCACCTATTGATGAGTGAACTCACCAAGTAAACTTTTTTTGTTTATTTATGAGGGTGGAATTATGGTACTGTTGTTATCCATACTGAATAAAAAGACTAGAAGTTGTCAAAGCCATAGATTTATTAAAATTTCGAGATACCAGTTTCGGTTTGTACACCATTATCAATCTCTGGTAAACTCACTGGTATAATCTCAGTTTACTAGTGAACTGAGTAATCTCAATCTCTAGTGAACTGAGATTTTACCAGTGAGTTTACCAGAGATTGATAATGGTGTAACAACAGAAAAAGGTATCACGAAATTTTAATAAATTTGAGGTTTCGACAATTTCTAGTCTTTTTATTCATTTCCAAGACTCTTGGAAATTTCCAAATTTCTTGTTTTTCTCCTAATTTTTAAGTATGATTTTCTTCTTCTTATTTTTCAAATTTTATGTAGACTAATTTATCTAGTATTTAATTTAGAAATGTGGCGGAGGGAGGATAAAATAAAGGCAGCTATTCTATTCTATTCTATTATTCTATTCAAGACAAAATGAAGATGTTGAATTGAACAGCTTATGAAAAAATTGAAACTTTTCTGAAATATTATACTATTAATAACGTACTAAGAATTCACTAACGATTTGAAAGTGAATACTCACCGAGAGATCCAAGCCTGTACTGAATAGTGACCACCACAACTCCTTTGTTGACCAAATTCCTCGGATTATATTGGGCGCCGGACCCTCTTCGAAATCCTCCTCCATGGACCCAGAAAATAACTGGCAAGCCCTGCGATTTCTTCTGTCCACGAAGAGGTATCTACAGATGAAAAATAATTACAATTAATTACAATTGAGTAACGGAATGGAGACATGTGAGGAAAGAAAAATGAGGAGAAGATAAAGGAGATGAAGAAGATGGAGAAGAAGAAGAAGGAGATGAAGAAAAAGGAGAAGGAGGAGGAAGAAGAACGAGAAGAAGAAGGAAGGAAAAGGAGAAGAAGAAGGAAGAAGAAGAAGAAGAAGAAGAAGAAGAAGGAGGAGAAGAAGAAGAAGAAGAAGAAGGATAAGAAAAAGATTGGAAAGAAGGATGAGAAGGAGGAATGAGAAAGAGATTGAAAAGAAGGACAATTGAATTTAATCTATGATTCGAAAGAAAAATCTAGATCTAGAATCTTCCCAAGCCTACAGTTTTCTAAGGCGATGTTCTTAGAAAGAAGAATGCATTCTTTTTAGAAAGGTTGATCTGTCAACAATTAAAAAATACTTGTATATAAAACATTTTATAGTATTCAAGAGTTCTTTTCAGTTTAGATTAGATTAAATATATCAGACATAGGAGGTTTTTAAGGGAAAATTCACTCACCTTGGGTGTAAAAACATTCAAGTAGAGGCAATCCTCCTCGCCAATGTAGCCCTTATTGTTGGGGAAGGGCTGAGGGCAGGGTGGCCCATATCTGGTTGCCGATATTTTTCCTGACATGTACATCCTGACTGGTCTCTGAAAAAATTAATATCATCATCAACATTTTCACAATAGACAATATCCATATATTTTTTAATAAATTATATAGGAAAAATGGAGGTTTAAAGCAGTAATGATAAAAGACCGTAATAATAATACAGACCGATAAAAGTATTCCAAGAAAATAATCTATAAAATACAATTAATTTATTTGAAATATTTCAAGCTCAAGTTATAATAATATTCAAGATATTCATCAAAAAAATTTATCAAATTGTTTTATTATGTAATATTTTTTAATAAATTATACACGAGAATGTAACAACAGAGTAAAATGGAGAAAAGAGTAAGAGCATCAAATAAGATTACTACAAAACATTAGAAACATAAACAAAAAATTAAGGCCACAGATGCAAGTGATAATGAAATTTTAGCTAAAAAACTACTACTCATGTGGTGGAGCGCTTTGGGACTTTAACTTTCCATCATCAACACAAATAAATGAATAAGTAGATGAGTTAATTACAGTATACAGGGTGTTTCAGAACTCCCTACCAATACTCTGGGGCATTGTTCCTGGGTAAAAACCATATCTAAATATCATGTCCAGAAGTCCTTAGTTACTCACACAGCTGCCATTTTGTTTTTTTCACCTATTATTTTTTCTCTCAATAATGGTTAAACATATGGAATTGAAACTTAGCACCAACATCTATGACAACTAGACAAAGCTACAAAAAAATTGTGATAATTTTTCAAATCCATAAAACAAAATAATAATAATTCCGTGTAACCTGGCTGGCTCAGGTCTGGTGTCAGAGTTTTCAGGTCACCGAAAATGGCAACTACGGTACAATACGGTAACTAAGGACTTCCGGACAATTTAAATATGATATTTAGATATGGGTTTTACCCAGGAACAACGCCCTAGAATATTGGTAGGGAGTTCTGAAACACGCTGTCTATTTTTTAGCATACCTGAAACCGATACCTCCCCACCGGCGCCTGCGCATATCGGATGCCTTTGAACGAATAGTGGCCATCACTCTCCCTGGTGCCAGAGACCTCGGCTCTCCTCCTTCCCTTCCTGGGGAAAACTATCGCATCGTCATTCACATTCTCGAAATCAGGTTCGGGGGTTGTGGAGGTGGTCGAAGACGGTTGGTCGGGAATACTGTCCTCGTAATCGAAGTTCAAAACTCGCGGGGGCGGCGGGCTGGAGGCGGGAAACCCCCCAACAATCGGAGCACGCTTGAAGCGATGACTGTCATCGTGATCATTGCTTGATGATGATTGAATAAATACTGATGACACAATCAGTGTCACCGCTAGAAGTAGTCGCATGACAATGCCAGCAGGTTCTCTGTGTATAACATTAAAAAAAAAAACAGTTTTAATATATTGTGTACTAATAAAAGTGTAGTGTGTAAATAAAGTTGAAAGAAATATACACTTCTATGGTAATATTCATTAAATTTGGCGGATGGCGAATAACTTTCATTTAACATTTCTATGGTAACGGGTGATGTTCTGTTGATTTATTTTTTAATGTGTATTTTACATATTAAATACAGCATTTATGTGAAAAAATTCAACAGAACATCACACGTTATCATAGAAATGTTGAATGAAAGTTATTCGCCATCCGGAAAATTAAATGAATATACCAATAAGTGTTTAAAACATCATTATGCCATCTTCAGTGACATCATCAGTGTTTAAAAAAAGACAAGAAATTAAGTTGAAAGAAATACGGTACACACTTCAAAGTAAAAAATCACACTTGTACTTTAGCGCGACAATTGTTTATCGTGCTGATATTACACATTTTCAAGCAGAACTGGAACTAGAATTGAATTTATTGCAAAAAACAAACATAAACTATTAAAATTAATCTGATTATACAATAGATCATCCGCTACTTCGATTCAATATTGAAATAAAATGTGAAATATTAATAAATAAATTATATTTATACATTTAAAAAAATTCTTAATGTTTTCACTTTTCTCGAAATCTTCATGTTCAATTCATTTTCATTTCTTCGGATATTTTTGATTTCCCAATGATAAGTTACTCTGCTTATTATATCTTATTGGTCAATTTATTTTTTCTTTCAAAAAACAGGAGTATGAGTGAGAGGACAAACAATAAAAAGAAAGAGAACATCTAGGTATTCCCCGAAAATGTTGAGGAAATGGAGTAATTGATCCAAGTCAAGGCACAGATTTCAGATTAAAACCTAATAGCTTAAGAAAAAATGAAAAAGGAATAGAAAAGAAGCGTGATTCTATGATTAGATAGTTATGTTTTCTCCTTGACCTTAACATCTTTAATGGGATTCCCCAGGAAAATTGTGACAGGCAAGTTTATTACTCGATAGTTTATACTTTAACATCAAATTAAAGTTGGAAAACAATAGAAATTTTTTTATTCTTGTATTATTTTACCTACAATGTCATTAAAGTTTATACCGGAAAAAAGTTTTATTGAGATGTTTAGTAATATCAGAATAATATTGAGATACATGTACGATAGTCTCAAAAAATCCAATACTGTCCAATACATTTTTTTCGGAGGGTGATGCCCACATAAGTTGTAGGCTTGTGCGTGGGTAATGAGAGTGGTGATGATGAGAGATAACTACTTTTCAGGCAGTCGGAAATGGATGTTTTGTGGTCAAATCAATTCTGTCAATTAGGAATATTAAGAGAATATATTTAAGGAATATAATTTCTCAAATAGAAACTCAAATAGAGAACACGTCATGTAGAGAATATCACACATAGAAAATATAAATGAACATTTCAGAATATAGTATTTTTATGAACTTATAATTAAGTTCTTATTATTTAGTAATATTTCTAATCCTAAAAGTAATAGTTCTAAGTAACAAAGTTTTGAAAAACATTTGTTGAAAATTATTCAATTCTGGAATATATTTATTAGAAATATAACTTTGAAATCAAATTATTCAAAACAAACAATACATTTCTCTTTTACTTATTCAAATAGATTTGTTAAAAATATTCAATTGTAGAATTTATTTTTTATAAACATATAACTTGGAAACCAAAGTAATAATAAATATAACTGCACTTTTATGAATAAGATAAAGTGAATACATATCTTACTTTGTCGAGAACAAAAACAAATTGCTCTGAATAAATCACTTATCATAAACACGCTTTATCATATCTTACAACACACATCCAACAGAAACTCTGACCTCACACTGACAAAGATGATTCAGTTGCTCATCTTTCCTAGACTGGTGAAAAAAACCTAAACCAAAAAGATTCGCAACCACAAAACTACACTACGTTGCAAGCAATGTCGAACCAAGACCGGTTCCGTAGATTTTCCTGCTAATTTATTATCTTCGGAATCACCAGTGAAGGAATCAAGGCTATAATGTTGCCTCTCGCTCACATACACACCAATCAAGGGTCTTGACCTTGGATGCAAATGCATTGATGATAGTTCAAGATATTGGAATACAAATGTATTTATTTTGTAGCCATGAGTCTGCAAAATTATTACTGATGAAGAGAAATATTATAGATGCAAAATAATTCTGATGGGTTGATTCTTCCAGTGATTGACAGGCGTAATGTTCAAAACTTAATTATTAAACGAATGATTCTTTATTTCTGTATGTTCATTATGCTCTTAGATTAAACAGAAATGACTTCATTTAATTCCATAGATGTAATTAATCATATCTAGCAACATTTGTTATGATAAATTCATGTTCAAGTTTTTTTTAATGGTGATTGTACTTTTTAGTACTTAATTGTACATAGTTTTTTTATACTTCTTGTACTGATAGTAATTTGTAGCATAAAATAGGCTACATTTTCTTGCAATACAGTATAATCAGTTGACTGTGTTACTCGATAACACAAGGATATTGGTAGTTTTTTTATTTTTATTGTAGTGAAGTTTTCATTTCAGACTAGGTATGATAGCTAAATAATTATCAAGGAAGCCAACTTCCTCTATTATTAGTAAAAGAGGTGAAGGTACATTTAATCCTAAAAACATTACGAATACAATATTTTTTTCTTAATACACAGCGAAAATGAATTAATCATAATTTATTATACAAATTAGAACATAAGCAACTACTTCCCCAAAATAGCAAGCTCGAGCTTCGAGAAGGAGCAGCCGTACTTTAGCGTGCTATAATAGTAACTAAAACTTACCATACTTCAACAAACATTAAACGAATAATTTTAGCGTTTTAAGCAACTCATACACTTGCTGCATTGCACCTCGTGGCATTTTTATATTGGCTTTTATGTCTGTATAGCTATTCTATAGATTAGATATGAAAAAATGGCACGACGTGCAATACATGAGTAGTGTATGGGCCGCTTTAGAGCAGTCTATTCCTCCTAAAGGAGTCCAGCACTAAAGAAAGGGGGTTACCAAGATAGCAACAAATAAAATTAGTAAGATGATTAAATTTGTCTCGAGTAAAAGGAAATATTGAAACTATGAAAATAATACTTCCAAACATTCTTAAATTCATTCTCAAATAGATTCAAACTCAAGTCAACGCAAACCTTAGAATAATAATCAAGGAGTTCTATGACAATGCTGTTTCATACGATAATAATATAATCGCACTATTGCCGCATGTTCTGTTGAAAACCCAAACCCAAATTACTGTACTGATACTATTGTTGAACATCTTGCATTATTAAAAATATAAATATTATTGATAACATACAATACTACATTAAAGCAAACAATGTTTGCTTTACATGTTCTGTTGAAAACTCAAACCCAAATTACTGTACTGATACTGTTGTTGAATATCTTGCATTTATATCAATATTATTGATAACATACAATACTACATTAAAGCAAACAATCCCAATTACATAAACTCCTAAATTCCTCTTATAATAATCATAAAAATATAATTATTTCACAATAAATTGACATTCTTCCAATGAAGTAATATTTATTTAATTTGGCGGATGGCATTAGATATTATTTTTTTTGCCATCAGACTCTACGGTCATTAGCAAGAAATATCTCTCTACCTACTGCCATCCGCAAAATTAAATGAATGACAATATTTGTAATATCCTACAGTTAAAATAAATCATCTTTGATAAAAATTGACCTACTTAGAACCAAAATTATGATACATTGACTCCCAAATTTTGGCCGACCATACACTTTACGGTACACCAGAGCAGAGCTTTACATTTACCTATGCAGTTAAACCTGGTTCGTGTGCTCCATTGAGCACATGAACTAGTATTATACTACCATTGAAATAATTTGTGACATACTATAATACTTGGCAAGTAAAATCGACTAATGAAGCGGCACAAATACACACATTTAACCAAGACACTGATTACAGAGCGCTCTTGTGGAGCTAGACTCTAGCTAAACAGGTATGACTGATCAATCACTAGTTCAACGCAAGTAAATCCTGTGTAGGCAGAGCCTAGACTGTTCTATAGTCCGATTCACGTCAAGAAGTCAGCATTGTTTATATGAGGAGCATTGATGCCAGGTTTCATTGAGAGAGAAAGAGAAAACTGCACCAAACGTGTTTGATGGGACTGTGTGCGACAATGCACATAGGATAGAGACATCAGCAACTGCCTTGTGCTGAACAAGGATAGCAAACTCCCATCTAAGCAATGCTGACTTCTTGACGTGAATCGCACTATAGCACTCTACTGCAGTGTCTCAGTTCCTACAAGCAGTTTACATTTCCCATCTGTTAACTACAGAAAGTCAATCCCAGTTAAAAAATAAATCAATAACTCAGTCACAGACAAAGGACTGTGCCGTGGTATAAACGGTTCATTTTGCTAAGGGACCAGGATTGTATTGAATAAAGAAAAAGTCTTGTCATCACAACTCACTACAAACTACCAACAATGTTTCTACTTTCAAGTATACAACAATTAATCAACAATTTTTTTTTGCTAGGGATGATGCCCACATAAGCTCTAAGCTTGTGCGTGGGTAATGGAAGGATGATGATGAGATATGAATGGACCTACAGCTTAAGGTGAGTTCCGAACCACCGGGAAGCGATTTAGAAGCTCATAAATTTTTGTAATTAGAGGAGCCGGTCACCGATACAACGGGAGTGGTAGGCGCTGTCTCTTATCTAATCTCACCGATTAGCCTCGCCTCTGCCACTGGGACCAACCCGCTTCCCGATAAAAAATATTAACAAGGCTGCATAAGCTGCATTACAGTGGATGAATCCTCAGACACTTCAAACATTATAAAAAAGCTGTAATGAGGTAATTCGTTGTCAGTCCAGGTGCCTTAGTAGAAAAAGAATGAAACTTCGATGTAAAAATAAATGATTATCTTCTACGACATAAAACCGCATCACATTCAAATCAACTACTCCCATCCCCACTACTCGAGCAAAGGTCAACTTCTATAGCAGGAGCCTTTTAAATTGTCATAAAACAGCTGATTGATGTACGCTCGTTTACTAACGTTAAATCAGCTGTTTTCTGACAAGTTAAAAGGATCCTGCTATACTTTACGACTAAAAAGTGAAGAGGTACTTGCGTAATGAGACACCGGTTATCTGGTTTTGAATATTTTTAATAAATCTTAAAAACAAAATGATACCGGTCAACTTTGGCGATTGACCTAATCGTCTCCCTTCTTCTGGTCTGTCTTTCCACCGCGTATTCTTCCGGTACGTCTGGCAGCAATAAGACCAACCTAAACACAACAAAATTACAATATTAATAAGAAAATCATGTTCTAATTCAATAATAAATAACTTCATAGGTACGTTGACACAAGAATATAACAATTAGAAAGATGAAATATTTATTTATTCAAGATAGTACAACCTATAGGATGAAAGCACAGACACCATGTCCAAAACGCCTTCTCTTCCTAATTTTGATAATATAATATTAAAATGAAGGTTATGTTCACATTCACTATCAGGCTAATCACATTTTTCCACTGCTGAAGATAAAAACCGATGAGTTATCAATTTAGAAATTAAATTATTGATATGGAAGTTGAAAAGCACCAAAAATGTGAATAAAATGATTTGGAAACATCACATTCAACTTGAATGTTATGTTAATGAACATGTAAAATTGAAAAAATCTGTGAGTTATTCAAGCACTCAGAAAGAGCCTCTATGAAATCGTCATTGCATAGAATCGGATCAAAGAATTCATCACAGTGCAATTAAATAAATTAATTGAATTAAAATAAATATTGAAAATTATCAAAACGCTCAACAGATTATGCGAAGAGAAGTATTCAATTATTATTGGAAAAGTAGCAATCTTCAGCATACAGCACATCAGTTCTAAAGTAATGTAAACTTAAGACATGTAAAAATCGTGAAATATACAGTGACTCACTATTACTTATTATATAGATCGAAAATGGTGTTCAATGGACAAAATAATATAGTTCTCAGTCAAAATTATCCTCAAAATATTCAGATTTCAAATGTCTTTTAAGCATCATTGAACTACTTCAAATTATTGTCCAAGACTATCAGGTTCAATACGTTCAATTAAGCAGCATTCGTGATTCAGGAATAGAATTCCAGACCAGACTACAGCAGAACAAAGGAGTAAGAGAGTATTGAATCTAGATTCTTATTGGTGAATCATATAATACCACGACCGCCTATCAGTAATTATAGCATGATCCTTTTAACTTGTCAGAAATCAGCTGTTTCGGTAATAATTGAACAGTGATTTCGACACAATAATCAAAAAGTTTAAAAGTCTTTAAGACCTTTTTAAAGAAGACCTTTCAAAGAATAACTTTTTAAAAGACCTTTTCAATAATCTGCGAGATTCAGCATTTGTAGGTTAAGTATTGTACTGGTGGCCGAGTAAAACATATGTTTTCTGACAAGTTAAAAAAATCCTGCTATATATTTTTATTACCAACAATTTCAAATGGCAAAATCTAGTTAGAAAATTAAACAGTAATCTAAATACAGATCTCAGTAAAAATGTTGTCCTCAAATTTCTCAGACTTCAAATGTCTTTTTGAGCATCACTGATCTGTATAATTTCGTTCATAATAATAATAATGATAAGAAAGGAAGCATCGGTTTTCGCATAGGATGAAGGAATACTGGGCAAAGAAGAAAAAATGAATACCATTCACCACAAATCATCAAATACTTAGCGTCTTCCTCTAGGGAGTTCTATCGCCAATAATAATAATAATTCCGTGTAACCTGGCTGGCTCAGGTCTGGTGTCAGAGTTTTCAGGTCACTCCTGATCAGTTCAGGGTCTCTGACGTGACTTAACGACTGTTTTTTAGGCAGCCGGGACCAACGGCTTAGCGTGTCCTCCGAAACACGTTCAAATTCATTCGAAAAAACGAATGATAGTGCAAAGAGTAGTGAACTTGCCTTTCTTCCGGCACTGGTGCCTCGCTTGACAGTGGAAGCCTTTCCAATGTGTTGATGGTTACCACCTCCGTGCGGATGCTCGACGGGGTTCATGGCCACACCTCTGACCTTGGGCCAGCAGTTGCGCTTGGCCTTGTACTTGTAGAAGGCGCGACCCGCCTTCAGCACCGGCTTGTCGATACGGCCGCCGCCCGCCACTATACCTGCAAACAACGGATGCAATCAACATTGATGAAGCAGTAATGATAGCGGAGGAGGAGGAGGAGCAGATGATGAAGAAGAAGTAGAAGAAGAAGAAGAAGAAGAAAACTGTATTATTCATGATGAATAATACAGTGCGTTCATCCAAATAAAAGATTCTGCAAATAGAATCGTTTTTACATTTATTATTGTGGCTACCGAAGTTGTCTGACCAAGTCACCGTTCAACGTCTATTGAGGTAGTGCCTCAATGTCCGCAGTACTCAATCAGTGATTTAAAACTACAGTAATAACAGTAATATTTTCAACTATCAACTACAAAAACAGGGACTGCGAACTCTTGTGAAGAAAGAGAGTAAAGAATAAGAAAAATAATTGGATTCAAGAATAGGAGTACTTTTGTTCAATTGCCACAGTAAAAATTAATTCTGCATCAAATCCAATTCTACAGCCTTACTAACCTTATTTTTTGATTTTCAGTTGAATTCATAAATAGTAAATAAATCGCTTTGATTGCGACTCCCAGAAACTGTACACTACTCGATTTACTCAGTTATGAGATGGTAAGGAACAAAGCTATAGCACGATCCTTTCAATTACTCAGAAATCAGCTGTTTCGGTAATAATTAAACAGTGATTTCGACACAATAATCAAAAGGCTTAAAAGTCTTAAAGACCTTTAAAGTCTTTAAAATACCTTTATAAAGAATAACTTTCAAAGAATAAATTTTTGAAAGACCTTTTCAATCAGCGATTCAGCATTTCGATTTATTGTATATTGTGAACAAAAGGACTTATTCATTATTCAATGCAACATACAAACAACTAGTGACTCATTTACATAGATCTCAGTGGTAAAGCTTTCCTCAACATTATCAGTCTTCAAATGTCTTATTCAGCATCATTGATCTATTCGAGCCACTGTTATTAGGCTATACACTCTGGACAAAAAAAAAAACCTTACGAGAAAAAATCTTTCCATTCTAGTCGATTACTCACCAACCATCGCCCTGTTATTGGATGGAATGACCTTCTTGGCTCCCGAAGGCAGCTTGACACGAGTTCTCTTTGTGTCTGGGTTGTGAGCAATGACAGTGGCATAGTTGCCTGAGGCACGAGCCAGCTTGCCTCTGTCACCTGTCTTCTCTTCCAGGTTGCAGATGATGGTACCCTCGGGCATTGTTCCAATGGGAAGAACGTTGCCAATCTGTAGAGTGGCTATAATAAACATAAGGATTTAATGAGCATAATACATACATTAAAGAGGATTTCAGCGTTTATATTCGACCATCACATTCACATCTACGAACAGTGACACGTTAAATAATAGTAGGCTAGGATATGAAAAAGAAACAACAATCTCATTGTTCACACTAAGGCTAGGCGTACACCGGTTAGTCAAGACAAGACAAGACGACATTAGTCACGTTTAGTCACAGTAATTCACATAGTTGCTTATGAAGCAGTACACACCGATGCAATGACTAATCGGTGTGTGTTGCTTCATAAGCAACTATGTGAATTATTGTGACTAAACGTGACTAATCTTGTCTTGTCTTGACTAACCGGTGTACGCCTAGCCTTAGAGTGCTGCACAGCATGCTATTGATAGTTGAGTCTCGAGAAACGGTTTTGAGTGTCAGTGGAGTAAAGGGGGAAAAGACTAGTACGCATGCCCACTCTGTTTCTCTCTTCGTCTGTTCTACAGAGCATCACCATCTCCCACTGTTTGCTGTATACGACAGAGCCTATGTACTTCGCTCCAAATCCATTCTCGTGAATCAACTGTTAATATCAATGCTTAGCATACTCGAGTCACAACCAAGTATGGACATAGGAATTCGTTCACAGATTAACGTTAATAGAACATACATACAGTATTTTCAAATAGGCACTCAGAAAGAGCCAGGCAACCAGAGCTTGGCAACCAGCTGGTAGGCCTAAGCCCACATAGGGCTGTTGAGCCATTGACAAACAAACTCAGAAAGAGCCTCTAAAAGATCGTCATTGCATAGAATAAGATCATAGAAATCATCACAGTGCCAGAAAACCAAAGATTTATACAAGGTACATTATTCGACAAATTATTATTAGAGCCTCCAACAGATCGCTATCACATATAATAAACTCATAGAAAGAAGAAAAAGAGAGGTTCATTGCCAAATCAGTAACAAACATGAGACAAAAAATTGAGATGAAAATTTTACAAACATGAGAACAAAAGACAGTTTCACACAATTATAGTGAAAATTATAAAAGCTTCTACTAAATAATATTGATAATTGATCATGATAGAAATCGTTACAGTGCCAGAAAGAACAAAGGTTAACTAACTAGTTAGGGTTCAAGATATTCGTGAAAACTGTAAGCTTTCAAATACTGTATCAACAAATATAGAGACATCTGCAATTTCCAAGCAATACATATAATGAACAACAGTTCAAATTGTGTAGTATAAAATGAATAACTTCAAGGCGAAGTAATGAATTGAATTTCAACTTGAAAGTGGATAGCATAGTTTGTATTGGGCAATAAATATTTACTAAAAAATTAAATGAAAGTATAAGTAGGCCTAGATAAAAAAAAGCCAATAAGTTCTCAAGATTATAATTCGAATATATGAGAATATTGTTGTTTAAGACAATGGCTATAATATTGTTGTTACCTCCTTTATAAAAGACGTCAAACACATAAATAATCAATCATATTGGAAAGAGTTTAGGATCAACAACTTGAAACTACTAAGAATTTTATTAAAAGACAAAATCATATTATTTTTATGACTGTAACACTCAGAAAGAGCCTCTATAAAATCTTCAAAATTCTTCCGATAAAGAAGTCATCACCGTGATACAGTCAAAAATTATTTAAGAATGACAGTGAGGAGTTTCAGATGCAGCTTATAATGAATATGAATTTCAATACAATATTTTCTGTTTTTGACAAAATTGAGTTCGCTTATGTGTTTAGAAGTATTTTTCAAGCTCTTTCCAATGAAATAGTTGGTTTTTATCAAAACGCATAATGTCCCATTGAAAAAAGTGTATAAACATCTGGGTTGGGATCAAAAGCAACAATCTCACTGACAGATTTTTGCCATTTGCCAAAAATTTGCAAAAGTGGAGATTGTTGGTTTTGATACTGCACTACTCAAATGAAAACAACAAAAAGAGAATTGCTAGAAAGGCATAAATAAAAAGTAAGGTAAGTTCAACACACCTTTCTTTCCACAGTAGATGAACTGTCCACTGTACATGCCTTCTGGGGCGATGAACAACTCTTTCCTTGTCTTGAACCTGTACGGATCTCTGAAATGTACAACGGCTAGAGGTGCACCACGACCAGGATCGTGAATAATGTTCTGAAAAAGACAAAATCAATTGAAAATCCCAAATGGATCATACTTGAGTAAACTTAGACTCGTCGTCCGCTGGAATCGTTTTCGTTGGAAAACTTTCAACATCCAAACACCTGGCCATTCGATTCAATGTTAGACAAAAACGGTTTCAGAGGACGACAAAACTTTGGTATTCATGAAACATTTTTCTTCGAACGAACAATTTGCTTGAAATCACTAGGCTACTCATAGCCCAAGAAAATTAATAGCATCGTAATGCTATCAAATTAAGATACATTTTACAGGCCTTTCATTCGCAAATGAATCAAGATAAATACTCAAGATCACTAGAAAAGGAACGGTGGTGAGGGGGAGAGGGGTTTGTACTAGAAAACTCACATAAAATTGAAAACTACCGGTAAGTTGTGAGCTTGGAGTGAATAAAATGAAATCTGAGGGGTCTCAAGCACTCAGAAAGAGCCTCTAATAGATCGTCAATGCATAGAATCGGATCATAGAATTCATCACAGTGCAAATAAAATATCTTGGTGAATGATAAAGACACTAGAAATACAGTTAATAACAGCAAACAGTAAATAATATACACAAATAAGTGCTAATAACACGTGCATTTAGGTTCACGTAAAAGAAGAATTTGCTTTTTAAAAACAATTCTAGCATTTTGAAACAATGAGAATAGATAAATAAGTTTATTTTGAAGAGTTTAAAAGATTAGTTTTTTAATGGTAACACTCAGAAAGAGCCTCTATAAGATCATCAATAACTTATCAGCACAAGAATTCATCTCTGTGTTACACTCAAGATACAGAAATCCTTATAAACAGTTCAACACACTCTCAGAATTATGTTCGAAAACAATTATGGAGTTCATGGTAACAACTACGTACTGAAAGTATGAAAGAATATTGATAATATATGATGATAATATGCAAGACATATTAGCTCAACCATCTGGTGGCCTAGGTTAGTTCACTGACGGCACTAATCTCTTCCAGTTCATTCACTGGACAGTAAACTGGGCCTGAATTAGTTCAATTTTTATACTACAAATTTGGAATAAAAGTACAGAGAAAATTAAAGCTATATAAAGATTCATATAGCCCAAATAGAAAAGTTCCTTACCTTTACTACACCCTTCAGGTAACCATGTCTTTCAGCATAGTCGAGAGGCCTCAATTTGGGTGCTCCCTTACGATGTTTCGTGTGTGAACGGAAAACACTTCCCGCTCCCTTACGTTGAGCGCGGATAACCCTACCCATTTTTTATCCTGGAAAAAATTAAGTTAAAAATTATACAGGAAAAATATAAATCAACACCCAACAATGTACCGTAACCAGTGAAAGCATAAGTTTATAATTTCAGATGCGGAGTTAAAGGATTGATTGTTGTATATAAAATTCAATAAAATGCATTCTAATCATAAAAGGAATAAACCAATCGATTAGAACACTAGCTGAATTCGTCCTAAATGGCACTTGAGTCCCAGAGACACTTTCCTAACCTAACAAAGTATCCTATCTTCAAATCGATATCGAAAAATAGCTTCTAATAAAAGAGAAAGACACTCTATTGTAAAATACTAGGTTCTTATTGGATGAAATACCAGATTTTAATAACTACATTATTTTCTAATTATTGATTAAATATTGAAAAGATGTCACTGTATTGTACAGGATGGGGAAGGCAGCATGAAGTTGTCATGGGGATGATACATCAAAACAATATGGAAATAACTTTTAAAGCGGATTAAGAATGAATTTTACATTATTGTGAACGAATAGAATGGAATATTATACGATAAAAGTTATAAATAAATAGATTATTGAGGATAAAAATGGTGAAGCTTCCTACCTGCAAACGCGACCGATCCGGAAATGGACGTTGCTTGTGTATTGGGCTAGCTGATGCCAACATAACACGCTGACAACCTAAAAACTCTGGTGGTGATTAAATTGTAATAAATGTTATTATCATTGTTAATTTACTGTGGATACAACTTTTGTTACATTATTAACATTAAGTGAATATAATTTGTTCAGAATACGACAATTTCGATCACTTTCTAGAAATATATTTAGTCTTATGTTTAGGCGGTAAATTTGAATCGAATTGTGATTGTTGAGGCAGCGGCAGATTTGAATACACGGAACAAAACCAAAAAGATTAAGAACCAGCTGCACGAAACTCCAATAATTGAATTTCACCACCGTAAAATAACATCATTGCATTGCTGTCTGACTTGTTTATTGGTTCTCGTCTGTTGAATGAAATCATTTTACGACGGTTAAATTCCATTTGATTTTCGTGCAACTGGCAGTAACATTTAGAGCTCAGTTCATAGAGCTCAGCTTTGTCAACTTCTTTAATTAGATTCGAATAATAAATTGTAGTAGGACCCTTCACATTCTTATGAAAAATTCACTTTACCACCAGAAAATTGAATATAGGAAATTTATGAATTCTCAATAGTATGTCTCTTCTATTCCTAAGCACTTTCATAAGGGTAATCTCAATTACTGGTACTATAATATTTATCTTTCTGTGCGTCTAAGATGCAAGAAGAAAACAATCTTGAGTAGAGGCCTCAGCTCTATTATCACATGACATGTTACAGAGATTAGGTAACTTACCTAATTATTGATTTTCAACTATGATCTTCAAACCTATTCTAGAGTGGCTTCATAAGTTTTTCCTCACTTCACTGCATAATACTTTCTATGACACATCAGAAGTTCTTGAAGTTTGTGATTATTTGGGAGATTAGTAATATTATAAACTAATAAATCCCAAGGTTGAGTGGTAGAAAGGACTTTCTAGTCCTAACTCCTCCTAATAAAGAATATTTTCATCTCATTTCATGAAATCCACGTTTTGAAATCTGTGACACAGCATGAGCGCTTTCTAGTAAAAACCATACTAGGAATTTTCCTTCGAATTTAAATTCAACTATGAACACTTTCAAACTTATAAAAAGAAAGCTAAGTATTGATGAAACATTTGATCAATTTTATGCTGAACTAAGAAATCTAATCAAAGCTTGCACGTTCAAAAAACAAGAGGACAAGCTACTGAAAGCATTGATTGTGTTTGGTGTGAGGAATAAAAATCGACAAGAGCGATTATTGAGAGAAGATGCATCTTTGGACAAGATATTGAGTACAATTGATAAAAATCCTGTTTTAGATGCAGGAAAGTTCATACTGACATGTAAATAATAGACATGTGAAGGAAGAAACGAATTTTAAGGAGGTGATGAAGTGTGAGTTCAATATATTTGCGTAAAACCTTGGATGAAGTAACAAGTCAACTTGACCAGCCTTTGACTCAACTTGATAGGAAGACGATTGATATTGGAGCGAAATATTCCAAAATGCTTCCCATAATTAGAAATTAATAGAGGACATAAAAGTTTTCAGAGTTAATATAAAGGAATATCTGGTAAGGTTGACACTTAAAACTCCTTTCAGGAATTTGCTCAGGGGTAATGGTTGATAATTTTTAGCAGTGCTAATATGTTTTTGATTTGATTATCAGTATGAATGTACTGTATTTTAGTTGAGACAATTATATGACACTGTTCAATATACCTGATGAACAAAGAACTAGATTCAATCAATCAAAAAGCCTCGTTCCTTCACTGTTCGCATGAACGATAAGGGAGTTAAAAGGAGAAACCAGATTCACATAAGAAAAAGGATAAAGTAAAAGAAGGAAAGGAGGGAGATGATCAATATTAAACATACACGCTTTTAATTCAAGGTTGTTCCAAATAGAATAACAAACTCTTCTTGTACGTTCTATTGAATAAAAATCAAGATAAATTCCAATTTTATTTAGTTAATTCTTCATCAATAGTGATAAAGATTATTATTGCTTATGCATTAAGTTTCATAGTTGAACAAAAATCAGTTCAATCAATAAATACACAGACCTTTTGAAAAATAGTTTTTATTCGATTGGAAAATTACATGAATTAATAAGTTTTATGAACGCTTTTTCTGTTTTTCGGGTTCAATGTAAGCGTGAAAATAAAAAATGGCGAACAGATAAATTAAGAGGAATGTACCAAGTACTAAACCAATACTGATAAAACGAGGAAATCCACAGTTCGCTACAGTTGACATGATATGGTGAACACATATCATTAGAAACTGCAACTGAAAAAGAAATTTTAAAAATTTCTTACTCTAATTGCATGGATGTGTACTACAAAATATAGGGTAGGCTACAATATTTTATTGTGTACTATAATAGTGTGCCATTAGTATGCAATATAGTTTTTATCTCTTTCATCTTGAATTTTCTAGAACATACTACAGTAGAAACGATTTAAATAATAATACTCAAAATAATGAAATCAAATGTAGTAATGTCCCAATTGACATGCCAGTTTAGTGAAAAAGAAAACAGTCCAATTAACTTGCAATAGAACATTATTGCCTGTGCAGTTACCTTTCACTGTTTCCAGTCATCTAGACTGTTCTTGCAACGTTCAAACGTCCATTACAGTACAAGAGAACTGCAAAAACATTGATGAAAATGATGATTGAAAAGAAAATTCTCAAAAGATTATTATCATGAGAATCAACTCACCATTTGCAATTGTGTAATATGTTTTTTCCACCATGAACTTGTATAGCGTTTGTCAACCAGTGTCAATAAATAATATCCATACATTACTACATGAACGAAAGTGTTGATCACTCCCAAGAAAACGCTTTGACCTCCTGAAAAAATTGAAATTGATATAAATTTAAAAAAATATAAATAATAATTGTTTATGTCTTCATATAAAGGCGAAGTTGGGTCTAGCAGGTCAAATGAGATATGTATATTAGATGATTTTAAAGGTTTACTATACCTGGAACATACTTCAAGCCAACCCATGATACAAATATCATACCAGCATGATGATAGATATGAAGTAGCGATAGCTGTGAGTATTTCTTCCTCAAAATTATGAATACCTGTGGAAATAATCATATTAATACGAGAATGGCAGAGACGGAATTTGAATTCAAAACAGATTGTTATTGAAGAATAACACTGATACTAATTTCTGAAATACGGTACTAGATAAATAAAATACAATGAACACAATGATACAAAAATAATAATAGTAGTGTATGCAATGGTTGTATTATGAGAGCCTTTAAACCACGAGTGAGATCCAGTAGGGGTTAAAATACGAGTGACACATAGAGTAGCGAGTGTATTAAGGATCTCAAGAGTGGTTTAAAGGCCGAATACAACCATTGCATACACTATTTTATCTACGGCCAACAAAGAAACAATAATATATTTATAGTATCCGTTCAACATTGATGAGATGTTTTAATTTTTTTTTCAATATTGTGTACCGGTATTGCTATGTTGGTTTTTTTGTTTTGTGTATTAATAATAATAGAAATTGAAATAATACTTCAATCACCACTGAAATTGGAAAAACTCACAGTATCCATGACATCGATAATTTTGCTCAAATGATAGGTCCATGTTATATCGAGGATCTGTATTTCTCTAGGCGATGTGCCTGTTTCCACAGGTTGGCACAATAAACTGTATCTTAGAGGCCAGTAGCACAGTCTGATAGCCTGAAATGGAACAAAATAATTGGTGAGAAAATACAATTGAAAACAATTCAGTACCCACATAGATGATATATTGCCCAAACTATAAAAATTAAGATATAGATGAATGTAATTATACTGTATATATTAATAATAAGAACATTATTTCTGGAAATAAATATAGATATTTTGATAAGTATTTTTTGAGGGTGAGAGATGATTTCAACCGGGTCTGATTTAAATCTAGTTAAAATCTCCTAACACATGCAATAGAAATAGGAATTCATTCATTGAAATGAATAAAACATTTTACAATGTCAAAACAATTTGAAAGTTACAAAATTTCAGAAAAAAGAAAATGGTTACACAGAACAATAATTCACGTTATGACAAAATTTACCTTCTAAAATATTTTGTAAATTCAGTACGGCAGTAGCCTACCTATACATGGATAAAAATTGCTTACATTATAATAATTTATACATAGGCCATGTCATAAAATAAAATAAAATTTGACCAATATAGTCCGATTCACGTCAAAAAGTCAGCATTGTTGCCAAGTTTCATTGAGAGATGAAGAGAAAACTACACCAAACGTGTTTGTTGGGACTGTGTGCGACAACAATGCACAGTGCGGCCACTATGCACAGTGCGAATAGGATAGAAACATCAGCAACTGCCTTGTGCTGAACAAGGATAGCAAACTCCCATCTAAGCAATGCTGACTTCTTGACGTGAATCGCACTATAGTTCATGTAAGAGGAATAAACGATCAGAAAGTACATTTATCTATTACACATTATTTAATGATAACTTGTATTACCGGTTTCACGAAGAAAAAAGCAGTAAAAATCAAAATTAAACTGAACCTTACCGTTATACACATGTATCCATTGAAAATCATCTGCATGACGTTGTAGACGATGGCAATCTTCTCCAGTCGATAGGGTTGTCTGCCTCGCATGTATTTTGGTCCAATATAATAAGTGAATAGCAAAAACATGGCCATATTTATGAATACCATCGGTGTATATACCATAGGGTAGTTCCTGGTACGAGGATCGGGCCAAACATATTCAAAATTGTGATAGAGGTTTTGGATGTGACTTAGAATAATCATTATACCTGGAAAATAGAGATTTTTGAAGGGTTGAACTGTTATTTAATATGGAATCTAAATCAAGAATAACCATTACCGTACCTGAAAATAGATATTTTTCAATTTAAATAGACACTACAGAAATATCGGGGAGGATATTCTACATACAGATCTGTGGTTGAATTGGAAATTTGAAGAAATTGAAATTTCACACAATCTGACAACGCCGATATTTTGTCGGCTACAGGCTCAAGTGACAACTAGTTTTATTCAAACTATAATTGTGAGCTATCAAAAAATTCCTCATTTCATTGGTATTATAAAGATTGTTCAATTTGGATTAGTACTTTGGTAAATATGAAAATGGGTCCATCATTTAGAATAGCTCTGTATTATACTGTCCTATTATATACTTGCTTGTTTGGACAGAAATATATGGATTTTTTAGTTTAATCCAATACTATATTATCTTTGTTGCATACATGTAAATGATTGAAAATAAATGGATCACTCACCTTAATACTTGGAGTAACAGTTTCGCCGGAAGACTTGGATTTGAATGCACTTGAAACAATGTAGCAAGCGAAATTTGAATTTCAAATTCCTGCAGTGAGGCTGGTGTTAATATCCGGTCGATTATCTATGATTTTGTTTTAATTGACCTACAGATGACCATGCAGTTCAGAATTTCGTAGTTCAATTCCAAGGAAAATTTGCAGTTGAATCAAGTTTCAATTTCAAGGAGTTCACCCCGTGCAGCGCAAAGCACCGCTCGTCACTTGATTTTTCTAAAAATAATTGTTTTAAATACAGTGATATTCATTTAATTTGATGCTTGGCATTAGATGGATAGATATTATTTCTTTGCCATCGTACTCTACGGTCATCAGAAACGTCAAGAAATGATATCTTTCTATCTATCCATCTAATGCCAAGCGTCAAATTAAATGAATGCAACTGTACTTGTTATTTTAACTATCTGCAGCTGACAGCAGCTCAGTCATACCAATAGAGCCAGGAGCCTTCTATTGACTCAATAGTGTTACATTCCTGTGCAAATTCAAGTAACACGCAATGTCATTGCGAGAAAGATAGCTCTTATAAATATTTAGGAGTGATAGTTGACGATAAACTAAGATGGTCAGAACATATAATTCAATTGAAAAATAAAATACGTAGATCGATATATATATTTTCATAAATTCACGCCAATCTCGATCTAAAGATGAGCTAAGAAATGTCTATTTTGCGTATCTTCAATACGCAATTAATAACTTCTTAATGTCTTTTTAGTATCTTCAATCAATAATAAATGCAGGTATTCTAGTTTACAAATCAATCCTAAATGCCTTAATTATTACATAGAAGTACATTATAAAAACAGCTCTCAACATTAAAAACAAACAAGTCTCATTGCAATATGGCGGCCAACGTGGGTCCTATTAATTAAACCAAATGTTTGTAGAAGGTCATTTGTTTTAATAAAACTTTATTGTCTCACAGACTTTGTATTATTTAATTTCTTCAACACAATCAGAATTAATTCATTTACATGAAAAAATTGATAAATTATTGTTGGGAAGACCGCTTGTACTAGCAGGATTATTTTAACTTGTCAGAAAACAGCTGATTTAACGTTAGTAAACGAGCGTACATCAATCAGCTGTTTTCTCAATAATTCAATATAATACATTAGCCTATAACGAGCAACTGATTATATTGGATCCGTTTAGTCAGAGAACAGCTGATTGATGGCTGTTTGTGCAGCCAGCACTAACGTTTACTAACAGAGCTGTTCTCTGACAATTAAATGGATCCTGCTATACAGATTGTAATAATTCAATTAAATACGTTCAGCCAAACTACCAGCCATTTGATTCAGTATAAGCATTTTGGTTCAATGACAAAACGCTTCCAGTGGACATTAGGTCTTATACAAGAAATATTCAAATAGACAGGATATTGAATTGTTGCCAGTAAATACACACGTATATATTTTACAATAAATCTTTATTTGAACACATTATTATCAAGATTGTTTCTTAAGTCTTTCTGGTTCTATGTAGGCCTGCCAGTAGAATATAGTAAAAAGATAGGTCATAGATAATGTACTTGGTACAACTACTATACTAATGACGCGGGGGTAGCCACAATCTATCACAACCGATAAAGAATGATGGACGCAAATTATGAAAAACTGCAACTGTAAAAAATAAATAAATACGATTTATATTGTCGGTCGTTTCTATTAATTCATTTATCAATACACAAATAAAGATAAAATGATTTGGGAGATGAAAAAAAGGCTCAGTCCAGAACTGCTTCTATCCCAATATTTTAATAATAATAATGTGGTCTAAAATTACATTACGTCTTCATTTAGTTTCAACACAGAAATTTCCATTCCCAAAAACATATTCAATATACATTCTATCATCTTATGTATGTCTTACAATAATAAAATTATAATTATAAGGACCCAATAGAGCCTTAATGCGATTGTACTCGTGTCCGTCTGTCTGTCTGTCCGCACGTTATCTAACGAACGGAAGATCGTACACTTTTGAAATTTGGAATATAATATCTTCATAGATCAAGTAAGAAGCCTATTGATTTTGAACATTGAGGGTTGAATTTGAAAAAAGTTACAAGCAAAAAATAGGTAGCCTACTGTAACCTTAGGCTTTTTTATTTAGGTCACAGCTCGTTGAGCTCTTCAAATAGTGTCTTTGTGCCTTATAAAATAAGATGAATGAAACAGAAAAATAAAGATTACTTTGAAAGAAAATTAATAAAATGAAATCATGATTGATATAGGGAAATAAGGATAACGGAATTTTGTTCATTCAAAAGTGTAATTGTTTTCTGGATTAGTTAATTAAACTTGAATAAAACAGCGCATTCTACATGAAAATGATGACGCAAGAGAAAATTCTATCATGAGAATCAACTCACCATTTGCAATTGTGTAATATGTTTTTTCCACCATGAACTTGTATAGCGTTTGTCAACCAGTGTCAATAAATAGTATCCATACATTACAACATGTACAAAACAATTGACCGATCCGGTGATAAGACTTTGCCCACCTGAGAAATAAAGAGATTATTTAAAAAAGAAACTGAACATAATAAACAAATAATTATAATCGGAAACGGGACAGCATATCAAGAAAAGATATATAGCTGACAAGGTATAAGCGAGGTGTAAAGAGTGACAAGGTACGAGCTATGTAAGGCTAGGCGTACACCGGTTAGTCAAGACAAGACAAGACGAGATTGGTCATGTTTAGTCACAGTAATTCACATAGTTTCTTATGAAGCAACACACACCGATTAGTCATTGCATCGGTGTGTGCTGGTTAGCAACTATGTGAATTTTTGTGACTAAACGTGACTAATCTCGTTTTGTCTTCACTAACCGGTGTACGCCTAGCCTTAGAGGTCACATTACAAGGTTTCTAGCTTGGTAACACACAATCTATTTGCACCGTGTTTTTTGTGAGAACAAAACAAACATGTTGCTCGCTAAACTGAGTTTTAGTTAACTTGCTTCAATATTCAATCATCAAAATTCTATACAGTAGTAATAGATCAGTATATACATACTATTGTTTTTGATAATACAGCAGCACATTTGCTAGGTTAAATGGCGCCATTCTGTCTTATCGCAATATCAGCTGATATGTCACTTTTTCTATTGCAACAGTGGGCAAAGCACTAGGTCACTAAAAAAGTTTACCAACCCGTCTGTTCTCTACGCGACTAGCTTAGTGACTAAGGCTGGGCGTACACCGGTTAGTCAAGACAAGACAAGACGAGATTAGTCACGTTTAGTCACAATAATTCACATGGCTGCTTATGAAGCAGCACATCCGATGCAATGACTAATTGGTGTGTGTTGCTTCATAAGCAACTATGTGAAGTACTGTGACTAAACGTGACAAATGTAAGATAAAAATTGGATTAGATTATATTTATACAGATAACAAATATGTCAGCCCAAATTCTAGATTTTTATAGTAAAATATTAAAATCGACAAATGTATATAAACTAATAAATTATTCAATCTGAAGATGTGGAGCGAAGTGATCACGTTGATATATTTGTGATTCATCTACATGAAACGGCGAAGTTTGAACACATGAAGCTAGGCGTACACCGGTTAGTCAAGACAAGACAAGACGAGATTAGTCACCTTTAGTCACAGTACTTCACATAGTTGCTTATAAAGCAACACACACCGATTAGTCATTGCATCATAAGCAACTATGTGAATTACTGTGACTAAACGTGACTAATCTCGTCTTGTCTTGTCTTGACTAACCGGTGTACGCCTAGCCTAACGAAGCTCCTACCTTAGCACGTCACTCGTAGTGTGGCCAACTGCAATAGTACGCAATGTGCTCGTTCACTAGGATCAGTCACTATGCGAGTCACTTGGCTCTTAGCACCAAGCAAAGCTCCTTGTAGTGCGGCCTTAGCCGCAAGGTTTACTATAACTATAGTTTTCTATAACTATAACTATGGTTTACTATAGCTATAACTATCTATGGTTTACTATAAACATGAACATACTTAATTCAAAGTTGAACGGCGAAGATATAAATTATTTTTCCATCTTATTCAAAAATAAGAGTTTGCAGAGAGTTAACGTTTTTTATGATGGCGAATTATAATTGTCAAGCATAGTAAGAAAAGAATTACCCAGATTGAAATCTGTAGTAGTAAGATTAATCTCAAGTCTTAGGTGATTTGAATTGGAGGTAGAATTATGAAAAAGATGTAATGGTTTATTATACCTGGAACATACTTGATGCCAATCCATGATACAAATATCATACCAGCATGATGATAGATATGGAGTAGCGATAGCTGTGAGTATTTCTTCCTCAAAATTATGAATACCTGCAGTGGAAATAATCAAATTAATACGAGAATGGCAGAGGTTTACTATACCTGGAACATACTTGATGCCAGCCCATGATATTAGTATCATACCAGCGTGATGATATACATGGAGTAATGTAAGCTGTGAGTATTTCTTCCTCAAAATTATGAATACCTGTGAAAATTAAAACAATTACTGTTATTAAAACAGGAGAAATTAAATGAAGATAGAAAGCTGAAGAATTTACGAATTAATTATGAATACGGTTTTTGATAAAATTTGTAGAACAAATATTGATACAGAAGGTGTGTAGTCAGAAGATAATAACTTTCCTTTCCTATTCTCTTCTTTTACAGCAGCCTCTATTATTGAAATGTTATTATTCTTTCTCAATATTATGCATTGCTATGTTCGTTTTTTGTTTTGTGTATTAATAATAATAGAAAATGAAATGTTCCTTCAATCACCACTGAAATTGGAAAAACTTACAGTATCCATGCCATCGATAATTTTGAGCAAAAATAGGTCCATGCTATATCGAGGATCTGTATTTCTCTAGGCGATATGCCTGACACCATAAACTCTACCTCAGAGGCCAGTAGCACAGTCTGATAGCCTGAAATGGAACAAATTATTTTTTATAAAATTAAAATTGGAAAAACTTACAGTATCAATGACGTCGATAATCTTGTCAATGTGCCAGAGCCAAACCATATCTGTGAGCTGCACATCTCTAGGCGATGTGCCTGTTTCCACTGGCTGACACCATAGACTGTACCTCAGAGGCCAATAGCACAGTTTGATAACCTGAAACAGACAAATTATTTTTACAAAATTATAATTTTATTAAAACTAGTCACTTAGACTAACCATTCGAAAATCGAAATCTCTGATAACCTAAATTAGAATAAATACTTTTTATAAAATTATAATTTTATCGAAACCAGCCACTTGGTCTATAACCATTCTACTAACCATATTAATATTCTTAGTACATTTTGAAACTTTTGTGTGTGATATCATAAACTCTTGACGTAGTCTATCCAGCAGTGCTGGTCAAGGACCTAGAAGATACTAATCTAATGGTCTATAAGCATTTATATTAACCATTCATTAATTTTTCACTCTAATTTATTAATATTATTGTAAGCTAAAAAAATTTCATGTTCTAAAGTCTTCTAGAAAAGCCTACTGCTCTGTTCTATAACTAACAAATGAATTGATGAGAGAATCGTTATATATTTGTAAATATTTTGTTCCATATCAGTATTTGAGAATTTCATACGTTAAGTTTTTTTCAAAGTGTATGGATTGATTCTTTGGGGTGGAGTAAGGCTAGGCGTACACCGGTTAGTCAAGACACGAATAGGCGAGATTAGTCACGTTTAGTCACAGTAATTCACATAGTTCCTTATGAAGCAGCACACACTGATGCAATGACTAATCGGTGTGTGTGTTGCTTCATAAGAAACTATGTGAAGTACTGTGACTAATCTCGTCTTGACTAACCGGTGTACGCCTAGCCTTAGGGGGATTTAAAGATTGAAAACAGCAGGCAATGTTTTTAATGCGGTTAGTAGTAGCCAACTACCAAGTGCCAAGAAATTTGGCCCATCTGTACATAATCAAGGCGACTAAGCGGGTTCTAATATTCATCTGTAAGTGTTTCCATAGTTTAAAGTTATTGAAATGCTACAGTCCAGTTGCCAGATATTTTGGCTGTTTCAGGTAATCGGCAATGTAACCTATCAGCCAACATCTGAGAAATATTGAGTCTCGGCTAATAGTTGTTTTCCATAATAATTTATAATTTGTATGATACAAGAATAAATAAACTGAAATAGAATTGAATTGACCAATAAAACGAGAAAAACTCACATTAACGAGGAGGTATCCATTGAAAAACATCTGCATGACGTTGTAGACGATGGCAATGTTCTCCAGTCGATAGGGTTGTCTGCCTCGCATGTATTTTGGTCCAATATAATAAGTGAATAGCAGGAAAATGGCGACAATAGTGAATGGGATCGGTGTGTACACCAGAGGGTAGTGCCTCGTACGAGGATCGGGCCAAACATATTCAACATTGTGGTAGAATTTTTGGATGGAATCTGGAATAACCATTACCTGAAAAGCATAGTGGTTTCAAAATGTTGTACTCTCAATTATAATAATCATTACAATCATGTAAGAAGAAGAAGAAGAAAAAAGAAGAAACCTGGAGAAGAAGAAGAATCAAACACGATAAATACGCCAAATACAGTTCCTTTTACACTGTATTTACTACTGGGGCCTGTTTCATGAGAATTTAGAAGTCCTATAAAACAGAAAATAGGCAGATATACCCTAGACCTACTTAGCACGATGAAGTATTATAAGTTAGCATGGTAAATTTTCAAATCTAGTATGCGCCTGCTTTTATTTTGTTTTAAACTTAGGCCTTCTCTAAATTCAAGACAAAAGAAAACACTATTAGCATAAGTTAGCATGATAAATTTTCAAGTCTAGTGTGCGCCTACCTTTTTTTGTTTTACACTTAGGCCTTCTCTAAATTCAAGACAAAAGAAAACACTATTAGCATAAGTTAGCATGATAAATTTTCAAGTCTAGTGTGCGCCTACCTGTTTTTTGTTTTACGCGTAGGCCTACTCTAAATTCAAGACAAAAGAAAACAAGACAATTTCGATCACACCCATTAATTATAGCTACAGCAGGATCCATTTAACTTGTCATAAAACATATGATCGACGAGCATATGATCACAATACTTAACCTACAAATGCTGAATCTCGCAGATTATTGAAAAGGTCTTTTTTAAAAAGGTCTTTTGAAGACTTTAAAGGTCTTTAAGACTTTCAAGCCTTTTGATTATTGTGTCGAAATCACTGTTTAATTATTACTGGATCAGCTGATTTATGACAAGTTAATTGGATCCTGCTATATATCCAGTGCTTAATTTGTGACGGTACGCAACGGTACGGCGTACCGGTACCTCTGAGAGGAGGTACTTCTATTTTTTAAGAAGTCGCCATTTTTAAACCTACTCGCTACTCCTACAGTAGTTTTAATTTTTTAGTAGCTTTAAAATCACTCTAAAAACGAGTTTTGAGGAGTTAAAATTGCACTCTTTCCCCAGACCACCCCCCCCCCATTGCCTTCGGGAAGTCCGATCTCACAAGGTGTCAAATTATCTATCGATAAACCAAAAAACATCAATAAATAACAACTTCAATTTTACAAGTTAAGCACTGGCTTATATCAATAGAGTACTCTTGCAGTTTTGATCTTATTTGACTGATTTTTGTAAATTACAAGAAGTTGGATAAATTTTGATGTTGAAAATTGGACCAAACTTGCACCAGTTTACCGGTAGTTGAAAAATAAACATAAACTTACTGAAAACAATAGTTGAGTAGAGGGTTTAAATATTCACTTTATCTTACGTCACCTCATTTATTCTTGCAGCTATACAATAAATGCTTTCGACGAACCTCTAACAAAAATAATCACAAAATACAAGAAGTTGAGTAACTGTATCGCTAGTAGACTAAGATATAAATGCCATTGACGATGGAACAAGCAAAATTTGAATTTCAAATGCTTGCAATAGGCAGTGTTTTTGATTTCCGGTCGATTATTTGGTAATTGTAGGTACCGTACTACACAAAGAGACGCATGCACAATATTACTGCAATTTCAATTACAAGCAGAACCCGTACTTGATGTAAGTTTCAAGTTCAACCTTTGTAGGCTAGTAGTAATAAGTTAACTTACTTTTCATTTCTCCCGAGTACGATTCTTGATTGGACCCGACATTTTGTCATAGATCAATAAAGCATGGAGCTGAAAATGAAATTGAATGAAGATAGAAAAATAAAAATTGAATTGAGAATAAAAATTAAACTGAAAGTGGGAGTTTTAAAGAAATCCGATAAAAAGGTAATAAACAAAACAAGACATTCAATCAACAAAGATTGTGAATAAATCAATAAATAAAACAAAAACTAGAAAAGAGAAAGAGTACATGAAGACTTGAATATAAATAAGTAGGTAGATAAAATAAAATAAAGAATATAAAAGTGGATAAATCAAATCATATTATCATATAGGGTTAATTGTGAATACATGTATAGGCATATTCATTTAATTTGCCGGATGGAGATGTTGAAAACTCCATCATTGATTCCCAAACATCATAGGACAATAATTGAAAGAAAATTTCTGACAATAACCGAAAGAATAGGTGGAACAACAGAGAGTGTATAGTAACAGTGTGGAGATAGCATGTCACACTTTTGATTGGTTAGCTCCGACAAATCTACCATACTTTTGCCATTTCCCATAAGATTTTCATTGGAATGAAAAGCAAATCATATGTTATGATAAAAGATTCACTTCTAAACTACATTTTGCCTTTGCCAGTATTAGTTTTCATCATTTTAAGCTTTTAAAGCAATACCAAGAGTAGAGAGACTATTTTTAATGTGAGAAAAGTTAGTTTTCATGTTTCTCTTAAAATAAGTTTGCCTGTAATCATGGCCACCTAAGAACTGTTAGGTGGCCATGCTGTAATCCCGTATCAAAATTAAACAATTTGGCAAAAGTATGGCGGTAACGGGAAAAAATGATCTCTACATATTGTTATGGAGTGCTTCACACAAATGGCCACACTGTTACTATACACTCTCTGTAGGTGGAACTATTGAAAGAAAGATCAATTTGTTCGATATATTATCATAATTTTTATTGCACTTTGTTACAGAATTTCAAACACATTCCATCAACCAACTACTCACTTAAGCTATAGAAAGAGAAGATCGAAGACATAGTTCATAAATTTGAGAATTCATTGCAATGAATAACATTTCTTTTTATCTGATGAGGTTCTTGAAGAAACGACAGTTGAGCCTCAAATTTTGACATAGAAAGAAGGGACACATTTTTTGTTTATTACTGTATAACATCGAAGTAAAAAATAATTGGACGTTTATAATCTTGACTAAATTTTGAGTTTTATCGAACAGATCTAGAAGGAGACACTAATGTTGGGTTGCACCAACCGGGATCAACTATTTTGAATCCGCTGATCCTATTCAATTAGCATTGTACTGATCCTGGATCAAAATTAATCTTGCTTTGTGCAACCCAACATTAGAAAAATAGATTACAGCACGTTTAAAAGTGATTAGAATATCAGTACAGTAGATTAAAAAATTTAAAAAGTTGACAAAATATAGGGAAATGGAATGGAACCATTTGTAAGGCCCGTATTAGACGATCATATGTTTTATAATATATATTTTTATAAAAGATGCCCTAATAGACTATCAAAGATGTTCGTTAGGCTAGGCGTACACCGGTTAGTCAAGAGAAGAAAAGACGAGATTAGTCACTTTAGTCACAGTACTTCACATAGTTGCTTATGAAGCAACACACCACCAGTCATTGCATCGGTGTGTGCTGCTTCATAACATATGATCGTCTAATACGGGCCTAAATAAGAGATGGATCTCATGAAATTTTGATGAAACATTCCTGAATTATAGAGATTTGAATAATTCACTGAAGAGTTTTACATATGGATAAGATGCAGTCACTGCAGGCAAAAATACTTCGAAATTAAAATAGAACGCTGCAACCTAAATGAAAATTTGAAAACTGCATAGTAGTTTTGAGATAATTGTGCAAAAAACTAGTAAATTCATTTTTTACGCTATTCACAGCCACAAATACACAATAATTAACACAATCTATCAACAATTACATTTTATTCACATGCACAAGAATCTCACAAACTAAGGTTGGAACCGAGAAGAAATGTTATTCATTGGTCTTAAAAGTAGATAGTCTGGCAATATTTAGGAAAGATTGATAGTTTTCAGGGCTTTAAACCCCTAGATTGGACATAACACAATATTTTACAATAGATTCACTAGAGTATAATACACAAGATTAGGATAGCGAGATGTAACCCTTTATTAGCAAGATTGATCCAAACCACAGTCACATAGTTTATGGAAATAAAACTATAAGTACCACATTTCAGTATTATTACAATATTTTCAAGAATTTTATTATTACCTAATTATCGTATAACATAGAGAAAGTTTGATTGGAAGAGTAGTGATTACGTATAGCCCTTAAACTTACTTTGATAGTTTCTAAGTACATTTTCACAGCTCATATTATTGTTAAGTTAATTTTTTCAATGGCAAATTCAAGTATTTATTGAGCAAGTCAAAGTTCAAACTTACTCTAAATTATTATTATATTTTAGATAAAAAATGACAGGAAATTAACTGATTTTATTTAGATTGTAGATTCACAATTAATTATTCGTTAATAGAGATTTGTATGTGATTAAGTATGTGATTTACAGCTTCAAAGCCTCATAAATCTGAACAAATTGGATAGAACTCTTTGGCATCAAACTCAAATATTGAATCTAACATTTTTCAAAATATATATATTATACTCTTCATACTTATATGGATAGTAATTAATAGAACGAAATTCCTAGTTAATGGCACAAAGTTTCCTTCCAACTTATATGGATATAAAATTAGGTTATTAGACTAATTTTGTTAGAAGAGTCATGGCCTGTCTTGAATTATAGGTTGACGTTTCAAGTACGGTAAATATTTTGGAGTATTCTTAACGTATAATAAGCTAATGAACAAAAGACATTTGAAAAATTGCTATTTATGATCAATAAATATCCCAAATAATTGTTCAACATTGCACAAAAGTATAAAGAATAATAATGATTGTTTGTTTCTAGTGACAACTGCATTGTAACTTATGTAATAATTGGTAGTCCAATACGCGACGTAAATGCTACCGTATTATAATTTTTAAAATTTAAAGTCCTGATTGTAGATGTCTTTCAAGTATTAGCCTTTATTATTATTCCTTTAATTCACCTGAAATATTTTTAGTCGTGACTAGAAAACTTAAGAAGATATCAACTTGAGAAATTGAGACTTTATAATAATATGAATTTAATAATAAAACACAACAATGTCTAAATTATAAAGACTAATACTATAACAGAGCATGAGTGTTTTTAATTTTCTATGGATGATTTTTCATTTTGGCACGATAATCTAAATTGGAAAATTTGGCAAAATCACAGTCAAACTACAAGAACAAAACATACTCGGTAGATTATTTAAATTTCTATTCAAATTCAATAAATTGATACATTATAAACTATCTAATACTAATTTAAATAACATACTGGATGGATTCCAGTGAATTAACAATAATTTGCAATATCAAACATCAAAAACTTACACCGAAATTTGACAAAATCTCATCAATAAATCGTGTAAAATTATGTATATATAATCAATAAATTCGATTCAATAAATATCACACCACAACTAAACTAGAGTGAACTGTGGACTAGAATTGGACAAATAATTGCAATTTTCTAATATAAAACATCGTTAAACTCTTATTTTCTAATATAAAGCATCAGTGATACTAGACAAATTAATTAAAATGTGGACTAAATTTCTAATCAAAATTCGGAAAAGAAATAGTACAGGCTCAGCCTAGTTTTTCTTTCCATATTATAATAATATTATATCATATTATAATTTTTGTGATTGTGTCAATGGATAAATAAATAAGTTTGAAATTATTGCTATAACATTCAATACAATGATAGAACTTGAAATGAACGTGAATCAGGACATATTATTTTATCAATATGATTGCAACAAAACTAATATTTAAATTTTGGATCACCGCGCTTAACAAAATCAGGTTGATTTTGAGGCAGGTTGATAACAAATATAAGAACAAGGATACAAAGAGAATAGGTTATTATATGACAAAAATAGATAGAAAGATTGAGGATAGATAGGAAGTAAAGGAAGGAACCGAGTAAATAAATGAATAATTGAACGAATAAACAAGAAATAATACAAATAAAAAAAGAATAAGCAGAATCAACTCACCAAACCCATTGAA
This sequence comes from Laodelphax striatellus, assembly GCA_017141395.1. Taxonomy (NCBI): domain Eukaryota; kingdom Metazoa; phylum Arthropoda; class Insecta; order Hemiptera; family Delphacidae; genus Laodelphax; species Laodelphax striatellus. Next base: position 13,571,510 of record CM029542.1, read on the forward strand.
AAGTAGGCGAAGCACAGAAACAGTGTATAAATGGCAAGAAGAATTCTGTTGATTTTGCAAAGCACGGCACAGGATCAACAGGCATCTTTCTGATAACCTGGTATAGTTATGAAGCCGGTCTGAAAGACAGCTCGGTCCGGGGCTCGATTCAAACCGAGCGCCAGCAATTTCTCGGCCGATAGCGGATGCCACGCCCCAAACGTGCACGAAGGATCGTTGATATCGTCAAAATAGTGACACAAATTGGTCAGACGTACCGTCGGTATGTACTCGTACATGTTGATGTAGGAACAGTAGGGCAGAAGCAGGACTAGACCTGAATAATACAAAACAAACACTTTTCAATCAATCAATTTATTTCATGAAACAATATACATACATAAGAAATACATAAATCAAATACTGTATACTAAACAATTTAAATAAATCAAATAAGTAAGATAAATCAAATACTGTATACAAAATAATTTAAATAAGAATAAGAATAAATTTATTTTTTTCTACAAAATTTCCAGATATAAAAAGTTTGGGCAAATTTAACAGATACAAACAATGTAACAGACATAGCAAATTCCTTGCATGACATTCTTGTTTATATGACGTTCTGAAATAAATCACATAAAACAAAACATATCATGAAACCGAATGAATACTGATAATAGAAACCTATTAGAAAGTGAAATATAAGTCAATGGCTCAATCAAGCCCTTTAGACAGGCCACCAGCTGGTTGCCAGTTTCACACACCGACTTAGTCATTGCATCGGTGTGTGAATGATCATTAACCAGAAAAGTGTGACTAAACGTGTGGTTAGCTCTTGACTCAACCGGTGTACGCTCTTCGCAACCCAATGTTATAAATATGGCCATTTCTATTATTGTTGTAATGCCTCATCAGTGAATCACAACACTTTTACAGTGAACTCAGAGCATGACAATACGAAATGGCCATAAGCACATAATATGTGAGTAATATTTTCACTTTTCAAGTTATTGTGTAATTAATTTAATTTGGCGGATGGCATTGGAGAGATATTATATTTTGCCATCAACTACAGTCATCAGCAACGTCAAGAAATAATATCTCTTTATTCATCTTCTTCTCCTCTTTCTCCTTCTTCTTCTTCATCTTCTCCTTCTTCTTCTTCTTCTTCTTCTTATTCCCGTTTCTATACGGGTTAAATCTAAGTTTTCGTCTTCGGCAACCTCCCGAAATACCACCAATAACCGTAGAAAAGGCTAAAGTTGCACTTTTTTACGTTTGGCCGATTTTGACCGAAAAGCATCACTTTTCCATGAAAACCCGTCTCCATCATTTTTTTTAGTAAATTGAATTCAATAACCTACAATTTAAGATCACGACAGTTATTCTAGGCTTATCAGTTTTCGAGATACACCTCTTCAAATGTTCCATCAATACCAGAACATTTCCCACTATTTTTCGTGATTCCGGCGAGATTTGGCGAGAAATCTCTTCAAGTGTAAATCCAGCATTGATGGACTTTGAAGAGCCATATCTCACAAACTGTTGGGCCTACAATAATCATTTAAATTGTAGGTAATTCAATTCACTTAAAAAAATTATAAGAACTGTTCTTCATGAAAAAGTGATGCTTCAGGGTCAAAACTGGCCAAACGTTAAAATTTGCAATTCCAGCGTCATTTACTACGGCGGGGATCCGAAAGATTACTGAGGCCGAAAAAAGTTTAGGTCACTTCAACATGCAAGGTTTCATTTGTATTTTTGAAAAAAAATCTCAGCATTTTGAGAGCTTTTATGCCCAGTTTCTCAGTCGATCAAGTAACAGTTTATGGATCCAATAGCAGTATTGAATCAATAACCAAGAGGTTTCAAATGAAAAAAATTTATTGATTCAACAGTTTATTGAACAACTCAGAAACCGGGTAATAGTTTCTTAATACAGAAGAATAAATTACGTAATAAACATAAAATCTCAAGATTGAAGCTGAAATTTCAATCTAAGATTGAATCTGAAGATTATACCTTTTCAGATAATAATATAATTACCTAGAAACCCAGATGACGGAGGATTTTTGCGTATTCTGACAGGAGTGTGAGCCTGCAAATAGTCCCAGAGTTTCCACAGATCTCTCGGATCCAAAATATGCGAATTAGTGTCGGGATTCATCTGACGATGCTTCATGTATGGTGTGAATATGTCGAAGTCTGGATTCATAAACCACTGCAACGAAACAAAACATCATACATTTGATACAATAAATAGTTAATTTTTTTCAATTTATAATCCTGTGAAACAATGTAGAAGAAAACAATTTGATTAAATCAATTGAATCCATTTAAACTGCAAAGAAATCCGTTTACAGGACGGAGGGTTATTTTGACAACTAAACCGCAATTCCAGACTACGTGAAAAGTAGTCGTCAACTTTCACCATTAGGCTAGGCGTACACCGGTTAGTCAAGACAAGACAAGACGAGATTAGTCACGTTTAGTCACAGTAATTCACATAGTTGCTTATGAAGCAGCACACACCGATGCAATGACTAATCGATGTGTGCTGCTTCATAAGCAACTATGTGAATTACTGTGACTAAACGTGACTAATCTCGTCTTGTCTTGTCTTGACTAACCGGTGTACGCCTAGCCTTACTCCTCTTATTACCCACATACAAGCTTAGAGCTCATGTGGGCATCACCCTCAGAAAAAATCAGCCTTGTTTTCAAAAGTTACTGAAATATTTTGTAAGAATATTTTTCAAATATGATTGGTATAAAGACAGGCATTTTTGTATATGATTCATTACTTAATTGCTTCAAAACGAACCGATTGTTCATTCTTCTCTCACTTGAGCGCTAGCATCTTGAATCTCGTTCCCTATACTGTACCTGTTCTAAAGACGACGTATAATTGGATGGATCCCATGCGAGCAGTTTGATATCTCTGTACATGGGCGAATAGAGGAAGTTGAACTCTGGTTTGGAGACAACCTGAGAGTTCAAGATTCGAATCGTGGTCTTGGTTCCGACATCATCGTCATAGCCCTCCGTCGGCGCATGGTTAAAGCGTAGAACTACATCGTTGCTATCTGAAAATCATCAATAAATGTAAGGATATAATTATTTTTGAAAGCAATGATTGACTAAAAATGAAAACACACTACGAAATTTACTAGAAGCTGGAGTGAAAAACAATTCAAAATACAAGATGGATTATTGAAGTTTTTTTTTTATCATATGATGTTCCTCTATGGGTAGGCCTATAGTACGTCTTCTTTCTGTTTACAAGACTTCCATATTTTTATGATACTTTGAAATAGATTTGAGTTCAAATTATCAATTTTAGAAATCATTAAAGTACTGAACATAATAATGATAATATTTTTATAGTTTTTATTGGTTGTGAGATCCTCACGGATAGTTCCTTCTCACAGTTTATTCAAGAAATAAAAAGATGATAAACTAATGAATGGATGAAGGAATGAAAAAATGAATGAAGGTATGAAGAAAATAATGAATGAGTGAATGAATAAACGAATCGATAAATAAATGAATAAATAGATAAATGAACAGAAAATGGATAAATACGTCTGCTAGACCAACAAGAAATGTTCAATATACAATATAATATTTGTAATGAATAAGTATTGCAATGGCTCATAGAAGAATCAAGAGTACATTAAAAATTGGTCAAAAAGATTATGTTCAATTTAATAAGTAGGTAGTATTACAGCAGCTCATGGAATAATCAAGAAGAAGTATATGACAAATTGATCGATAAGAGTTGTTCAATATAACAATGTACAATAAGTAGGTAGTGGATATTAAGTAGTATTGCAATAGCTCATGGAAGAATCATAAATAAATATTGAATAATATCAATTGTTTTGATAAATAAGCAACGTTCAAGATAATAAAATAAGATAAGATATATTTATTCGACACAGCATATCACACAATAAAATATGGTTGAATATCTTCATAGATCATTATTTGAAGGCAGGTTGGAAAAATTCTCATGATAGTGATACATAAACAAAAATACTGGTAAGTAATAGATGAATAATGAATAAGTATTGCAAATGAAAATTTTAGAAATACATAAAAGAATGAATAGATAGGAAAATAAATAGAGCAGATAAATAGTATTGTAGTGAAACACATACCGATAAGAGGACCAAGATTGGATCCCTTGAGCGACCCGGCACTGCTGACTATTGCACAATTGTTGTAGTGCTCTTGCGCGCCGAATAGCGGCACTCTAGGCACCGAGTCTCCTAGACCAGTCTCGGAAAAGGGGCGAGACTTGCCGTCAATGGTCCTCAAACGGGGCACCGATTTCATTAGATCACACAGCAACTCTTGCGAAGTACCTGGATTCGATAAGAAAACAGAACATCAGTCGAACAAGTTCTATTGTGTGCAGGAGACAATTCTTTTACATAAATCAAACAAACTGATCAATTGCATTCAAAAAAATTATTGAAAATACAAATAGGAAACTTGATAAAGGATTTAAAAATGAAATTATTGAATGGATAATGTCCAGTGGAATTGAGAAAAACTTTCGGTGACTATTGAAATAGGGATCCATGACCTATTTCAATAGTATGTTTGCCATCTCTTTCTTCTCTTCTCTTTAGTCTTCTCTTTCTCTTTCATTTTCTCCGTCAGAAACTATCACACTCACTCTCTTTCTCTCCTTGGTATTTGTTTAAAATCTCTTTATTACTTTTTCCTTGACAGTTCATCAAGAGTTTTATTTATGTATGTTTATTGTTCACATAAAGGTGGGGTTTCGTTACTGCGACCGAGTGCCGCAGCGGAGCCCGACCCAGCGTTGCCAGATGCAATTGATGAAAAATCTCAACTATTTATGGTTAGATTACTATATATATAGTTATATAGTATAGTCAACTATATATATAGTTAGATTTATAGTTAGTTACACTATAAATAGTTGAGATTTTTCATCAATTGCATCTGGCAACGCTGGTCGGGCTGCTGCAACCTCCGCTTTAGTTCGCACATTATTGAACTAGCAATCATCACATTAGATAAGCCTAAACAAGGTGAAGTTTCTAATTGGTAAAATTTCAATAATATTCTGTAAACTATCAATAAGTTATCAAGTATAATCAGATTCATTTAATTTGACGCTTGGCATTATATAGATAGATATTATTTCTTTGCCATCGTACGTCATCAGCAACGTCAAGAAATAATATCTCTCTATCTATCTATAGCCAAGCGTCGAATTACATGAATCTGATAATAACTTGAATAATAACTATAATAAGTCCACAGCGCAAAGCACCGTTTACTCTGCTCAAATAGACAAAGCTCATGCCTGCCAACTGTCTCTTGAAACTGCGCACCGTTTACTCTGCTCAAATTTGACGCCAACTCAAATACTCTACTCTGAAATACTGAAAAGAATCGGAAGAACTGGAAATATGTAAGCCACATAATTAAACGAGTTATGTTAACGAAGAATATATTATGTAACACACTAGGGAAGTCAAGTTCATAAACGTAGAAACAACTATTGTCAATCGCAACATGGAAAATTTGTGATTTTTTCTTATAATAGAATATCGCAATCCAAGCTAGAAAACAGGCGGGGAACTGGAAAACTCTTATAATTACTGACATCAGATTCCAATTAGGATACAACATAAAGGCAATAAAAGCACTACCAAAACTACAACAAATAGTAAACTAATAGTACAGGCAAAGCAAAAACAATAGAGGATACTGTAGTCCTTTATTTGTGGTAACAGTTAGCACACAGTGGAAGGATACGTTATTAATATCGTTATATTGGCGAATTTTATTTATTTAGCGTATGGCATTTTTGTGTAGCTTATTGCAAGATGTTCATCCTTTGTTAATCTTTTAAAATATACACATATATACATATATGTGTAATGTGTTATATTGGCGAAAAAATATAGTAATATTAGGAACGAATGAGGAATAACGATACGAAATACAGAAACATTTATGTAAACTGACAAAAAACATGCAAATTAATACAAATCTAACAAACATGCATTTCAAGTGCAAACAGTAGATTTCAAGTGCTTCAGGAAATTAAAAAAATATAAATGAGAGTGAGAAAGATTTTGGATGCGAGAGAACAGTTAAAAACAGAAGAGGAACGCTGAGATAATAACAAGTCGTTGGTAATTAATGTTAAAATTTTATAAAATGAACTTTGTGATAAGGAAGAGATCGAGGAAACCGGAACAAAAAATAAAATGCGTCATAAAGTGAGGAGTCAATCGAAAAGAGAACAATATTCTAAGAGAATTAAAACAATGGTGTCTATTCCACAATGAATATATTTAAAACCATACTCAAGTTTGGGGCTCAACTCAACACTGAAGATGATGCCATGAGCATCGAAACTTAAGTATGGTTTTAAATATATTCATTGTGGAATAGACAACATTGTTTTCATTCTTTCACCTACTATGGAGAAATTCTACAATATCTGTGATGCAAGTTGTGTTACTATGCTAAAAATTCTAAGGCACTATTAGTGACAGTCTTGTAAAAATTTCAAAATTAATATAAATAATAGGGTGTCTTTGCACACCTACCTAAATTACTAGACCTAGTTCCTTTGTAATGGACATTGTAGGGATTGCCATCACGTGACCGAAATACGTTACTCTCATCATGCAGAACACGTCGAAGTCTCACTATCAATTGGTTTTTGAATGCTTGCAGTCTGACCAATAGAAAAAGCACGGGTTAGATTTGGAAGACGGCTATTTAGAAACATTAGATTGGACAAAAACAGCGATTGGAATAGAATAAATTCGACCAGAACAGAGATTAGAATAGTTAGAAGTTAGAATGGAGTGGATTAGACTTAACAAATAATGTAAATTTAGTTCGTATACCAATATTATCTCGAAAAAGAAATAATCTAACTTTAATTTTGCTATGGCAACTGGACTGCTATGGAAAATAAATTATTGTCATTACAAATCATTACAGCTTCTCACAATGTTCAAAATGTATAACGAAATATGCATAATAATCCACTTAACTATAAAATATTGATTTGGCTGAATCATAGTAAATGGATTCTTATACACTTTCATCATTGTAAAAAGCTGTAATGAGGTAATTTATAGTAAGTCCAGGTGCCTTAGCAAAGCGACAGCATTTTATAAGATATCACTAATTAGCCTCCTATTCATAAAAAATCTTGAAAGAACAAGGAAATTCTTCTTTAATATTCCAAAAAATAAACGCACTTTATAAGATATAAAGTACTGGAAATTCTTGTATTGTACTGGAACATTGGAAATTCTTCTTTAATATTCCTCAACAAAACGGTAAAGATAATCTGAAGTTGCCAACCATAAAATAACATTGAATGAAACTGCTTTTTCAACATTTGGAAAAACGTTTCTTCTGGAGTGTTTTCCATATCTCACAAATGCAAGTTATTAAAACAAGTACTGTCCGAGTCTAAGCTCTATGTCACTGGGAGGAATGCAATACGTCATTGAAAACCGGGTTCTGTAGAGTATTTTATAGCACTCTTCGTCTCTCCTCTTCAACCGTCAGGGACACGGAGCTTAGACTCGATCAGTACATTATTTCTTGAACTAGAGATTTCATTGTAACTAGACTTATAACTTGACATCATAGAGAGTTTTACTTTCGGCACTCGGAAGGTTCATTTCCCTCATCTTTAATTTCCTCGATCAAACTATTTGAAAAGGCAATTCAGTATCACTCAAACTCATTGGTTGTAGTTGTAGACTACACATAATTCAGTCAACCCATCACTTAAACAGCGCGCAGTTAACTTTATGTGTGGACTCTGCAACCGGGCATTAAAGGTAAAGACAAACTTCTAACTTCTATCTGAACAATGTGATCTCACCTTGAATCAGTAAAATCGCAGTTCTCGTAGCATTCAGGAACAGATTTTGGAGGTTCAGTCGGACGCACTGAATTTGGAAATCTTGGCTTACTATTGCTTCTCAAAGGAAGTTGAACCAATTCTTGGTGCCTCCACTCAACATCATGCATATCCACAGGTGCTGGTACAGGCTCCTGTAAGGAACAAAGTTTAAAATTAGTTTTTGCTTATTCCATACTATTTCAGCTGGCAAAATACTGATTTATTCATTCATTTATACTATTATTTACTATATTTCAGTTTGATTTACAATTTAGTGTTGATACTGAATGAGTTGTAGAATTTGAAATTTCTTAATCTAATAAACTAACCTGAAAATAATCAACCAAGGGCCTGTTATCCACCTTTGGTGTCTCTTGTGCAGTCAATTTCTGTTGTTTCGTGATGTAATTCCAGTATTGGGACCATAATAAATAGATGTATCCGCACATACCGAAGCAGACAAGGTTGATGAACAACCAAATTGAAAAGGCTATCGCTTTCATGGTGGATAACGTTTTACCCACTACACAGTTACGATTTCTAGAAAGATTTACAAATGTGTAGTGTAACCTCAGAAGATATCCGAGAAATTTTAATCATACTGGGGGACAGAAAACACTGAAAATTGTAATGATTTCTAGTGACAAATTCTCAAGTGTTTGTGAAAATGAACGATACTGGCAGCACATTCTTTTGAATCACAATAATTCAGCTCAGATTATATACCGAACTAATTTTTGTTATTTATACACCTCATCACTTTTTTGAGGATTCAGAATAGTTCAAGTCTTGAAAAACTGTATACTTTTTCACACTTATAATCAAATAAACGTTTCCGGAGTTTAGTAATCGCCAATAACCTAATTTTGAGCTAGCGTCGTCTGCTACCTGAAATCGATAACCAGTTAACGTCGATGTTTCTGATATCGATAGCGATAATAATCGATTCTTAAACAATCGCCGTTTTTGTTTTTGTGATTAATTTGTAGGTTATAATTTTGAAAACTATTTCTTTGAAAGAATCAAGTTGAAATATTCAATACTTTCATTTGCATTGACAATTTACTGTTGTCCTGTATTGGAATGTGATTGTATTTGGTATTAGTGTATGTGTTGGGGAACGTTATTACACGAAACTAGCAATTCAGGAGCTCTATTAGTAAGTAAATAAGAACACTGAACGAAAGTCATAAATTTAATTATTTTATGGACCATAATGATAATTGGTATTTACCTCAAACAACATTGATAATATCATATTATTTAGGCCTTCTTCAATTAAGAAATACTGTAATCCTTATACGATGTTGTTGGATAGTTGATTGAACAAGTGATAAAATTAATTAGGTTTTAAAATTATTAGGAATTGTTCTAGATAAAACGAAAAATTTAGTAGAAATTTAATCAAAAGAACAAAACATACAGGTATTGATCTTTGAATGATTGAGAAGGAATTAGAAACTATACTTCACCATCACAATTTTTTGTAGAAGACTAAAAGAAATATCATTGCTTTCAGAATACTTCAGCTATGCAGATGGAATGAATTTGATTTTGACTTTCTATGTCACCTAGGCCTAATTTGACAACAGTGTCAGTACTAAAACATGATATTCTTAACTATTCAATCTAATAACAGTTATCAAATATTTTTACAGGTTGAGAACGGTTCAGGGAGCCGAAATGGATGGAAAAAAGGAGCAAATGGTTGTTGTTCTTATGAACGATGAAGATGCGAAGGAATATTCTAGAAACCATGGTGAAGAGTTGGAAAATACTTATGTGGTGGTGAATGATCCTGTGTGTGCTCCGGAAGATGATAATGTTTCTTTGTATCAAAATAGAACTGGTGTCGTTCAAAAGCAAGAGGAAGTAATAATCACTTCAGAAGACATCCCTGTCCATAGAACAATGGCTACAGAAAGGAAACTTGTTAAAATAAATTCTAATAAAATCTCAAGACTAAATCCTGATGAAAGACAAATTTTAAGCTCTCCGAAAAGAAAACCTGTTGAAATGAAAACTCCAAGTTCAAATGAAAATCCTCCCAAGAGAAAATTACCAGCTACCGATGCCAGAAAATCGAAGCCCAAACTTGATATCTGCCGATTATGTTTATCAAAGAATTGCGAATTATTACCATTGTTCTGGACCAAATTGAGGTTCAGCGCTCTTAAACTGAGCCATGTTATCGAAACTTGCATTGGCATAAGGGTAAGCGTCGTTTTCAATCACTGTTATACACCTAAATTTGTTCCTATTTCCTATCTGCTTCTGTACATTTCAATACCTCGTGATCGGCTGGTTTTATATATGTATAGGATAAAATAATATCATGAATTAGAGTAAACTTCAATTTATAATCTTGTTTTATTTTCATTTTTGAAAATTATTTTTTCGTTACTAAAATATCCTATTAGGCTCTGCTCACACTTGGAAACTCAAATCGCGTCGCTCGGCGACTGGAATAGCAAAACATGTGTTTTCAAAATAATTAATGATGACGCTCAGACGATCCTGCAACCGCGTTGTCTGAACGTCATCATTTGAAAACACATGTTTTGTTATTCCAGTTGCTGAGCGTCCCGATTTGAGTTTCCTAGTGTGAGTAGAGGCAAAAGAAGCAATTCAGTACCGTATGTTAGAAATTTCTGAAATTTAAACATTTTTTCGTTACTTTGATATGCTTTATTTCCATTTTTTTCAACTCTTGTTTTGTTTGCGAGTTAACAAACTTTGATGCTATGGAGCAGAACAGGTACTCTAGCTATTTTAACAAGAATTTGATTGTTATGTTGATGAGTAACTATTTTTATCGTATGGCTTTTATTGGTGGGCGTACACCGGTTAGGTTCCAAGACAAGCCTCATTGCACAATTTTTTGTGTCGGTCACCCATCCGAGAGCGGTCTCGAATGTTTGTTACTTAACCACATAATTACTTAGCAACCGCTCTCACCGAGTGACCACTGATATTACAATCATCATTGATTGTTATATTGATGAGTAACTATATCTGTTCATAGTGTTCGTAATTCATTATTATCAACATCATGTTTTGTTGTATTATTGAAATGGAATTTGCAATAATAATCAACATTTTCAGGTTGATAAGGAAGATGTAACCGACCGAGTATGCCAGGCATGTCTTATTAATCTGGAAAGTGTGTGGGCATTTCGAGAAAAGTGCCAACAGTCCAATGAAACTATCACGAAAATGAATTTGGTAATGATATCACATAAGCTCTATTCTCTCTCTTCAGAAACCTCCAGAGACACAATATTGATCTTGCTTTCCATTTAAAGTTTTTTCATGTTGCTTCTATTCCAATTTTGCTCTTGTTGCTTGTTGAGGAAAAAATATGAAAATTAATTTTGAAACTTTCATAGCTGTTTCATAGTCGATATTTCCTGTTTTTTCTTTTCTTCTGTACATTAAATTTACTTTATTAATTATTTAGTCCATTCCAAACTTTTTATATATTGATTCTATTTACTTTTGTAAGCTTATTGTATTTGTAAATGTTTTCAATTTGTAAACATTTATTTTGTATATTGCTTCGTAATTCACGACGTGGACATTATTGTCCTAACTTCGTCATGTCAGAAAAAAGAAGTCATTCTATTTTGTTTTTATATATTGACAAAAGATGTATATTCTGCAATAAGCTATACAAGATGACAAACGCTGAAAAATAATAATGAAGTTATGTTCAAAATGTAGTTTCAGTAATATAATTTGTATTTGTAACTCTTTCTGCCAAATACGAGGCTATCTAATTATACTTTTTAAAGTCTGCGTGTAATTGTTCATAACATACATTTGTTTCATGGAACTTTGTGAGTATTTATTATCAAATAGGCCTACACAGTAGGCCTATTACAAGACAATCGTCTTGTAAATGAATGAATAAATAATAATTATCATGTTACATGTCTATTTTTGTAATGTTTTATTTTTGATCAACTGCTACATATTTTTGAATATACTGAAATAATACAAAATTACTGTTTTTAATATTTGTAATAATCAATACCTAATAAATAGATTAGACAATAAATATTCAATACATTTTCATAGAAATCTCAAATTAATGTAATGGTTTGTTCTATTTTACAGGATATTAATAACGTGAAGCCAATATCTGGGAGTGAAAGTAAGTATTCTCATTTAATACTTCATCAGTCGATTGATTGAAAAAACATGTTTCTCCAATTTCTAAAATATATCTTTCAGAAAAATATTTCCTGTCTTCAAAAAGGGGAAAATTATGAAGTCTAAATCAGGGGATTTATCTATAAAAAGGAATACTATCGGCCATATTTGGTAGGGAGAATGGCGAATGAAATGAAAGTATTTCTTTATAAAATAGACTAGCGTTTCTATAATAAAGTAAGAATACTTTATTAGGAGTAGTGTTGATGCTCCTTGGCATATGTGAGGAACTCTGATCTTCACCGCGACTTGGGAGTGGAATCAGTCATCATTGAAATCCAAAGATTTTCAAAGAAACATGAGGAAAGGCTTCATTAATATGTGAACATGGAAGCAATCCAGCTGCTCAATGTCAGTGGAATACGAAGACTACAACGTAAAAGGCGCATGAATTAGTTTAGTGCCAAAGTGTGAAAGTGAAACTGCAAAAGCAGAGTTCTTTATTTTTGAATGTGTGAAAAATAATCAGATAGTTCTTATTCAATATAGAAGGATAAATCAATGGGTCATACCTTCTTGAACAATCATTAGCAATCCAAGTTAATATAGAATAGCTTATTAGTCCTCGACTATGTGTTCTAGTAATAATGGGAAAAAACAAATGAAAAAAAAATAGACTAGAACTTTAGATCTCTACTTTGTGAAGCTTAGTTTTAAATTTTTTCAATTGTGTTTCTTCATATTTTTCAGTACCGATTCCAGATAAGCGTAGGCCTACAGAAGACAATGTATATGATGCGACCTTCAGCTCTCTTGTCTCCTGTTCTCTAGGTGGTCAGAAAGCACAGAAGAGTCGAAAGAATAGAGAGTCGAAAAAACGCCACACAACTATTGAGGATGGTGAGTATTCTTTATGGAATCGATAATTTCACTTAGTTATTTGTGTATCGATGATATGGCGGACCAGATTTTTGAAGTTACAGTAAAGTAGTATTTCCAATTTTAGTACGATCCCCAATGTTACCTATCATCAAATTACCTTTGTATAAAAAATATTAAGCCGTTTCCATAATTTTCACCACTCCTGTATAATAAAACATCTGGTTTCAATATCGATAATGGTGTGGTCAGCTATGGGACTTTGACCTAGCACTTTATTGGTTACCTTAAGGAAAAATGAGAATAGATGAAATTGTTATGATTCTTCAACTAAACATGGATATTATGGTCAGTTCCGTCTGCCTAAAAAGTAGTCATCATCACTCTTCCATCACCCACGCACAAGCCTCATGTGGGCTTAACCCTCACAAAAAGATAAATTTTATTTGTATTGGTCTTTCACCCACCACTTGTCTCCATTTATTTATTCAATTTTTCTTTGGTTATGCCCACTTAATCTCTTAGGCTAAGGCCACACTACTACGTGCTACGCTAAGTGCTAAGAGCCAAGTTACTCGCATATTATATATATTCTATATATATATCATACGATGCGAGTTACTTGGCTCTTAGCACCAAGCGAAGAACGTAGTAGTATGGCCTTAGCCATACCTTGTGCGTGTGTATATTGGGAAATAGATTATGATGAGTGGACCTACAGCTTTAGGTAGGTTCCGAACCATTTATTTATTGATCTAGATGTCCTTGTCAGTGTTAGTTGTTCAATATTTTTCCCAAACCCTCTTCCAGAAACGGTAGAAATTGAAATTGACCAAGGGACAGCAAGTGATGAATGGACAGCCGAGGAAGCAGTTACAATGGCAGATGACCCTGAAGTGACGCACTCGGACCAAGAAATCACGGATGCAGATCACGACACCGAAATGCAAGTAGAACAAGAAACTCCATCTGAAAGAGTTCCAGGCCTTAGGGACGGAACTTGGCTCTACACTGATGGCAAGGGCTATTATTATACAGCCGATCAAGTTAGAAATTCTAAAAGGTAATTCATTCATTCAACAATCATTCAATATAGTAGCTTATGCAATGGTTGTATTATGAGAGCCTTTAAACGACGAGTGAGATACCGAGGTTAAAATACCAGCGGCAACGCCTCTTAAGTAACTCTTGAGATACCTTAAAGCTTAAAATAACTCGCGGCGTTGCCGCTCTTATTTTAACCTCGGTATCTCACTTGTCGTTTAAAGGACAACCATTACATACATCATTTTTATCTATGATCATCAAAAAACAATAATAATAACATTATTAATCTTAACTAACCTTGATTAAAACGAACATGTTCTATTTCAATGTTTGCCGTATTCGCTGTGTGCACGAAGAATAAACATTTACAATGCATTTAAAGTACAGGGTGATTCAAAAAGAATACCACAACTTTGAAAATGTGTATTTAACGAATGAAACATAATAGAACCTTCTGTTATACATCATTACAAAGCGTATTTAAAGAAGTTTTTTCACTCACAAAAAAGTTCAGAGATGTTCAATATGACCCCCTCCAGACACTCGACTAATATCAACCCGATAGGTACTCAAACTCGTTCCACACTCTCTGTAGCATATCAGGCGTAACAGTTTGGTAAGCTGCTGTTATTTCTTGTTTCAAATCATCAATATGGACAATATCCATCCACCATTTATGATTTGAAACAAGAGTGAGCTCGAGTGTATGGAGGGTGTCATATTGAACATCTCTGAAAATGTTTGTGAGTGAAAAAAACTTCTTTAAATACTCTTCGTAATGAAGTATAACAGACGGTTCTATTATGTTTCTTTAATTAAATACACGCTCTTGAAGTTGTGGTATTCTTTTTGAATCACTCTGTAATATCAAGACAGGCCACGACTCTTCTAACAAAATTAGTCTAATAACCTAATGAATGATCCATATAAGGAATCTAGGGATGCTGGGTTCGATTCCCGCCCGGGCAAAAGTTTTTTGTACAACAGCATTCATCAAATTTCCTTACTAGCTATTATTCTGTTGTCATATTCGCAGTAGCGGAAGTCTTCAGAGTATTTTAAAGAATTATTAATCATGGATTTCGTTCAATAAACTATTATGATTTGGAAAGCAATTGAATAGTTGCAATATCTTTTTCCACAGGTATTTGACTTGCACCGAATCGGTGATCTGCGCAGCGCGAGGTATAATGCGTACAGAAGAGAATGCGCCGATTCACATCTCTAGAAACACTGAGCACTCTCACCCTCCAAACTTTCAATTTGCCGAGGAAAGAAGGTTTATGTACCAAATGAGGAAACGGGCTGTAGAGGACACTCATCTCACAATTCCCGAAATTATCAAGGAAGTCGAAGCCGGGTGAGATAATTGTCTCTTTCTTTTGGCTCCTTCTTAGTTTTCTTTCTCCCGTCTAGTGATCTAGTATTGAGAACTAGACTTGAGGACAGCTGGCAATTGAAGCTGAGGCCGAACTGCTAGATGGTGAAGCAGGATTCTTTTAACTTGTCAGAAAACATATGTTTTTACGAGCAATATCACAATACTTAACCTACAAATGCTGAATCTAGCAGATTATTGAAAAGGTCTTTTAAAAAGTTATTCTTTGAAAGGTCTTCTTTAAAAAGGTCTTTTAAAGGTCTTTAAGACTTTTAAGCCTTTTGATGTTTAATTCGAGTCAAATTGAAATTATTGGAGATTTGGTAAAGGTATCAAGTAAATGTAATTTCATATCATTTGGGAATTTGTAAAAATTTCTAATTTGTTTTTGCAGGATAACACCAGGTATCGATGTAAAAAACCTGAAACGGCAAATGCTTAGGGCAAGGCAAACTGCATTGAAGCAACGTCCAATGGGACACATGATCGAAAATTAATTGGAACCATAATGCAAAACCCATGTAGAAAAAATGAAAAATAAAATAAGATTTCTACAAATAAGTTGAAATGAAAAATGTTTGTCGACAAAATAGTGTATCGTTCTACTCCAACTAGTTTGGTTTTAACGTATTGATCTGTTTGTCTGTAGGTATGTTAGTCTTAAGTCCAGTTGAGGACAGTTTTTTCATCTCCACCACATTTCTAATTTTGTGCATATAATAATTATTAAAAAAACACAAAATTACCAAATACAACAATATGCAGTACAATATTTTCTTTTGTTGATGATTACAGTATTGGGGTAAATATATTTTCTGTGGAGGCATCCCAGAAGCTAAATTTAGCTTTTATTGGGGTATGTACCACTCCGATTTCTTTCCAATATTTATTATCTGCTGGAGAACTATGATTTAATTCCACTATTTTGCGAATTACTATTACATTTTTTATAAATTGTAAATATATTTATAATCCTTCTAGATATCAGTGAATGTTCTATTGATTATGATATTGATGTAATATTTTTTAATTTCTCTTGTGACATCTGCATATGTGTTGAGGTTCTTAAGGTGGTTAAGGATGTTGATGAGGATATTGGGAATTAATAATACTTATAATAATATGTAGCCTACATCAGTGTACATTAAAATTATATGTGGACGTTTTGTAGCCTACTTGAAGCATTTTCCACATCAAATTGACCATAATTATTGCATTATTTGCATTTGAAAGTAATTCGAATCCATACATAAATATTGTTATGTGTAAATTTTTTAATGATTGAATAAGAATGAATAAATAGATTTTTGAAGTGTTGGTAGCAATTTATACTCTTTTCTACCCTAAACTCTCATAAGACTGTTTGAGATACCTACATACCTGGAACTCTACATACCTTGGGAGAAAGTGATCACATGACCACCCACGAGACCCTGTACTTTCCTTGGAGTGGCAAGTAGAAACAAACAAGTTTGATTATACTTCCAGAAAGTGATTACTTTCTGTGAAATGGAAAGTACCCCTATAGACAGGGAAAGTAAGGGGTAAGTTGAAGAGGCAAGTACTTGCTGGATGTTACTTTCTCTCTCTACTTTCCCTGTCAATAAGCGCCTTAAAGATACCTTTAAATTATTCTCAATAATTAAAGGGCCTTAGCTTCAGTATAAGATACAAGGAACATATAAAAGCATTAAAATAAAACACAGAATCCTCTCATTTGCTAAGCACCTACTAACAACCGGACACAGACATAAAAACATCCAAACAGACATTGAAATATTACACACAAAAGCCAAAAACTTAACACATTAGAGCAGTTATTCAAACACTACAAACCAAACATTATATAAATGACCAAATAAATTTTTAATCAAGTACCTACCATTTTTTCATACACAGTCCAACCCCTAAAAACTAGCGCCCCTGGCGACTGGCTGGTGAAGCTCCTCATCAGGAGTGAAATGCATTCCAATTATGTCCAATAATGTAAGTAATAGCATTAATTATTTACAGTGGAATACAAGAGTCGTTACTTTAACAGGTTTTTAAAAGTAAAATTGTCTTTGGTATGACTGAGCTTCTGTCAGCTGCAGATAGTCAAAATAGCAAGTATTTAAAACAAAGAATTTTAGAAAAACCAAGTGAGCGGTGCCTTGCGCTGCACGGGGCGAACTCGTTGAACTTGACACTTGATTCAACTGCGAATTTTCCTTGGAATTGAACTACCTAATTCTGAACTGCATTATCGTCTGTAGGTCAATTAAAACAAAATCATTAAATAATCAACCGGATATCATACACTGCAAGCATTTGAAATTCAAATTTTGCATGCTACTACTTTGTTGAGTGCATTCAATTGCAACACTTCTGGAGAAACTGTAGCTGTTACTTCAAATATTAAGGTAAAGTAGGGTAAGTCCATTTACTTTCAAACAATGTTTCCAGGTATGCAACGAAGATAATACAGTCTTCGAATAAACTAAAAAATCCATATATTTCTGTCAAAACAAGCAAGTACTTATATAGAACAGTATTATAATACAGAGTTACCTAAATGATGCACCCATTTTCAAATATTCATATTTACTAAAGCACAAATCCAAATTGAACAATCTTTATACCAATGGAAATAGGAAATTTCGAAGTTTT
Source organism: Laodelphax striatellus (assembly GCA_017141395.1). Taxonomy (NCBI): domain Eukaryota; kingdom Metazoa; phylum Arthropoda; class Insecta; order Hemiptera; family Delphacidae; genus Laodelphax; species Laodelphax striatellus. The sequence goes on from CM029542.1 coordinate 13,589,530, forward strand.
TTTGATGGCCCACAATTAGTGTTAAATGTAGCCTCCGGTTGCTGCATGGCAAACATCTACTCGGTAGCCTATTGATAACCCATTTTCAACTACGTACTTTAGGAAATATGAATATTTGAAAATGGGTCCTTCATTAAAGAATAACCCTGAAATATACAGAATTACAGCTTGTTCTTCAACATTCATGTCAATTTCAGTAAACCTTTATCATTAACATATTCCCTCACTACCTATTATAAGTGTCTACATTGAAAAATAGTTCATCCCTTTAAAAATATGTATTTTCACGTACGGTAATGATTACTCTTGATTTAGATTCCATATTGAATAACAGTTCAACCCTTCAAAAATCTCTATTTTCCAGGTATAGCCTAATGATTATTCTAGATCAAATCCAAAACCTCTACCACAATGTTGAATATGTTTGGCCTGATCCTCGTACGAGGCACTACCCTCTGGTGTACACACCGATCCCATTCACTATTGTCGCCATTTTCCTGCTATTCTCTTATTACATTGGACCAAAATACATGCGAGGCAGACAACCCTATCGACTGGAGAACATTGCCATCGTCTACAACGTCATGCAGATGTTTTTCAATGGATACCTCTTTATAACGGTGAGGTTCACTTAAATTTCGTTTTCTACTGATTATTTATTTGTGAAATCTGTATTGGTAATAATATATGAGTTATCATTTAATAATTTCTAATAAATAAATTTATCCCAAGGTATTTTTAGAATTCTTCTTGTGGAACTTCATGATGAAATAAAAAACTCAAAGATATTGTCAATTCCACTATTTTATTGTTTAGAGTAGTGGACCACGGTTTCGTGCCCTTATCAGACACATTTTCAACAGTACTGTATACTGTTTCCTGAACCTAAGTACTGTACCTAATTACTGTTGAAGCCACTTATGGTTTATGTGCTTAAACAATAAAATAGTGGAATTGACAATATCATTGAGTGCTTTATTTACGCTTTTTCAATATCATTGAGTGTAATTTTATTATACGGTCTTTTTCATATATCCAACTCAATTATACAGCTACTCAATTATAAATTATACTATGTGAGTAGGTACTGGTGTGAATAATTGTAAGTTTAAACACATCTAGTATCTCTACAGTAACTATAAGAAATAAATTATTCAGTGCCTAATTTACTATACAGTACTGGTATCGCTATTGAGGCCCATTCATTTCAATTCAATCTTTATACATTGCCAAAAATGGGACAATTAGAAAATGACAAAAAATGTAAAAGGCAAATTTTTGGAAACAAAAACTGATCGATTTTATAAATCTGAAAGTTGAATAATTATTGTTTAATATCTTCAACTTTTTTAATGATGTGCTTCTGATTATTGGATGATTGCCTTACACAATCCAATCAATGTTTCCCATGTATTGCTGGAGTTCACGTGAATCCGTATCTATTGTATTGCATTTTTTAGCTAGATTTAATCGCGATCTAGATGTAACTTAAAATCAGACTCGTTTGAAATCATCTCCCACCCTCAAAAAATATTTATCAAAATATCTATATTTATTTCCAGAAATAATGTTCTTATTATTAATACATACATTATATAATTACATTCATCTATATCTTAATTTTTATACTTTGGGCAATATATCATCGATGTGGGTACTGAATTGTTTTCAATTGCATTTTTTCACCAATTATTTTGTTCCATTTCAGGCTATCAGACTGTGCTACTGGCCTCTAAGATACAGTTTATTGTGCCAACCTGTGGAAACAGGCACATCGCCTAGAGAAATACAGATCCTCGATATAGTATGGACCTATTATTTGAGCAAAATTATCGATGTCATGGATACTGTAAGCTCATCCAATTTCAGTGATGACTGAAATATCATTTCATTTTCTACCATTATTAATACACAAACCAAAAATAAACTAACATAGCAATACCGGTACACAATATTGAGAAAGAATAATAACATCTCATCAATGATGAACGGAAAGGATAAGAAAGGAATTGTGATTTTTTTAAAGGGAATGTAAATATCTTCTGACTATATATAGGTACCTTCTTGATTTTTGAAAAAAGGAAGTAATGATCATCTATATTATAGCTAGCTATATATTTGTATACTTGTATTCGTCTTGTATAGCTATGATAGTTACACAAGTATATAGTTTTCCCATAGCAAGTACTTTTTCCTAAATCAAGGTATCAATAAGGCATCTGGACTGGAAATCAATAATTATTGTCATTAATTGCAGATTTTTTCAATGTCCATAGTTTATAAGATTTCATCCACTTCACAATATAAACATGGCTGCATCATAGAGAATGAATCCTATACATTTTCACCATTGTAATAAGCTGTAATGACGTAATTCATTCCCTGAGTCTACACTTGGTCGATTTTTGTGTGGACTTAAATTCATTTTTCCGCCTAATTTCTAAAGTCATTCGCTTCACACTATATGTATCACTCGTATTTTAACCCCAGGATCTCACTCATGATTTAAAGGCTCTCATAATACAGTACAACCATTGCGTAAACTACTATTATTATTTTTGTATCATTGTGTTAATTGTATTTTATTTGTCTAGTATTTTAGAAATTAGTATCAGTGTATTTTTCTGCAATAACAATCTGTTTTGAATTCAAATTCCGTCTCTGCCATTAATTTGATTATTTCCACAGGTATTCATAATTTTGAGGAAGAAATACTCACAGCTATCGCTACTTCACATTTATCATCATGCTGGTATGATATTATTATCATGGGTTGGCGTCAATTATGTTCCAGGTATAGTAAACCCTTAAAATCATCTAATATACACATTTTATTTGACCTGCTAGACCCAACTTCGCCTTTCTATGAAGACAAAACAAAATTATTATTTATATATTTTTAAAATTTATATCATCTCTATCATCACTTCCATTTTCAGACCCAGCATGTTTATGAAACCAATCAATCATCTGAAGAAAAATATTGTACAGTACTATATATTTATAGGCATATACATACCATATCTTTTGTAACTTATATTCATGATAGATGATATCAAAGTATTGATTGATATAATTATGTGTGTTCAATTGAATGACATTAGTAAGAATCTTGATAAAATCAATTTCCAGATAAGACAATTTTTTCAAATACTTCTAATTTTTTAAAAATATCTGTTATCAGATAAAACGAACCTCTTTATCCAAACAAAAATCAATTGTTTATGATTTTCTATCAAAATATAAGCAATTCTTCAATTTTTTACAATAATTATCCATCAACCATATCTATTTTCCTATACTCTATTATTATTAAATTTTTCGCTTATAATTTTTATTTTACTGATAGTTTTCAACTGAAGTAATTATTTTTTTATTATCAATTCAAAATTTTTCAAACTTCAATACCCCTTTAGGGATAAATGTAGTTCCAAACATGGTGGAGTATTAAAGATTTCTAGTAATGGGGGTATTCACAGGAATATCAGTTGGTCCATAAATTTCGCAGTTGAAGAACTTTTTTTGAGTGGGATTTATGCTAAAGTAATGGGATTAATACCGGTCCTTTAAAAATGTTGACCATCAACGGGAATTCAACTCACAGCCAGCACACTTGACAAAAGATGAATATATATTATACAGTATATTTAAGCTTATTATGCTACATACTATAAGCATTTAAAGCTCTGTTTACCCATCAAGAACAACTTGAAGCATATATATGCCTTACTCACTTCTCTCACTCTTCTTCACAATATTTTTCAATTGATTTCCGGCTTGGTCCAATTACTTTATTTTGTGAAATTCATTTTTCATTTCAATTCACTATTTTTGCCTATACCCTGATTACTATCGATACAATATTGATATTGAGTTTTAACATGATATTAAACAATATTTCAGAGGACTAATCCAAAAAATAATTCAATTGAATCTTTGATAAAATCAGTAGAGAAGAATTCAATATAGCTCTGTTTTGTGGAGCTCCGTTGAGAAGCACAGGAGGCTGCTAGTTCTTTAAATCAATTTCAATTTTTTTCAGGAGGTCAAAGCCTACTCTTGGGAGTGATCAACTGTTTCATTCATGTAGTTATGTATGGATACTATTTATTGACACTGGTTGACAAACGCTATACAAGTTCATGGTGGAAAAAACATATTACACAATTGCAAATGGTGAGTTGATTCTCATGATATAATCTTTTGAGAATTTTCCTTCCAATCATCATTATTTTCATCAATATTTTTGCAGATCTCTTGTACTGTAATGGGCGTTTAAACGTTGCAAGAACAGTCTAGATGACTGGAAACAGTGAAAGGTAACTGCACAGGCAATAAATGTTCTATTGCAAGTTAACTGGACTGTTTTTTATTTCACTGAACTGGCATGTCAATTAGGACATTATGGTAGTTTTAAACCTTGCCAGTCAACTTGTATCTTCACTGACAATGTGTAAACACAGAGTTGTCATTGATTAACTCTTTAAAAGAAAAATGTTCCATTTATTATACCAGAAACAATTGTACAACATAGCTAATATTACATATTGTTTGTGATACAATAAGGAATATGTCTCAAATCTGTATTGCAATATTGGAATATAATACTTTGCTTTATATGTATTGCAGTATAATAATAGGTCTATATTCCAGTATATATATAATTTTTGTTGTACATACACATAGGCTAATGAAATTAACAAAACTTTATCATTTTTTACAGTTGCAGTTTATAATAATATGCGTTCATCATTTAATGGCAACTGTAGTGAATTGTGGATTTCCTCGCTTTCTCAGTATTGTATTAGTGCTTAGTGGATTCTTAATGATTTACCTGTTCGCCATTTTTTATATTCACGCTTACATAGAACCCGAAAAACAGAAAAAACGTTCATAAAACGTATTAATTTATGTTATTTTCTAATCGAATAAAAACAATTTTTCAAAAGGTATGTGTATTTATTGATTGGAGTGTTTGATTTCATCATTTCAAGTATTATTGTAATAACATTTCCAACTGGTTTTTGTTCAACTATGAAACTCAATACATAAGCAATAGCCTATTAATTTTTATCACTATTGATGAAGAATTAACCGTGCTATGCTACAGGAATGCTATTGAAATTTATCCGACTGGAAATCCTGTTAACAAAAATTAAAAAAAAGAATGTTCACAGAAACTCTATGATTTACATTTGAAAGAACAAATATTTTCATATTTACAATATTTTGAAAGAACAAAGCTTTGTAACGGATTCTTATATTTCTTAAGATTGAATACACAAGGGCGACAATATTTCAGAAACTGCTAGCTGCGGCTCCACGACCAAAAACAGACAACTTATTGTACCTAGAGAACAGATTTTCTGTTTAAATACCATAGATTGATTGATTGATATCTTTTTACGAGGAAAACCCTTACTATATAGGTAGAGAAATTCATCAGATGTGCCAGTCTCAATGTCTCAAGGAGATAAGTAAAATAAATTACAATAATCAGAAGCTGAAAATATTTTAAATCAAGATTTTTGGAAGTAGTAATTTCTAGCAACAAATGTATTCATTTTTCCTACTCTATTTCCTCCTTTTTACTGTGCAATACAGTGAAGTTTTACCTTTTACAGTAAAGTTTTATTAAAAGCTCTTTGACGTGTCTGAGAACTCTAAGGCTAGGCGTACACCGGTTAGTCAAGACAAGACAAGACGAGTTTAGTCACAGTAATTCACATAGTTGCTTATGAAGCAGCACACACTGATGCAATGACTAATAATTGGTGGGTGTTGCTTCATAAGCAACTATGAGAAGTATTGTGACTAAACGTGACTAATCTCGTCTTGTCTTGACTAACCGGTGTACGCCTAGCCTTAGGACCAACTGTAGACTAGAATGATAAAAAATCTGCAACCGACTGCACTGGGCGGCACAGCGGCAAATTGGAAGATCGCAAGCGAGTTCTCCAGCCCACAGGGCTTACTAGTTATAGAAACGTTATTAATTTCGAGTTCAATTTGAATGATTAGTTTTCTATCACTGCCATTGCCACAAATTCCTATGAAACTCCTTTTATTCAATAATTCACTTATTCTATTTTTAGCTCAACAATTTGTTATTGATCTATGTCAGTTTCCAATCAGGAATAGAACTCAGGATAAAAATATTAACTTATGCCCAATAATAAACTCCTTGCTCTTGCTTTTAATTGTAGCATGCTAAAGTACGGCTGCTCCTTCCCCAAGCTCGAGCCTGCTCATTTGGAAAGTGTTACTTTATGTTCTATTTTTTATAATTACTATAAGTATTATAATATGCGTATTTTTCAAAATTTATAGTAGTTGTAATGATTTGAGGAATAAAATAGATGGATAACACTACTATACAATGCTTATGTTGAAACCTGAATCTAGTACGGATTCAAGTAACATTTATTACACTCAGTAACCTTATTAAGTACTCAAATGATCTTAAATATGAAAAGAGTTTCATGGACGACTTTGTAAAGTTCGTGGAGAAGTTTAGTGGACCGATTTTGATGCAGTTTGCACCAAAAGAAGGATAAGAAATCAAAGTTTTGCAGGCTCTATTTGCTTCTCAAAAATAATTTCTCTAAAAATTTCTCAAAAATGGGAGAATTTTGATAAAAACCTTGAATAGTTTCCTGTGACACTATATATCATTCTGTTGGCATTAAAGTGCACTAAGCTCGAGTTAGTTCATTAAATTACACATAGATAGAGCTTAGAAACGTTTCTCTAAAAGTAGTATGCCTACAGTGACCAGGAATCATTGTATAAGGTAGAATTTAATCGGTTACATTAACTATTTTAAGAGTCTATATTAAGAATATATAAGTCTATATAAGACTATATTAAGAGTGACTTTATAGAGTCACTGTAAATTGGTGTGACTGGGCTGCTGACAGCTTCTAGTAGACAAAATAGTAACTATTCAGAACGAAGAATAATTTTAGAAAAATCAAGTGAGCGGCGCTTTGCTCTGCATGGGGTGAACTCGTTGAACTTGACACTTGATTCAACTGCGAATTTTCCTTGGAATTAAACTACATAATTTGGAACTGCATTATCGTTTGTAGGTCAATTAAAACAAAATCATAAATTATAAACCGGATATCACACACTGCAGGCATTTGAAATTCAAATTTTGCATGCTACATTGTTAAGTGCATTCAAGTCCAAGTCTTCCGGCTAAACTGTTACTCCATTATTATTAAGGTAAGTGGTCCATTTACTTTCAAACAATCATTTTTATGTATGCAATAACGAAGATAATTTAGTCTCCAAATAAACTGAAAAATCCATATATTTCTGTCCAAACAAGCAAGTATAAAGGACAGAATAATACACAGTTAATCTAAATGATGGACCCATTTTCAAATATTCATAATTTATACTGAAGTACCATACTGATTCAAATTTAACAATCTTACACCAATGGAAAGAGAAAATTTTGTGGTTTTTTATTAAGGTGAAATGAATAAAACAAATTTTGTTTTTCCACATTAAAGATTTTTATTATTTAAAAAACAAACTTAAGTTTCAATGCTCATGGCATCATCATCAGTGGTTGAGCCTAAACAGTTTAGTATAAAGATTGTTCAATTTGGATTAGTACTTTGGGAAATATGAATATTCGAAAATATGTCCTTCATTTATTTGAATCCTGTATTATAAGAATTATGGTACAGCTTCGTTCTTTATAACATTCATGACAATTTCAGTAAACCTTTATTATTAACATATTTCCCTCACTACCTTTTATAAGTGTCTACATTGAATAAATAGTTGATCCCTTTAAAAAATATGTATTTTCACGTACGGTAATGATTATTCTTGATTTAGATTCCATATTGAATAACAGTTCAACCCTTCAAAAATCTCTATTTTCCAGGTATAATGATTATTCTAGATCACATCCAAAGCCTCTATCACAATTTTGAATATGTTTGGCCTGATCCTCGTACCAGGAACTACCCTCTGGTGTACACACCGATCCCATTCATAATTATCGCCATTTTCCTGCTATTCACTTATTACATGGGACCAAAATACATGCGAGGCAGACAACCCTATCGACTGGAGAACATTGCCATCGTCTACAACGTCATGCAGATGATTCTCAATGGATACCTCTTTATTACGGTGAGGCTCACTTCAATTTTGATTTCTACTCCTTATTTATTTGTGAAATCGGTACCGGTAATATATGATTTATCATTAAATATTTTGTAATAAATAAATTTATTCCAAGGTATTGGTAGAATAAATTGTTGTTGATATTGTAGAACTCCATGATGAAATAAAACACTCATTGATATTATTGTCAATTCCACTATTCTATTGTTTTTAGATAGTTGACCACGCTTTCTTGGCTTCACCAGTCACATTTTCTACATTACTGTACCGTACTGTAGTTCTGAATTTTGGGATCCATAACGAACTGCGAAGTTAACACTATTGTTTCACACATTAGAATTCACTACATGCAGTCGAATTCAATGCAGTCAATTTGTAGGTACTGAATTGTTTTCAATTGCATTTTCTCACCAATTATTTTGTTCCATTTCAGGGAATCAGACTCATTTACTGGCCTCTAAGACACAGTTTATTGTGCCAACCTGTGGAAACAGGCACATCGCCTAGAGAAATACAGATCCTGGATGGAGTATGGTTGTATTATTTAATCAAAATGATCGATGTGATAGATTCTGTAAGTTTTTCCAATTTCAGTGGTGGTTGGAGTATTATTTCATTTTCTATCATTATTAATACACAAACCAACATAGCAAAAAATGCACAATATTGAGAAAGAATATAATAACATCTCATCAATGATGAACGGAAAGGATAAGAAAGGAATTGTGATTTTTTTAAAGGGGAAGTGAATATCTTCTGACTACTAAGCTCTGATACTAATTTAAGAAATACTTGATAAATAAAATACAATAGATACAATAAACTACAAAAAATGCATCCAACCTTTGAAATGTCTTTTTGTAATGTCTGTTGAAATGTCTGTTGTTGTAGGAATTTTGTTGAGACTGTTGACTTTTCATAGTGTTTATCTTGTTGTATACTTTATGTACTCTGTTATTGACTGCACAAACTGTACTTCTTAAGAACTTTTAAATTTAATTGCTTGACTTTGCCCATAACTGTTTTGTTTCTTGGCAATAAAATTTTATTTATTTAGCTGTATTCTTCTTCAATAACAATCTGTTTTGAATTCAAATTCCGTCTCTGCCATTAATTTGATTATTTCCACAGGTATTCATAATTTTGAGGAAGAAATACTCACAGCTATCGCTACTTCATATCTATCATCATGCTGGTATGATACTTGTATCATGGATTGGCATCAAATATGTTCCAGGTATAGAAACCCTTAAAATCTAATATACACATCTCATTTGACCTGCCAGACCCAACTTCACCTTTCTATGAAGACAAAAAATAATTAATAATTATTTATATTTTTTAAAATTTATATCATCTCTATCATCACTTCCATTTTCAGACCCAGCATGTTTATGAAACCAATCAATTATCTGAAGAAAAATATTGTACTATTACAATAATTTATTATTGAGGACAATATACTGTTCTCTAACCTTGCTTTATACAGGCCTACCATATATTTTTATTACCGTAAATGTTTAAATTTTTATCATAAGACGATTTTATGTTTGCCATGAGACGATAAGGACCACGAACTGGTTCTTCCAACCTTTGACAATCTGTAAATGTTTATCATAAGACGATTTTTTCTCCTACACCTTGGAATATCCATCTTATCAACGTTCAACTGTACTATAAATGCAAAGTCTCTTCACAAGTTAAATGATTTTTCCTCTTTTTGTCATTCTTCTCTTTTTCAGTCTCAATGATAATCTGTTCCTTTTCATTTTATCAGTTTTCAATATTTTTATAATCAACTTCCATATTATATTTTCAGGAAGACGATAAGCCTTCTCAATATTTTTGTCTTCTTGCTTGTCATAAGTTTTCATTGTCATACAAGTTAGAGATACATATTCATTTAATTTGATGGATGACAAACAACTTTGATTCAACATTTCTTGAGATGTTTTGTTGAATTTTTTACACATAAATACTGTATAGGTTATAACATGTTGAAAACATATTTAAAAATCAACATAATATCACCCATCACCAAAGAAATGTAGAGATGTTGAATGAAAGTTAATTGCAATCCGACAAATTAAAAGAATGTACCTATAGGTCTATTCTTTTCATCAATTTCCATTTTTTCAGGAGGTCAAGGCGTTCTTATGGGAGTGATCAACTGTTTCGTTCATGTAGTAATGTATGGATACTATCTATTGACACTGGTTGACAAACGCTATACAAGTTCATGGTGGAAAAAACATATTACACAATTGCAAATGGTGAGTTGATTCTCATGATAATAATCTTTTGAGAATTTGCTTTCCAATCATCATTTTCATCAATGTTTTTGCAGTTCTCTTGTACTTTGCAAGAACAGTCTAGATGACTAGAAAATAGTGAAAGGTAACAGCACAGGCAATAAATGTTCTATTGCAAGTTAACTGAACTGTTTTCTTCTTCACTGAACTGGCAAGTCAATTAGGACATTATGGTAGTTTTAAACCTTGCCAGTCAACTTTTATCTTCACTGACAATGTGTAAACACAGAGTTGTCGTTGATTATAACCCTTCAAAAGAAAAATATTCTATTTTTGATATCAGAAACAATTATTATTACAGATTATTTGTGATAAGCTATATATGTATTGCAGTTTAATAGTAGGTCTATAATATTCCAGTATATTTAATTTTTTATATATTCTATTTATTATATCAGAAACAGATTGTACAACATGTAACTAATAAAAGGCGGGACGAATCTATACTAAGATTATAGATTATTTGTGATACAATAAGGCTTATGTCTCAAATGTGTATTGCAATATTGGAATTTAATATTTTGCACTATATATTGCAGTATATAATTTTTGTTGTAGTACATACATATAGGCTAATGAAATTAACAAAACTTTATCATTTTTTACAGTTGCAGTTTATAACAATATGCGTTCATCATTTAATGGCAACTGTAATGAATTGTGGATATCCTCGCTTTCTCAGTATTTTATTAGTACTTGGTACATCCCTCTTGATTTATCTGTTCGCCATTTTTTATTTTCATGCTTACATAGAACCCGAAAAACAGAAAAAGAAGTCATGAAACACTACAATTTTGGTACTTCTTTTCTAATCAAATAAAACATATTTTTCAAAAGGTCTGTGTATTTATTGATTGGAGTGTTTGATTTCATTATTTTAAGCCTAAGAAAATTTTCAACTGTTTTTTGTGCAACTATTAAACTCAATGCATAAGCAATAATAATTTTTCTCACTATTGATGAAGAATTAACTAAATGAAACTGGAATGAATCTTGCTTTTTATTCAATAAACCATACGAGAACAGTTTGTTATTTTCTTTTATAAATATGTGGAACAACCTTGAATAAAAACAGTATGTTTGATATTAATCATCCCCCTCCTTTACTTCGTTTACTTTATCCTTTTTCTTATGTGAATCTGGTTTCTCTTTTTAACTCCCTTATCCTTAATTTGAACAGTGAAGGAATGAGACTTTTTGATTGATTGATTGAATCTTCTTCATTCAATAAAATTTATACAAGTACATTGAACAGTGTTATATATAATTGTCTCAACAAAAATACAATTTATTATTCGAATAAAATTGAAGAAGTTGACAAAGTTGAGCTCTATGAAATGTTACGGCCAGTTGCACGAATATCCAATGGAATATAACCGCCGTAAAATGATTTGATTTAAGAGAACCATTGCAAAGAGAACCAATGAACGAGTCAGACAGCAATGCAATGACGTAATTCAACGGTGATGAAATTCAATCGGATTTTCGTGCAACTGGTCCTTTATCTTTTTGGTTTTGTTCCGTTTATTCAAATTTACCGCTGGCAGCAATTCGTTCACACAATACAGGTTGCCAACTTAAACCATCCTGTTGGTTTCCTTCACAAATTAATGATTCAAGTTGATATGATCAGTAAAAAACTATCATTTTCGCTATTATCTGATTATTTCCTGATAAATTATCAACGATTAGATAGTTTTCAAAAAATAAAACATTTCTACCGCAGTGTTGGTAGGCCTATACATTTAATGGCTGACTTGAGTGTTTAATTTTCTCAATTTGTAGGTTAGAATTCTTATTATTATTCACATATAGTTGGATAACTTAAATAATACATTACATTTATCATATTATTATAATTACTTAAATTGTCGATGATTGTATATTTATGTCTTATTCTCACCAGAATCAGGTAGAAATTTATTGAACCATCTTGTAAAGTCTTCGTAATCGTAAACAGTATCCTATAATACTGTAGTTATCTGTTGTGTAAACGTTTGTTCAAAAGATAAAACGACTGAATCCAGGATTTGAAGGGTAGTAATCATCACTTTAAATGATATCCCTGTAATAGATCAATGGCTTTAGTTAAAATGAATGTTGATAAAATCTCAAGACTAAACCCTGCTGAAAGACAAATTTTAAGCTCTCCGAAAAGAAATCCTGTTGAAATGAAAACTCCAAGTTCAAAAGAAAATCCTCTCAAGAGAAAATTTCCAGCTACCGATACCAGAAAACCAAAGCCCAAATTTGACATGTGTCGATTGTGTTTATCAAAAAGTTGCGAAGTTTTTCCATTGTTCTGGACCAAATTGAGGTTCAGTTCTCTTCCTCTGAAAGATGTTATCAACATTTGCATTGGCATACAGGTAAGCAAGCATCTTTTTTAATCACTTACGGTCACTAAATTTGTTTAATTTCATATTTGTTTCTGCGCATTTCAATAGGCCTAACTTACCCCTTCATTGACTGGTTATATAAATAAATAAATAATATTTTATTGCATAATAATTGTACAATTACAAGTTATGGCAATCGTCAATAAAATTGATTATAAAATAAAATACATACATACATGGTAACAAATAAAAAAGTATTTATCACACTATTACATCAATTAGTAGAATGTACTTTAACATTTATATGCTATTTAAGGCCATTTATAGGCTATTTAACTTTATATTTATAGGCTAAGGATAATTATTAGAGAAAACTTGAATATATAATCTTGTTTTATTTTCTTATTTTAATCAAGTTATTTTTTCAATAGGCCTACTACCGTACTAATATAATTCTTAGAATTTATCATCTAAAATCCTCTATACAATGTAGGCCTACTTGATTCTTATTTTAATTTTTTAGAAAAATGTTTATTTGTAAATTAGTGAAGTAGGTTCAATTTTGTATAAAACCTCACACACTCGTTCTAACTTAGATGAGGAGTATTATTAATTTTTTCATATGTACGGTATGTATTTTTCAATTTATGAGAATACAATATAGTCCTACTTCAATCCTATACTGTTGTGCTTTTTATTTTAATTGAACTTGCAATAATAAAATCCACATTTTCAGGTTGATAAGAACGATGTAACCGACCGAATATGCCAAGGATGTCTGGCATGTCTGGAAAATGTGTGGGCATTTAGGGAAAAGTGCCAACAGTCCAATGAAACTATTACAAGAATGAATATTACGGTAAAGATAACACGTCATAATCTCTATTTCCCTCTCTTCAGAAACCTTCCTAGTCACGATCTTAATCTTGAATTCTTTTTCAATTTTCATCTCTTTAAGAACCTGCCAAGACACAATCTTAAATTAATTAATTTATCTTGAATTCACAATCTTGAATTAATTTAAATTTTTTCTTGTTGCTTCTATTTAAATTTTCCTCTTGTTGCAAAAAAATATAAAAATTAATTTTGAAACTTTCATAGTTTCCAGTCACCTTGTTTACAATGTCTCTTTTTGTAGTTCTAATCAAACTTTATCTTCAGTAACTAATATAATTTGTATTTTTAACTCTTCCAAAATACGAGGCTTTTTATGCTTTTTAGAGTCTGTAAATAATTGTTATGAAGTAAATTTTACTGAAAAGTATTTCTTGGAACTTAGTGTGGATTTATAATGAACTAGCCTATACAGTAGGTCTATTATGTTGCATGTCTATTTTTGTAATGTTCAATTATTAATTACCTGCTACATATTTTTGAAAGTAGGCTACTGCAATAATACAAAAATACTGGTTTTAATATTTTTAATAATCAATACTTGATAAACAGTGCAGAAAATAAATATATGCAATACATTTTCATAGAAATCTCAAATTAATGTAATGGTTGGTTCTATTTTACAGGGTATTGATAACGTGGATCCAATATCTGGGAGTGAGAGTAAGTATTCTCACTTAATACTTCATCAGTCATTGATTAAAAAAATATGATTTTCAAGTAATTCTAAAATATAATATATTCAGAAAAATATTTCGTCTTCAAAAAGGGGAAAATTAGGAAGTCTTAATCAGGGGATTTATCTATAAAAAAGTATACTATCGGCCGTTAGGCAGGGAGAATGGCAAATGAAAGTAATTTTTTAAATAAAATAGACTAGATCTCTACTTCGAGAAGCCTGGTTTTAATTTTGTGTTTGTTTATATTTTTCAGTACAGATTCAAGATAAGCGTAGGCCTACAGAAGACAATGTATGTATAAATGATGCGACCCCCAACACACTTGTCACCTGTTCTGTAGGTGGTCAGAAAGAAGTGAAGAGTCGAGAGAATACAGAGTCGAATAGTCGCCACACAACTATTGAGAAAGGTGAGCATTCTTTATGGAATCGATAATTTCACTAGTTATTTGGGGGTTATCGATAATCTTTTTCGACTATCGATAATGAAGTCGCGGCACAAGAAGCTAGAACGGGATAGCTATTGTTTTACAAGTTTTACGGCATTGTAGCCTAGCAGAAAATTGTTGAACCAACTTCTTAACTCAAATGGTTGCCAGGTAGCAGCATTCAGGAAATGGTATTCAGCATTTTGGTTATTTTTGGGGAGTGCTATGCACGGGAACTATTTTGAACAGTGTTTTTACTCGAGTACTTACAACTTATAGCAGTTTTCAACATGAGGGAACTTATTTAATAAGAAAAATATGGCTTTTACTGACATAAATTCTTGAAATAGCCTATGATTTTTTAGCTTCTGCCCAGTAGCACAGATAAGGTATAAGGTCTAAGGTATAAGGATTATACCTTATCTGTGCCAGTAGTATTCAAAGTTGAAAAATACACCTTTTGAATCTGGCATGAACTCATAACATAAAATGTGTTGTTGAGACAGAACGGGATATAGGGCAGAATGGGGTGGTACCTCTTTCTTTCCCATCATGGTTTTGTTGCAAAAATGTCTGACGAAGTATTTCTTACTACACATGGTAAGGTATTTCACCAGGAAAAAACTAATCGACAGAAGTGGAATAGAAACTCAATGGCGGAAGCAGTCAAAACGGTGATTTCGATTGAAATTCTGCTGTTATAACTAGGACTAGTTGCATGATACTGCGACTATTGAACTCCATGAAATAGTTTCCAATCCTAATCCTCCTCCTCCTCCTCCTCCTCCTCCTCCTCCTCCCTCCTCCTCCTCCTCCTCCTCCTCCTCCTCCTCCTCCTCCTCCTCCTCCTCCTCCTCCTCCTCCTCCTCCTCCTCCTCCTCCTTCCTCCTCCTCCTCCTCCTCCTCCTCCTCCTCCTCCTCCTCCTCCTCCTCCTCCTCCTCCTCCTCCTCCTCCTCCTCCTCCTCCTCCTCCTCCTCCTCCTCCTCCTCCTCCTCCTCCTCCTCCTCCTCCTCCTCCTCCTCCTCCTCCTCCTCCTCCTCCTCCTCCTCCTCCTCCTCCTCCTCCTCCTCCTCCTCCTCCTCCTTCTCCTTCTTCTTCTTCTTCTTCTTCTTCTTCTTCTTCTTCTCATCGGTTTTTTCTCATTTTTCTTTTTTCCTTTTCCTCCTTCTTCATCATCTTCTTCTTCTTCTCCTCCTTCCTCTTCTTCTTTTTCTTGTTCTTCTTCTTCTTCCTCTTCACCTTCTTTTTCTCCTTCTTCATCTTCTTCTTCTTCTTCTTCTTCTTCTTCTTCTTCTTCTTCTTTTTCTTCTTTTTCTTGTTCTTCTTCTTTTTCTTCTTCTTCTCCTTGTTCTTCTTCTTCTTCTTTTATTGTTCTTCTTCTTCTTCCTCTTCCTCTTCTTCTTCCCCTTTTTCTTCTTCTTTTCCATCTCCTTCTTCTTCTCCGTCTTCTTCTCGTCAGTGTAAGCTGTTAATGCTTTTCATTCCCATACCACTATTCCAGAAACGTTAGAAGAAGCTGCTGCAGTGGAGCAATTATTATTGACAGCAAATGACGAATCGACAGCTGAGGTAGTAATTACTACAATGGAAGATGACCCTGAAATGACGGACTCAGGCCAAGAAATCACGGAAGCAGACCAAGAAATTACGGAAGCAGACGACGACGACTTCGAAATGCAAACAGAACCAGAAACTCCATCTGAAAGAGTTCCAGGCACCAGGGACGGAAGTTGGATCTACAGCGATGGCAAGGGCTACTATTTTCATATCGATAAAATGAAACATTCTAAAAGGTAATTAATTCATTCAGCAATCATTCAAGTAATTAATTTAAACTTGTTTGATTTGTCTTAATTGATTTAATCTTCATTCAGCAATCATTCAATAAATTAATTTAAACTTGTTTCTGCAAGGCTAACAATAAAATAATAATGATTATTAATTTTCCAAAAAAGTAATACACTACAAATGCAAATTTACAAACATATACTATTTTTAACTCGCGCTTTGCTTGCTCGGAAGAGGGGGTTGCTTATTATTCTATTTTGTACTATTAAATAGTAAAAGATTCCCTCTATTGGGAGCCTGGCTAATCGTTAGTAAGGCTAGTCAGTCACTCCCTATATTTGGAGGCATATTAAATTGTTGCATTGCACTATATAGCTGCTTAACACAATGTTATTCAGCAGTGCTTTGTTCCCATCACTGGGTTGCGAAGACTAGCTTATGGTTGAGATGTCAATGTGCTAACCACACGTTACATCTTTTCTGGTTAATATAATGATCCAGAAATCCATTAATATAATATAACGATTCACCTCTGCTGATTCAGTCAAGTGGATGTGAAACTGGCAACCAGCTGGTAGGCCTAAGCCCACATAGGGCTGTTGAGCCATTGACAAACAAAAAAAAAATTAGTAAAAGAAATTTTCTTTGAACTTTTTGAAGAGAGTTGTGTGTTGAATGTTTTCATGAAGTTCAGTTGATTGTATAATTTTGGTGCTAAATGATTGAAATGAAATGAAAATCTTATGGAAGTAGGCAAAATTATGGTGAATTTGACCGAACTAACCAATCAGAAACGAGACAGAAATGGCCACACTGTGATTATACAGCATTTCAGATCATCCTATAGCTTTTTATTGACTTTTAGTTTTGTAACTTATTTGTAGAAATATTATTGATGTTGTGGAACTCTATGATGAAATAAAACACTAAGGCAGCTCGTACACCGGAGCAATAAGCAACATTTGGATCATATGATCGTCTACTCTATAGAAACAAATAGTCCAATGCACACCTAAAGCAGCTGTTTCGGTGTGCATTGAACTATTGGTTTGTATAGAGTAGACAATCATATGATCCATATGTTGCTAGTTGCCTATTGCTTATTGCTCCGGTGTACGACCGGGGTAAGGCAGCTCGTACACCGGAGCAATAAGCAATAGGCAATAAGCAACATTTGGATCATATGATCGTCTACTCTATAGAAACAAATAGTCCAATGCACACCTAAAGCAGCTGTTTCGGTGTGCATTGAACTATTGGTTTGTATAGAGTAGACAATCATATGATCCATTTGTTGCAAGTTGCCTATTGCTTATTGCTCCGGTGTACGACCGGGGTAAAAGATATATTGTCAATTCCACTATTTTATAATAGCCACGAAACCACGAATAGTGGAATATTGACAACATCTTTTAGTGTTTTATTTCAATTTTAGTTTTATGTGTGATTGACAATCTCTGTATTTGAGATCATCCTATTTTATTATTTTTAGTTCTATTGAATGGAAAATTCAATTTGATTTTGTGATAACTTGCACAGGTATTTGACTTGCATTGAAACGGCTATCTGCGCAGTGCGAGGCGTGATGGGATTGGAGGAGAATGCGCCGATTCGCATCACCAACGAGATTGAGCACTCTCACCCTCCAAACTTTCAATTAGCCGACGAGAGAAAGTTCATTCACCTAATAAAGAAACGGGCAGTGGAGGACACTCATCTGACTATTTCCGAAATTATCAAGGAAGTCGCAGCCGGGTGAGAAAAGTGTCTCTTTCTTTTGGCTCCTTCTTAGTTTTCTTTCTCCCTTCTAGTGATCTAGTATTGAGGACTAGACTTGAGGACAGCTGGCAATTAAAGCGCTATAGCTGAGGCCGCGAACTGCTGGATGGTATAGCAGGATTAATTTAACTAGTCAGAAAATAGCTGTTTCGGCAATAAGTAAACAGTGATTTTAGGCAGCTTTGACACAATAATCCAAAGGCTTAAAAGTCTTAAAGACCTTTAAAGTCTTTTGAAGACTTTGAAGGTCTTCAAAGTCTTGGATTTTAAATCTTAACTTTAAGATTTAAAGACCTTAAAATAGACCTTAAATAGACCTTAAATCTAATTAAAGACCTAGTGGCTTAAAAAACTATAATGGCTTATAGTTTTTTAAGCCATTAAAAAAACTATTTTTCTGACTAGTAATTTTTTTTATTTACCTAGTCAGATTTTCTGACTAGTTAAATTAATCCTTTTATAATAGATGTTTTATCTTGTACACGGTCAAATTACATCCAATAATATTATATTGCTTCAAATTTCGTCAAAACAGCTGTTTTCTGACTAGTTAAATTAATCCTGCTATGGATGTTTTATCTTGTACACGGTCAGATTACATCCAATTATATTGCTTCAAATTTTGTATGTGATACGGTGCAAATGTGATACAAGACTTTTCAATAAGATGCAAGACGATTCGAGAAAACTTGGAAGAGATTTGATGGAATTTGAGGCCATATAATTTTGAAGTTCAACCCAATTTGAAAATGTTTTGTTATTATGAGTTTTTAGTTTATGTATTGTTAGTTTTGTGGTTTCATAAATTTTAGTTGACTCCTTTATTATAGTCGATTACTTTATGCTACAGATGTTGTGCGCTTCATAGTTTGAAAAGTGGAAGAACTGAACTCCAGATCAGTTCTGATCTGATCTTAGAAATTAATCTAGAAACTTGAAATTAACACTTACTGACAATGACCACACTATTTTAAAATTAGTCATTTTATTTTCAAGAAATTGATATTCAATTTAATTTATTAATGTCAACAAGAGATAACATAAAAATTTTATTTTTAAGAAATTGATATTCAATTCAATTTATTAATGTCAACAAGAGATAATATAACATACACCCTTACAAACATAAAATACAAATGTCTTGTAAAATAATGAATATTTACATAAAACATCATATACTAAATAATTGTTGCATCCCTCTTTAAGCAAAGCTTGTGATGAGGTATGGTGTATCTCTTAATTTGTAACATGATATTTATGATTGGAAATATTCATAAATATAAAAATTATTTATCAATTTATTTATTTATTATGAGTTGCGGAAGTACGCAAGTATTGACCAGGCGTTTATCCACGTAAGATAGGAACAAGGAACTGAACAGGACTTTGAAATAGAATTCAATTAAATCCCTAAGGTATCATTAATATTTTGTTGTCTGTTATTTAGTGGTTCTTATGTTTTTTAATGAATGTAATAATCAAATTACAAGTTCAAATAAAATCTTCAGGTTCAAATCGATGTTTAAATCAAATTAAAATTGTTGGAGATGTAGTAAAGGTACCAAGTAAATGTAATTTAATATAATTTGGAAATTTAAAAAAATTTCTGATTTGTTTTTGCAGGATGAAGCCGGGTTTCGTTTTGAATGCCAACCTGAAACGGAACTTGCAAAGGGTAAGGCAAAATGCAGCGAAGCAACGTCAAACATGACACTCACACGAAAATTAATTGGAACCACGAAATTAATGCAAAACCCACATAGCAAATGAAAGATGTTGGTCGACAAAAACTTTAAAGTGTGTTGGAAGTGGCTAAAGCAAGACAAAATAGTGTACCATATTTCTTTACTCAATCTAGTTTGGTTTTGACGTCTTGATCTCTTTGTCTGTGGGTACCTATGTTAATCTTTCAAGTGCAGTTGAAGACAGTTTTTATCACCGCCACAATAAATATGTAGCCTATATCAGTGTACATTGAAATTAGATGTGGACGTGTTGTACCAAGCATTTTCCACATCACATGAACCATAATTATTGTATTAATTCTATTCAATTCTTGAAAATAAGTCGAGTCTATTCATTAATATTGTAATGTGTTATAAAATTTTGTAAATGATTGAATAAAAATGAATGAGTTTTGAAGTATCGGTAACAATTTATTCTTTTCTACCTAAAACTTTCATACACCTGTTAGATGAAAAATTCTGACTAGGGCTCTGAACGTTCCTGATTGCAATTATTAAGGACGCGATAGGGCCTTAATGCGATCGTACTGGTGTCCATCCGTCCTCATGCACGATATCTAACAAACGGAAGATCGTACAGTTTTAAAATTTTGAATAATTTATAATATCTTCATAGATCAAGTAAATTGGACCAAAATGTCGTTGCACGCAGCCGACATATTGGTCCAACTCAAGACTGTGGTACAGAATATCGTTGGTACACTTTGGTATCATCCGTTTGAGTTGGTTTTAAAAATGGCTGACTTGAGTTGATTTTTCTCAATTTGTAGGTTAGAATTCTGTAAACCATCTACAGCTACAGTACTTCACGGGAAATACTCTTGTTATAGTTGGATAACTTACATAATATATTATATTATTTTGAATTGATGATCATACTGAGGTCTTATTCTCTCCAGGATCAGGCAGAAATTTAATGAAGCGTCTTCGTAATCGTAAACAGTGAATTATCTGTTGTGTACAAGCGTTCATGCAAAAGATACAACAGAAACCTAGATTTGAAGAGAAGTTAATGAATTGCCATTGGTAAGTCTATTTGTAGTCAAAAACTCACATATTCATTAATATTTTCGACACATTTCTCCAATTACAGCATTGTGACATCAAGATAAATTGTGATTTCTATATACATTTCAATATAAGTACCTAATATACTCTACATCAAGAGATTTTGATGCGTTCTGTAACTTTCCTACTGACACTTATTTATTTTATAGCATACCGTATCCCTTCATTAGTAGAGTTTTCATTGGTAGAGTTAGTGGTCGAGTAACTGGCATACTAAAGCCTGGTTTTCATTAGTAATGGTAGAGTTCCCTGGGCGAGTACTAACTATCTTGTGAACTCTCCCAATAAAAACGTTCATAGTGGAGTAGTCATGGTAGAGTACTAATCTTGTTTTTAGTAGAGTAGAGTGGGATAAGCCTGGTTTTCATTAGTAGAGTTAGTGGTAGAGTAACTAGCATACTAACTCTACTCTACTTACTTGGTCGAGTAGCTGTTTCCACTACAATTAAGAAAAGTAGGTAAAGTGTGTTGTCTAGTAAACAGATTAACCTTAAAATGACTCTACTATCAAACTCTACTCTACTAGCTCGAGACTGTTTTCATTAGGATAGTGGTGGTAGAGTAGAGTGAGAAGCGGTGGTGAGGGAAGGCAAGTGGTAGAGTACTATCCCACTCTACTCTACTAAAAACAAGTACTCTACTTTACTATGAACGTTTTCATTGGGAGAGTTCACAAGATAGTTAGCACTTGCCCAGGGAACACTACCACTAACTCTACTAATGAAAACCAGGCTTTGAGATAGAATAGATCGTGTCGAGTTGAAAGAGAATAGCCTACTGAAACAATAATTCAATTACAGTAGGTTTTTGCTGTTGCGACTACGCTGCCTGCCGTTTGCGGCTGCAGAAGTCCTATGTTATAGCATTGGTGACAGCGTCAACAGTTGACAAGTTGACTTTAATGTCATCAGATAATGAGTTCACAGTTATGGCGCGGTTTCACGATACCAGTAGACGTGTAGGTTACTGGCAGGCAGGTTGGTCATATTATGATCTTCCACTCTATACAAACAAACTCTATGCACACTGACTGGTGTGCATTGCCCTATTTGTTTGTATAGAGTGGAAGATCATATGACCATCCCTGCATGCCAGTAACCTACACGTCTACTGGTATCGTGAAACCGCGCCATTAAGCCGTGTATGCACTAACAATGCTGCCTCGCCGAGGCAAGCCATGAAACATAACCTTCAATATTGATTTTAAAACTTCAATTAAAGATTGTAATAATGTTTGAGAACATGCGATGAGCTCATTTTATCATTTTAAATATAATTCCACAATCATTAAGTAGGAATAATAGGGACAGGGAATTGTATTTTAATTATAAACTGATTTTTACCTACTTCAGCCTATCCTTTCCCATGTTGAATGTACAGATTTTCTTGCACTAAAATCCGCCAGAGCGCAGCACCATACATAGAAGCTCACAGCAAATTGGCATCAAGGCATTGATGCCTTGATGGATAGCATTACCAGCCTTTTTTTGGGTTGCCGCAAGCGGCTGGTTTTTGGATTAAATTTGAATTTCAGCTCGATTACTAATCGCATTCAACATGCGCCGCAATCATCCAGCCGTTCATTCTAGGCCACTCTGAAAAAATTCAGTCAATTCCATCAAAATAATCGAATAAATTACATTGAAAGAAACATTTCAGGTTTAGGTACAAGATATTTGAGGTTATAATCTCAGCAGCTGCCGCAACATTCCTTCAAAACCAGTATTGACGGAGAAATTAATCAGTATACATTTCATATTTTTCTGATAATTACATTTATTCGTTTACAGAGCACTTGTGAAGGCAATGTCATGGATACAATACTTAGAGGCAACAAAAGATCGGCTGAAAACGATAACGCAGTGTAAGTTTGGTGAATTACTACTCCCAGAATTCATTGTAATTATATACTGTAAACCTAATAATATTTTGAGATTAAAGCCCGGTCTAGATGCTAGGACGTGTTGTAGGACTTTAGTCCTAGGACTTAAGTTGTACAACAAGTCCTAGCGTGTAGATGGCAAAAGTCCTATAGTCCGATTCACGTCAAGAAGTCAGTATTGTTATATGAGGAGCATTGATGCCAAGTTTCATTGAGAAAGAAGAAACTGCACCAAACCTGTTTGTTGGGACTGTGCGACAGCAATGCACAGTTTGGCAACTATGCATAGTGCGAATAGGATAGAGACATCAGCAACTGCCTTGTGCTGAACAAGGATAGCAAACTCCCATCTAAACAATGCTGACTTCTTGACGTAAATCGCACTAAATTTGATAATTTGATTTTTTTTTTAATTATTTGAAGTATTAGAGTCAGTTGATTCTTACTACATTGTAATATGTTTTTCCAATTAATGAATTGTTCATGAAACTTGTTTTGAAACTTTATTCAAATGCAACCTATTTTGCCACAGGACTATCGAAAGATTTCTAAAATCTAAACGTCTACGCAGAACACTGATGAATGAAAAAGAAGGGGGCTATAACGAAGAAGGAGGAGCTGAAGAAGGAAGAGATACTGGTCAATATGATGAGGAAATGGTGATTGTTGTTGTTCAAAAGGAAGGAGACGACCCAATGCAAAATGAATACCAACATCTAGTGGATAATCTTGCTATTGAAGAGGAGGTTGCCTATGATTTTATAAATGAACACGAGAATTCAGTCAATTTTATGAATGAAAGTGTAAGTTCAGGCATTGAGCAACAGCCTATGCTATCATCTCAAGTACAACAGCAACAAATCGCAAGTGCAAACCTGGACCCTGTTGCGAGAAGAATTATTGGCACCAAAAGTTTAAAAGTTAGGAATGAGATTTGCCGTTTGTGTCTGTCGAAACATCACAACATGTGTTCATTGTTTGACACCAGTTTGACATTCATCAAATCTTCCCTGAAAGAAATCATCGAGACTTGTATTGGCATAAAGGTATGTAGTTCAATTTTATTTTTAAATTAAAGTAGCTCTAGTAAAGTAGCATACTACGAACTAACTAACCTAAGTTGAAACGTAAGTGTTAGGGCCTGGTCACATACGATTGGGGTTTGCTTCACTTTACTTCACTTTAATAGCAAAGAGCTACTTTGATTTACTTCACTTCACTTAAAGGAAAGAGCGATCGTAGATCTTTGCTAGTGAAGTAAATCAAAGTAGCTCTTTGCTAGTGAAGTGAAGTGAAGCAAACCAAGTTTTATGGGTGGTTGAAATATAAAATTGTGTTACAGGTCTTGAGAGATGATGCTACTGACAGAATTTGTAGAGCGTGCATTTCAAGACTGGAAAGTATTTGGGCGTTCAGGGAGCAGTGCGAAGTATCTGATCGAATGGTCAAACAAATGAAGAAGGTGAGGTCAGCAATTAAATTCTCTACCTCTCACACTCTATCTTTCTTTTATGTTCAAACTTTGTCAACGAAATATCACATATCAACGAAATGTCATCATGCCAAATCATATCTTCTGTCATTTTGACACTGTTCTGTGTCAGTACTGGCAACATTCTTTTTTATCGTGTGAACAGAGCAGAGGCAGGCTGCCAGGCAGGTAACCTGCCTCTGCCTCCAGTAACCTGAACGTCTACTTGAATCGTGAAACCCAGCCATTAGTCATATTATTAGCCTAGTTATCTAAATAAAATTGTTCAACATTAGTCAGTCTATTATTTATTTTAAGTTGTATTTCAGTAACTTCATTTGTATCCTATTCACCCAATTAATAACTTCTTCTCATAGATGAATCTAAGTACTGACTTTCCAAGACTGCTCAACATTCTGAATTTAAAACTATCGTCAAATGTGAGTGAAAATTTATTTGGATATGAAACTTGAAGTCAATTAGAATCACGCTGAAATTTTAAAAAAATGATCATTTCTAATTCTGGAATGATATTGCACAGTGATTGGAATAGAACTGAAATTTGGTTCTCTTATTTTACAGGTAAAATACGTACAGAGTCAGAGTGAAGGAGACAGGAGTAAGTTTGTTTTTCATTTATTCACTACTTTCTGATAATCTACTTTTGGTTAGCTTTTATGAATGTAAACTATATAATGTGAACAATATGTGTTGGAAGTAACCTAACCTTGATTTTGATTTTTTATAATGTAATATAATGTGAACAATATGTGTTGGAAGTAACCTAACCTTGATTTTTTAATGTGAGTTTGCCATTTCCCTGTTTATGAGATTGTTTTACCTGAGAACTGAGAATCAGGCCCCAGTTTGAAATGTTAAGAGGCCATTGACTGAATACATAGGTACGAACTAGGTGATTTTTTCTATGTGCGGGGAAGAGGGGTCGAAACGAGTTTTCTCTTTCAGACGCTATTATTCTTCAATCAATAATTATGAAAATTGTATCAAATTGTTCAGGAAGATCTGAAGAATGAAATTTTCATTTTCAACCATCAGACAGTATAATATACACTATACAGGGTTGGTGAAAATTATGGAAACGGCTTATTATTTCTTATACGAAGGTAATTTGACAGTAGGTGACATTGGGGATCGTACTGAAACTGAAAACACTACTTAAACACTGAAAACACCACTTGGTTATAAGTATCGATTTTTCAACAAAAACATTTCCACACATATAAGGGATTTAGTTTGAAAAGTATTGAAATATTCTCTTTTCCCCCCTGTAGATCAGAACCTGATCTACCTTCCCAACAACGATCCACCGCAAACGAGCAACGAAGAACCCCTGGAAAATGCAGACAATCAGCGGCAGTTTTTCTGCAACGACTGCGAGCGAAAATTTCACACCGAAATCGCACTGGCTGCCCACGTGACCAACGACCACGCTCATCTCAAGCCGTTCACGCACAACACCTCGTTCCTGGTCAGCTGTTCGTTGTGCGGCCGCAAGGTGCTCAAGAAAGTACTGCACGATCACTATTTGCAGCACAAACTTGCTGGCGAAGGTGAGACTATTAACTGATTCTTTCAATTGTTATGTTTTTCAGTCCTAGTAGTTTATGCAATGGTTGTACAGGGTGATCGTAAAGTCGCGCAACCCAAAATGATAACAGTCTTATGCTTGGTTTTTCAGTCGCTCAATAGACAGTTTATGGATCCAATAGCACTATTGAATCAATAACCATGTGTTTTCAAATGCAAAAAAAATTTTATTGATTCAATAAATTTATTGAACGACTGAAAAACCGGGCATTAGAAAGCTGTAATGATTGTGTTATTGATTTTTTTTATATGGTCGATTTGTTTGGTACTTTAGCATCTGGAAAGGCATTGGAGAAATGTTCTTGACACTTTGCGTAGGATTTCGATTCACAGCAACTCAAAACTATAGAAACACGTTGTTTTTGCGTAAAAGACATTGCGACTTGAACTGGACAAACTGATTTCTGGCTAATTGTCGCCCGATGGCGTGATCTGGCAGTGCAGCCACCTGCTGTACTACTGGACGAAAAATTCCCATATGCAAATCATACTTTACAAATTTACCTGTCATTCCTACACGGCTTCAAACATTGGGTTGCGCGACTTTACGATCACCCGGTATTATGAGAGCCTTTTAGCCAGTAGTGAGATCCAATTATAAAAGACAAGAAATTATTTTGAATTATTCATTTGTTAACTACAAGGGAATTATTTTCCATTTCTTTATTGGTAGCCTACATAGAAATTCTTTTGCATTATTTAATTGGTAAACTAAATGGGGATTATTTTGCATTATTCAATTGGTGGACTACATGGGAATTATTTTGCATTCTGTAAACTAAATGGTAATTGTTTTGTATTATTCTATTGGTAGCCTACATGGAAACTATTTTGCATTATTTAATTTGTAAACTACATGGGAATTATTCTCCATTACTTTATTGGTAGACTACATGGCAATTATTTTGCATTATTTAATAGGTAAAGTACATGAAAAATTATTTTGAATTACTCTATTACAGATAAAAATGTCACCGCGAATCACCGAGAAGCGTACGAAGTAGAAAAGGAAGAAGAGGAAGATGAAGAATACGTCGATGATGTCGCTTATTACGAAGGAGGCCAACAGAACATGGAAGAAAATGGAATGCATGGCGTGGCAGAAGAACAGCAACAACTAGCTTCTTTTCCCAATGTGGCAGACACTGCAGCACTGGACGCAGGACAGATAACCGGGTTTCTCAACAAAGAAAACGAACTCGCTTACAATCAGAACGAGTGTTTAGTAACTGATATCACTGGAAACGAGTTCAGGGTTGAGGGACAGGATATTATGGGGGCAGATGAAGATCCCAATATGATTGCTGTCGGAATCAACGAGCAGGGTGGTAATTACGCGGAAACCGCGCCTCAATACACCCAGGTGTATTTAATGAACCAGGGTGAGAATTTGGTGGAGGGTTCTCAAGGAAATAATGCTGTCGAAAACAGCATACCTGTTATGCAAGACGTAGTTTCCACTGGAAGTATGGACGATAACCATATCTATGTGGTAGCAAGCGATGGGAAATCGATGTATGTTGATAATCAGGATGTGGTGTTTCAGATAGCCAATGATCAAGTGTATCAGGCAGACAGCGGTAGGAAAAATGAAATCGAAGTGGTTTACGAAACTCCTGCTAATATGACGGACTTGGGTCTGGTAAAAGAGGAGGTGATAGATCCGAGTTATGACGAATGATTGCCTATCGATGATTCAATCATCGATCAGAATTCGATTAGTTCTGATTCGGTGATGCCTATCGATAATTCAACCATCGATCAGAGTTCGATTAGTTCTGATTCGTTGACGGTAGAGCTGAAAGAGTTTCTGCTGCAGAGGCAGTAATTATTCTGTTTTATAAACTTTCAAAGTAGAAAAACAATCTTAGGTCAAGCGCCCACTGAGGTGGAGTGGCGATGGCGTGGCAACACGCTAAATATAAACATATGAAACTAAGTGAAACAGCGCACATCGAGGTGATGTGCGCTGTTTCATTTAGTTACATATGTTTATATTTAGCGTGTTGCCACTCCATCGCCACTCCACCTCAGTCATATATAAACATATGAAACTAAGTGAAATAGCGCACATCGAGATGATGTGCGCTGTTTCATTTAGTTACATATGTTTATATTTAGCGTGTTGCCACGCCATCGCCACTCCACCTCAGTGGGCGCTTGGACTTACATTGTAGTGACGGTTAGAACTGAAAGAGTTCCGGTTAAAGGGGGTAATAATTCAGAGATACTTTCTGTTACAGTGGAAGTAATAATTTATCTATTTTGAAATATTTCAAAGTAGAAAAATCAACTTACATTTTAGTGAAGATCGTTACGTCCTAAAAACATGTTAGAACTAAGAGAGTTTCAACTTATTTGTAGAAATCTTATTGATGTTGTGGAACTCCATAATAAAATAAAACACTAAAGGATATTGTCAATTCCACTGTTTTACGACTGTCAAAAACAGTAAACAATTCCACTGTTTACTGTCAAAAACAGTGGAATTGACAATATCCTTTAGTGTTTTAAGAGAGTTTCGTTTTAAGGGGTGTTAATTCATTATTCAATGACTTATAGATGTGTTATATTGTTAACATGATTATCAGTGATATAAACTCCGGATCACTAATTTACTTTGATGAATCGATAATTTTACGATCGGTTGCATAAACATTGTTCAGAGTTTGATTTCCGATTTGATGATAGTAGAAGTGAGAGATGTTTAGTTGAAAAAGAAGTGATTGATCCACTCTTTGACCAATGATTAAGTATATCGATGATCAAACTATAGATTGCTTAACAAAGGTCAAAGTTTGATATCTGATTATTTGGTAACAGAACTGAGTGAGTGAGTGCTATGGCGATGTTTTATTCCAATTATGTCACATTTATTGATTAATTCTATGTATGTTGATAACTTGATTCGTTACATGAAGTGAATAATTCAATGTCTGAGAATATTCTCTCTCAGGTACTCTAGATAAGAACTGTATAAGAAACAATTTCTTTATATTGTAATTAACTGTTTATAGTTACTCGATCACAAACCTTGGAGTGAGAGGGTTTAATTATTTTGTGTATTAGATAAGAACTGTATAAGAAACGATTTCTTTATATTTTAATTAACTGTTTATAGTTAATCGATCACAAAACTTGGAGAAAGAGTTCAGTTATTTTGTGTATTACTGTCACAATTACTGTTAAAATTAACCATAGGCTGGTTAAACTATAATTAACTGTTTATAGTTAATCGATCACAAACCTTGGAGAAAAAGAGTTTAATTATTTTGTGTATTACTATCACAATTACTATTAAAATTAACCATACGCTGGTTACTAACTTTATAATTTTCAGAATTTGTTTTCTATCTTGAGCAAAGCTTTACAAAGCAATTGTGTCAGTCTCCAAGTATAATTATAGTTCATGTTGATTCAATGTCTTTCAAGTCTATTTTCGAATTATTGATGCATATTGTATGGAAAAACTTGAAAGAAACCCAAGTAGTATTTGTCACCTTTTTGATGTACTGTTTAATAATTGAAAAACAGAAAAAACAATGAATGTATTTTTTGTAACCCCTCTTTTTATTAAACCTTGAAATAAAATAAGGTTCCCAGATTTGGATGTTTAGTGTGAGGGTCCTTACCCAACCAGATGTTTAATTATTGATATTGTATTTTCATCAAATAAATGAATATGATATAAGTTGAACTCATATAAAATAACATCATGCATGTATTTTCAGGAACTGATCAGTTACCAATGTGAATGTTATTCAAGATACATCTGTAAAATAATATACATTTGTTCCGAATTATGTAATAATTTTCAAATTTCGTTCCGGAATATTATGATTATAATTATATTATGATATATAAAGTTGAACTCACATAAAATTACATTATGCATGTATTTTCAAGAACTGATCAGTTACCAATGTGAATGTTATTCAAGATACATCTGTAAAATATACATTTGTTCCGAATTATGTAATAATTTTCAAATTTCGTTCCGGAATATTATGATTATAATTATTTCTTCCATGAGTGTTGTTTCCCAATTCATTTGTATGCAACAGTAATCGTTTATTTTCTAGCTACTAAAAAGCCCCAAGTCAACAATTTGATGTCACTTTTACACCCTGCTGTTTCTGAAGAAAGATTCGAAGATGTAAATTTGTGTGTAATAAATTGATTTCATGTATATATTTTCTCGTAGTATTGTCTTAAATCCAAATAACTATCTAGTTTTATGAGGTGTACGAGAAAACCAGATACTTTAACAACACTGCGGTGATGGAAAAATGCTATAAACGTTAGTAAGTGCAGTGTGCTAGGCATAAAGACAATAAATAATGGTTCCTTTTAAAACTAGGGTGTAGCTTTCCACCTAGCCTTAGGATAGAACCAAGGTAATTAGAACACTAGGTAGTGTTCACACGCATCTCAGTCTATTCAAAGCTGTTGAATTGTCTAATTTTGTTTGACTTCTAGTGACTTCAAGCATTCCGGAACCAGAAATTGTGATGTTTGGGCTGAGAATCAATGAATTGACAGATAAAAACAGAATTAGATGAGAAAAACCTTGAACAGAACTTCAAAATGGCTTACGAGAGGTATAATTGCCAATATCAGGTTCAAAATAAACTGGAATTAGATTGATAAAATAGCTGCTATAGTGAAAAAATGCTATATAATATGATGGTAAGTAGGTAGGCCTAGAAAATTCAAGGATGGAAGATAATGATACTGAAAAAATAAATAGTTTCAGTAATTCAAACAACCTGCTAAATAACAACTTAGTCAATTTCATGAATAAAACGGTGAGATAATTGTTCCTGAAGAAGAAAGTTCTTACCTTGTGACTTTGAAGTTGTGAGCTGTCTCCTGAATCATCTTTTGATAGCATTCAATACTTCAACTCTCCCTATAGTGGAATCTTCCTGGAGAACATTGTGTGTTACTAAAACTGAGAAGATAATTATTTGTTCCTGAAAGAGAAAGTTGATCTTAGACACCCTATCCATAATACTACTTTCATACCTTGTGACTTTGGAGTTGTGCTGTCTCCTGAATCATCTTTTGATAGCATTCAATACTCCATCTCTCCCCATAGTGGAATCTTCCTGGAACATTTTCTGATACTGAAACTGAAGAGAGGATTATTTGTTCCTGAAAGAGAACGTTGATATTAGACACCCTATCCATAATACTACTTTCATACCTTGTGACTTTGGAGTTGTGCTGTCTCCTGAATCATCTTTTGATAGCATTCAATACTTCAACTCTCCCTAGTGGAATCTTCCTGGAACATTTTCTGATACTGAAACTGAGAAGAGGATTATTTGTTCCTGAAAGAGAAAGTTGATATTAGACACCCTATCCATAATACTACTTTCATACCTTGTGACTTTGGAGTTGTGCTGTCTCCTGAATCATCTTTTGATAGCATTCAATACTTCAACTCTCCCTAGTGGAATCTTCCTGGAACATTTTCTGATACTGAAACTGAAGAGAGGATTATTTGTTCCTGAAAGAGAAAGTTGATATTAGACACCCTATCCATATTACTACTTTCATACCTTGTGACTTTGGAGTTGTGCTGTCTCCTGAATCATCTCTTGATAGCATTCAATACTTCAACTCTCTCTATAGTGGAATGTTCCTGGAACATTTTCTGATACTGAAACTGAAGAGAGGATTATTTGTTCCTGAAAGAGAACGTTGATATTAGACATCCTATCCATAATACTACTTTCATACCTTGTGACTTTGGAGTAGTGCTGTCTCCTGAATCATCTTTTGATAGCATTCAACACCTCAACTCTCCCTATAGTGGAATCTTCCTGGAAAACATTGTGTGTTACTGAAACTGAGAAGAGGATTATTTGTTCCTGAAAGAGAAAATTCATATTAGACACCCTATCCATATTACTACTTTCATACCTTGTGACTTTGGAGTTGTGCTGTGTCCTGAATCACCTTTTGATAGCATTCAATTTCCTACAGTGAAATCTTCCTGGATAACATTTTCTGATACCGAAACTGAAAAGAGGATTATTTGTTCCTGAAAGAGAAATAGTTCATATTAGGCACCCTATCTTTAATACTTCTTTCATACCTTGTGAATTTGGAGTTGTATGCTACTATGTGCTTCTCCTCCATTTCAATAGGAATCAATCCAATTATTTATTCCAGGAAATTATTCGTTCCTGTATAAGAGAAAGTTGATATTAGACAGTCTTACACTATTATGAAAATCATTTTTGAATGAAAAGGACATTAAATGCCCCAGTGGCCTCCCAACACCCCTTACAGCCACCCCTATCCACCAAAGAAAAAATTTAGTAAACCATCAGAAGAGGGAGTGAGTTCCCTCTAGAAATGGTGGACCTACAGTTTAAGGTGGGATCCGAACCACCGAGATGAGACACTACTGGAAGTTCTTGAAACTCTCCTGAAAAAAGGGAATAAATGATTAGACACAAAATGAATAGAATCAGCATTGATGCTATAGTGAAAAAATGCTATTTAATATGATGGTAAGTAGGTAGGCCTAGAAAATTCAAGGATGGAAGATAATGATACTGAAAAAATAAATAGTTTCAGTAATTCAAACAACCTGCTAAATAACAACTTAGTCAATTTCATGAATAAAACGGTGAGATAATTGTTCCTGAAGAAGAAAGTTCTTACCTTGTGACTTTGAAGTTGTGAGCTGTCTCCTGAATCATCTTCTAATAGAATTAAATACTTCAACTCTCCCTATAGTGGAATCTTCCTGGAACATTGTGTGTTACTGAAACTGAAAAGAGGATTATTTGTTCCTGAAAGAGAAAGTTGATATTAGACACCCTATCCATATTACTACTTTCATACCTTGTGACTTTGGAGTTGTGCTGTCTCCTGAATCATCTTTTGATAGCATTCAATACTTCAACCCCCTCTACAGTGGAATCTTAATTCCTGGAAAATTTTCTGATACTTTTCTGAAACTGAGAAGAGGATTATTTGTTCCTGAAAGAGAAAGTTGATATTAGACACCCTATCCATAATACTACTTTCATACCTTGTGACTTTGGAGTTGTGCTGTCTCCTCTGAATCATCTTTTGATAGCATTCAATAATTCAACTCTCCCTAGTGAAATCTTCTTGGAACATTTTCTGATACTGAAACTGAAGAGAGTATTATTTGTTCCTGAAAGAAAAAGTTGATATTAGACACCCTATCCATAATACTACTTTCATACCTTGTGACTTTGGAGTTGTGCTGTATACAGAATCATCTTTTGATAGCATTCAATTCCCTATAGTGGAATCTTCCTGGAAAACATTGTGTGTTACTGAAACTGAAAAGAGGATTATTTGTTCCTGAAAGAGAATGTTGATATTAGACTCCCATAATACTACTTTCATACCTTGTGACTTTGGAGTTGTGCTGTATATACAGAATCATCTTTTGATAGCATTCAATTCCCTATAGTGGAATCTTCCTGGAAAACATTGTGTGTTACTGAAACTGAAAAGAGGATTATGCTACTATGTGCTTCTCCTCCATTTCAATAGGAATCAATCCAATTATTTATTCCAGGAAATTATTTGCTCCTGTATAAGAGAAAGTTGATATTAGACAGTCTTACACTATTATGAAAATCATTTTTGAATGAAAAGGACATTAAATGCCCCAGTGGCCTCCCAACACCCCTTACAGCCACCCCTATCCACCAAAGAAAAAATCTAGTAAACCATCAGAAGAGGGAGTGAGTTCCCTCTAGAAATGGTGGACCTACAGTTTAAGGTGGGATCCGAACCACCGAGATGAGACACTACTGGAAGTTCTTGAAACTCTCCTGAAAAAAGGGAATAAATGATTAGACACAAAATGAATAGAATCAGCATTGATGGAGATATTTCAGATTATAATAATATAGGCTGCTACACACATTTGAACCTGAAATTGCGAACATTTATTCCTGAAATTCATTAACTATATTTGAAAGGAGCTCTTGATCTGTATATCTATCATTTTCATTATATTTTTTCACCTCACTTAGAAATTTAATGAAAATTCCATTAATCACAGCCACTTATTCATTCATATATTGTGATGACATATCACAGTGATGTGTATGTTGAAGAATGGATCTTCAACAACATAGTGTCAATATTGACATCAACAATAATAAAAATGTTATGTTCATACAGCTAAAGTATACACTACGGTATCAATTTTTAAGGTTGAATGATAGTTCCACCACTTCTCCCCATCATACTTGTATTGACCAATGATAATCTCCATCTCAATTCATTCAACAATTGTGATTCAATTTATTTGAATTGTAATTAATTTATCTGAATATCATTCTCACCTTTCACATGAGCTTCCACTTCCACAATGATGATGCAATTTTGTTTATGTTGATGCTATGTTGAAACCTGTTGAAACTATATGTGACTGCTATAATGTGATTGAAAAGCTTTTCCTGAAAAAATCTAGAAGTCGAATTACTTTAACAAAACAGTGCACAAAATGTATGAATATATAAATAAACGCCACTGTGGAAGAAAACAAAATTATAGTGACAACCTGAAATAAAATCATTAGCTGTTGTAACAAGAGTTTGAATCTTGAAACGATTCTTTATAAGAGTTTATACCTTAAACTATGAATTAATTTTGTAGCCTTATCCCTTATAACTATTTTGTTCCATTCATGGAAATGGTACACTTATAATTATATAAACCTTAATTAAAACTAAACAATAGTCTAGCTTAAACACAATCATTATTACCAAAATTTTGGCGTATATTGCCAAAATTCAAATTAATTGATTGATTAATTAATAATTTAATTAATCAAATTAAATTTGATTTAATTCAACGAACTTAATCAAATTTAATCTAATTTTAGTTAAATTTTGGCTTTGCCAAAATTTAACTGACCGATTCTGAGAATGTCAAATTTGACATTCAAATTTGTAAAAACTATATTGGGCAGTGTTAATCGGTAACACTGAGTTCAAAACGCGTCCTGAAAAAATCTACCCAGCTCAAATTGAGCCTCGAGCCTAACCTTTTCAATACACACATGATGAAATTCAATCAAAACAGTACAAATATTGAAAAATTGAAAGTGGCAGAGTACAAGCAGCAAACCATGCAACTACAACAAAAACTACTAATCAAATCACAACTACAGCCAAAAAGCGTGAGAATAGGAACAAAATGTGCTACCAAAAATAAACTATGGTTCTGGAAGTATCTGCAAATTTAAGATGGAGAAATTATAACATAGAAGCTTTCAATTCCATCAAATAGAATGTCTTGTTGAAAACTTATAAAAGAATATACCTTTTATAAAATTTGCAAACAATATTCTGAATAATCACAGTGTTTGGAACTTTATAGAAATTCAGAATGATTCTCAAAATCAAAGTCAATACTGTACTTTTTGTATTTTTTGTTAGTTAATAAATAAATTATATTTTTCAATGACGAAATAAATTGAATGAAAATGGTAGCACAAATTGTTATAATATAAAACAATGCTTCCAACAGACCAAGATCAGGAAAATGAGGAAATAGGAGAGTAGTAGATGGAGAAAGGGGGTGAATCATCAAATCAGCATGCTCAGCCCACTGAAATGAGATCCAAACTCCCAGTGATCAACAGTTCACAGCCACCGCAGGGTCTGGCTGCATTGGTAGTTGTGAATACTGTGTTTCACTAAAATTAGGTCCTGAAAAGAGACATTTCAGGTCTGTTGAGCATTGACATACCACAAGGGACCTGACTAACATAATTATAATGCTGAAACCCTAAAAACTTTGCTGACCAATTATTTCCTACTTCTAGATAATGGGGACCCTAATCAAGGGGGACATAATTGAAAGAGGAGTGAGTTTCTCTCACTGACCTGGAAGCTTCACATCAGCATGCCGAGCCCTCTGAAATGAGCTCCAGATCTATGATTGACTGTATCTGCTCACTACAGGGTCTGGCTGTATTGGTGTGAGTGATTACTGTCTTCCATACCTTATTGAAAAGGGACAGAATGAGGGAGGGCGCGATTTTACAACTAATAAAAAGTTTCAGTTGATTTATAATTTCAATTTTCAGATAATAAATTACTTGATGATTTTATTATTGAAGTAGGTCAGACTTCTACAAGAAATACAGGTAGAATTTATTTTCTAATTTCAAATATTTATTTTTAATAATTCAAGAAGGATTGAATTTATGTTAAAAATTCCAAACGGATGATGAAAAAAGGGCAAGGGCAAGGGAGTC
Organism: Laodelphax striatellus; assembly: GCA_017141395.1. NCBI lineage: Eukaryota > Metazoa > Arthropoda > Insecta > Hemiptera > Delphacidae > Laodelphax > Laodelphax striatellus. The sequence continues at coordinate 13,625,951 of CM029542.1, forward strand.
CATGGTGACGATGATGATGACGACTTGAAGCTGAAGATCGATGCAGCGGCAACCTAGGGACCCTAAACTACCTTCAAAGAAATAATCAAAGCGTTTTTAATTTGAAAGAGTAAATCTTGATTTAGAATTTGTAAAATTCAAAAAAGAAAATTTGGAAAAATAATTATACGCATTGATTTTAAATTGAATTATTTATGGACTAACTAAATAATGGGAGCGCGATCAAAAACTAAGAAGAAATTGCCACCTTTAGTTAACACCGCAACACGTTTCCAGCTACAATTTCTCTTGGTTTCTGATTTATATCAAGTGATAAATACATCAATCTTGATAATCAATACGAGAGTTTGCTTGTACTTTAATCTGAATAATAGAAACAGTTCTAAAAATTATATTTGAATTTGATGTTGCTTAAAGAAGAAAATTACTTTGAAGTTTACTATAGAATCAAGACATGATTCTATTCTGAAAAACAGAATTGATTTACAGAAAATTGAAAACAAAATAAATTTGGGTCAGGGTCGGGGAGTGATGATGATGATGCTTTTGATGACTTGAAGCTGAAGAGGGACCTGAAAATTAACCTACTCTTACGGAAAATACCTACTCTTGAAACACTATCCTGCATTCTAAATTATTATCGCTGAGCTGTAGCTTGAAGCTGTAGATGTACCTGAAAATGAACCTACTCTTACGGAAAATACCTACTTTTGAAGAACTATCCTGCTTTCGTCAAATTAATTTAAAAATGAATATATTTCAAAAATTATCCTGCTCTGATATAATACCTAATTGAAAATTATTCTGTTATTTTTAAAAATTAGTGCACTCTGAAAACAATCATGTTGATTTAAAAAAAATTATCCTGATCGTATAGAAAAAAGTGAATTATCCTGCTTATGATATATAAGAAGAAATCGTGATTATTATACTGCCTCAATATTGATTTAGTACTCTATCTCTATACCTACCTATCAACCTTATTATCATGACTAATATGAGATAAATTGATTAGATCAATATCTATCTATAAACATTTATCAAAAAAGTGATGAAATCCCTATTCTGAAGTGGTGAACCTGAAAATCCCTGATAAGAAAACACTAAACTCAATTTAGATCCTAATCTTGGACATTGAAGTTCTTGAAGTATCACTTTGCAGTCAGTTGAAGTGTATAATAATTATTATCTAGCCACTGTGTCTCATGCTACTGACACCATGCAGTATAACCTCACACACATTTAATTTGGACAAAATTAATTTGAAAAATAGAATTGGAAAGTTGAAAATTGATGGATGAATATTAATTTTTAATGAAAATAAGAAAAAAACAGTAGATGAGTTTCAAGCTGAATTCTCAAAACTAAAAAAACAACAAACACTACTAGAGCATGCAATCTAAACAAAAAAAATCTGTTTTAACTCAACTTGAGAAACATCTACTGACTTTGGACTGGACAAAATTTTAGAAATATGAAACATTATTAATTTATAAGAATTAAGTGCTGGACAACTTTACTGGAAGAATAAAAAACCTATATTCTTACAAAAATTCTCAATTTTTTCCTTCCTAGCACATCATAAAAATATAACAACGCCGCCAACCAATACAAGTCAAACCTCCCCGTCCCTACAACAAACGCGAGGTCTGAAACCTTCAAAAACGACACAAGACAACGCTGCAAAACCTTCCACCAGTAAAGTTGTACAACACATATTTCATACTCTTGTTGAAATATTTTACTTTTAATAACAAAATGTTTAAATTCGAATGATTATGAATTCCAAATCATTAACCAATTTTTCAATTGAGAATTCAAATTTGTTAATAACAGGAACTTTCTAATTAATCTTTTATGATGGAAAAAATTTACAATTATTATTTGTACATAGAATGTGAACATTGACTTCCTAATCTTCAAATAATTAATTTGTACTTTGAAATAAGAGCAATCACTTTGAGATAGACAGGAACTGATGTGGATTTCCACCAAAAAATATTAATTTTCAGTGTGTGAGGTTTTTTGTGTGGCATGCATGCAAATATGATTTTGTGACTCACCAAGTCGCCATTTTTCAAACCTGTGTATCGCTGCTTGTTCAGAATCCAGTGAGTGTGTCCTCCAGAGGATGTGGAGTACCTGCACAACGTTGGTGTAGGATGTGGCTAGTTGATCCTGTCTGCTAGATGATTGTGTATGATGTGGCCCAGTTGATCCTCTCTGCTATAGATGATGATGATGTTGGTGATCCTCTCTGCTATAGATGATGATGATGATGTTGGTGGCCCCTCTTCATTTATCACTGCCGCTGTTATCAGTGGATCTGTGAAAAAAAAAACGTTTGCTAAAAATTAGCATAATTTTCAAGCTAGAGAATTCCATTCATGTGGAATAAGGATGCAATTCATTTTTATCTGTATTTTGAAACCTTGGTGGTGAAGTTACCTGCCAAGCAAGAGTGCATAAAGAGCTCACAAAAAAATAGTTCATTGATTTTATTGAATGAAACTCAGGAGCGCCATTTCACCAAACTGTTGGTGACGGGGCAAACATCGAGGGTATGGAATACTCCCCATGGAAAGGGGGTCCGGGGGTTTACCCCCTGGAAACTTTTTTAAATATCACATTTAAAAATGTAATTTTAAGCTTCATTTTGACTATCAAAGTATTGATACAATAATATTATTGATTGGCCTGCTATTTCAAATCATGTATCCGATATTTGGAGGGACCTAGGTCAACCCAGCACTGCCTTCCCCCCAAATGGCACCCCTGATGAACAAACTATGAATGAGTATAAAAACTATAAGAAAGGACAGGTGAATTTTAACAATACGCCTCCGTTCAACTACTTCATAATATTATTTTGATACTGTTCTGCATAGTTTACTATTGATTTTATTGGAGATTTAACAATGGAAATTATGATAAATTCTTTGGGATTAGGCTGACATCTTTTTTTACCACATTCCAGATTAACTATCAATAAGTTGATTAACACTATTATCAACTGATTGGTGCATTAATGCACTATTCTAGCTCAAAAATATGTTTTTGGGCCAAATTTACTCAAAATACCATAGAAATTTCATGTTTGTGTCATTCGTGTGACGTGCTTGGTAGGAATTTACATTCAAAATTCAAAGTTCAATAACCGCCATGAGAGACAGGTTCACCAACATAATTTGATAATCGATTAAAAAGAGTCGATCGTACTCGGGTGAATTTCATTGTCGAATAATTTGATCGAACATGATGGATTACATAATTAAATATCACATTCTGTTTTATTTGAATTGAATCAGGTTATTTCAAGAGAGATATTTCATATTAAGCCATACTCATATATGCTTATGAACGCGATGGGGATGGTACAAAAGTGTCCCAGCGACATTCTGGTCCACCACTCCAAGGATTCCAAACGACATTTTGTCCCATTTTCACTGACGACATTCTGTCCCACATTCCTGAGATGGACCAATATGTCGGCTGCATGCACGACATTTTGGTCCAATCTATTATACTCCTTCACTTTCCGACAATTTGTACCAACGACATTCTGTCCCACATTCCTGAGCTGGACCAATATGTCGGCTCCATGCACGACATTTTGGTCCAATTTCCTTACATTCCTTCACTTTCCGACAATGTGTACCAGCGACATTCTGTCCCACATTCCTGAGTTGGACCAATCCATGAAACGACATTCTGTCCCAAAAATGGGACAGAATGTCGCTGGACCAAACTGTCGTTGGGTCAAAATGTCACGCTCCCAACGCGATGTACATAAACATTGACATCGACTATCTCCGGTGGGGTTGGTGAAAAATGATTTTTTAAATAAGTTTTTGGATTGAACAACTTGAAATCAGACAGAATAACGTCAGAGCTTTTAGGATATCCTAGTCGATAAAATGCAACTACAAGTTATAACTACCAAAGAGTGAATAGAGAGAGAGTGAGGTAGTACATGAAGGACAGCACAGAAAGATCCCAAATTGAAGGCTGTTTTGTTATTTTAGGATAACAAAGTGGAGTCAAAACCGAATTGAATTTCATAAGAATTATCACAGAGCACTGCAACGTGGCTTATTCTGTGAATTTTCATTGATTAGCCGTTATGAGTTTCTTTAATGGCAGCCTTATCTAGTTCACACTGATTAACTATGTTACGAGTTCACAACCTCTTTGGTGCTAATATGAGACGGCCATTGTGAATTCTACTACCGGCAAATTCGAAACACCCAGAACATCTGCACAGTGATGTGAAAGCTCTCTAACTTGAAATTAAATGCATCCTACCCTGAGAATTATCACTTAATTTATTTCAAATCAAATGCCTTCAAGAAATTTGATTGAAATCAAACTTCTTTCATCAACTCTTTTGCATTGCACAAATTTTAAATTGAGTGAATAAATTCTCACTTTTGCTGATTCCATAACTCTGTAGCTCTTGAACAAGATTAATTAAAATATTATTCTAAATATTTTTCTTATAATACTTTATATATTTTTTAAATGATTTTTAGTATTGCTAACTACCAGCAGAAGAATTTCAATACATTGCCCTTCGCTGCATATTTTTGTACAAATTAATGTAATCTACTATACCTGACCTCGTTCCAATATGCACTACCGTACTATATAGATATACTGTATAAGAATGTATGAATAATTCGATGAAATACGAACTTTTTATAGAATCTGTCGATAGCCTGTGGAGTCTATGATAATATGTCATTTGAAAATCAATATGAAATGTAATATAAATCATATTATGATGAAATATTTCCAATTTGAAATATCATTTCAAATCACTGATAATGGAATGAGAAAAAATATTGCCGGTTACTATGAAGGCTGTATATTATACGGGTACTAGAATACATGGTAGAGTTCACGCGCAGATCTCAGCCTACATTTTGAGAGGCGTGACGTCATTAGGAACCAAGCGACTGTTACTCAACGTTTCCATGGTAACTGGACTCGTGATTTTCGCAGCAGTCTACTGCGCATCCTACTCTACTCATAACTCCTACCGTGTATTCTAGTATCTGTTCTACAGCTCATTAGCAGTAGTATCTTATACTTGAAAAAGGCTCAATTAAATAACTGTATGTTATTCAGTTTCATGGGTTGGTAATTGAAATAAATGATTTTCTAATTAATGAATTCAACAAAAATAGTAATCCTGAGTACTAATAAATATTAATGTTGGCTCCAAGTAGTTGTCCTTTGAAGGGGCTTCACCTATTACAATGGCTCACGGTAGAAAACAGAATTTATAGTTGCAATAGGCATATCAAGGCAAATGTTATGATGCTGCAAACCTTTAAAAGTATGTCTAGTCCTAGTGTGAAGGTATCTTTAGCTCACAACTTGTATCCAATATAAACATGGCCTAACGTGTAATTTATTTATTCAAGAAAGTACAATTTATTATCTCATAGAATGAAAACACAGACACAAAGTCCAAAACGTCTATTGTACGAACTATTAATTCAGAGCCTCCTCAATGATAAGAAAATTGAATCTTTAAACATGATCTATGCGCTTTTTCAATGTGAACATGTATAACATACTGTACTACTTGTTTCTAATTTCATAGATACATCCATTGAACTTGGGATATATCTATCAACTTCGGTAGTAATACGTATATTGAATGAATCAGTCATTTGAGAAACTATCAGAGTATCAGAACTTCATCATACTGATTATAGTAGCTTGAATGGTGTGGTGCGCATACCATTCATCTACGTTTCTATTTGAATACAATCATCGATGAGATCTTTGAATCGACGTTCATGAAGAATCACATTTCACTGCTAAATTAACAAATGACTCCTATTTTTTTCTATGAAAATAAACTACTTTTATTTCACTGTAAATAATCAATTTTACTTACATTATTTTGGCAACAGGCTGATAAAGCTCCTCATCAAGAGCGAAATGCATCCCACTTTTGCCAAATTAATGTAAGTAAATTCAATTACTTACAGTGAAATACAAGTCGTCACCTTTAATAAAGATTTCCACAAGTAGGTAAAAGAATGACAACAATAGGCTCAATTCAACACTGAAGATGAAGCCATGAGCATCAAAACTCAAGCATGTTTTTAAATATTACCTTCACTGTGGAATAGACAACGTTGAATTCATTCTTCTACCTACCTACTAAGGAGAAATTAGAAAATGTATCTTATTCAAGTATCAATTTACACTAGTATTTTGTACTGGAAAAGCAGCGATGACTGACTTAGTAGCGATTAGTAGTTGAAAACTAAAATTCATTTAATTCTAGATATAAAGGTCAATTTGAATTCAAATTACGTTGAATAGTACAGCGATTTCACTTTGCTAAGGCCGCTGGACTGTCAAAAAATAACTCATTACAGCTTTTTACAATAATAGAGAATCCATTCACTATAACGCAGACATATAAAAAGTGAATCCAACATGGTTAGAAAGTTTGATAAGTTGTAGTGATAATATTATTAAAATAATTCATTTCTAATCCTGATGCACCTACAGTCATTTATAAAATATATTCAATGTACATATCAATTAGCTCCAATTCAAATTGAAGTTCATTGGAGGACTTGGTAAAAAGCTGAAATGACAAATTATTTTCAGTCCAGATGCCGTAGCAGAGTGAACGGGCTATTATAATGAATCGAATGAAGTATGCATAATCATCGCATACCGAAGACACTTTCTACATCATTGTCAGAGAGTGGAGGGGGATTTAATCTAATTCACACTTGAAAATATATGTAAGACTAATCATTGAAAATTGAGTTCATGGAATAACAAAGCAACAACATCATTGCTGAGTCATAATTTATGATGCTCTGGTTTCTAGAACTTCAAGAGAAGAGGCCAACCAGAGTTCCAATGATCACTCACTCAAGAGTCGATTCATAAGTATTGAAGAAAATAAAAATAAAATGAAAATGAAAATAAAAATAAAATAAAAACGAAAAATAACATTTAATTTTCAACGAATAACAAATAATACAAAATAAAAAAATCGATAATTAAGTGTTAATTTCAATTGAAAATATATTCCCATCAGAAATGATGACCCACGAATCCTTCCTGTAACAAACATGGGACAACGTTTAGAGCATGGAATCTTCTTTTCTTGCTAATGAAGCCATGCTCGTGCTCTGTCAAATATTAGTGCCCATGCCAAGTATTGGTGCTCATGCAAAATATAAGTGCCAAACACTAAACCACGTCAGAAAGAAAGAACAAAAAATTAAATTAAATTGAAAAATAAACAAGGTAATCATGGGGAAATAATGGTAAGCGGTTGACAATCATGCAGCAAAAACCTAGATCACTCTAAAGCTGTGAGTCAACGATAAAATTTTCCATCCAATTCCATTCAATACAATAACATTGAACTAATAGCTAATTGAGTAAGGCAACCCTACACAAGACATCAATATGCAATTTCTCCGCATTATAACAGTCCTTGTCTAATGTACGGGTACCTTATCACGTGATCAGCAGTTAGTTCAAGGTTATTTATTGAATGGAAGAGTATGAAAAATTTGATCGTAGACACAAAGTTTGAGAGAGCGCTCAATGGCGATCTGTGCCTAAATTTGGATCGTACTTTATAGATACTTGAAGCGGTAGATGAACGTCAAGCATGAAAATGTCAGAAGCAGTGCACAAGTGTTACCAACGCATGCTACTATGACTGTTGAGTAAGAATAAAACCTAAACTAAGAAAGGCAGCTAATCTTCCAAGTTCAAACGTCTCTAGAATACTAGACTAGGATTATAATCTTGGTCAATTATACTAGGATTACAATCTTAGTCAAGTTCAAACATCCTAGTCATTTAGTGTAGTGATAGACAGCAAAGAAGTGCCTTATCAGACAATAGACTAATGGAAAAGAAGAAAAATATGACGACAGCGGCGAAGAAGAAGAAGAAAGAGGGAAAGATTGAGAAAGAAGAAAAAGATGAAGGAAGAGAAACAGTTAAAATAAGAAGAAGATGAAAAAGAGAAAAAAATTCAGCACGCATGCAAAACAAACTGAAGACATAGAATGAAATTGAAATTAACTCCAATAACGCGCTAATAAAATAATAGTTCATTGTGGGATTCAATCTTAAACAAGACAAAATTAAAAAGACAATGATAGCTGATTCAATTGGTGTGTCAGATGGAATATTGCATATCCAAGTACAAGCATAGCGAGCTAAGATGGTAATCTAAACTCAAGTTGAAGCACATTCTAGCTAAAAATTCATAGTGAAGTCCTTAATCACTAGCAGACTATAACGACTTTCAGAAAAACACGACGTTGAAATAAGAAGCAATATGCTCCAAGTAAGCTTATCTAGCAAAATCATTCACGTAGTTTAAAAGTAATCGACGCTGAAATGAGGAAACAATAGGTTCCAAGTCGGCTCCTCAAGCTAACATGCTATTCACTTTACAAAAGCTTCGCCTTTTTCAGTGCAATAGGCGGTTAACAATTCATTTGCGCATGCAAAGAAGGCGTTCAAACAAGCATTAGTTTAATGTTGAGGACGCTAACTGATAACATGAAAATGTTACCACATTGTCCCAAAAGATCTGAACGACACTTAATGTCGTTCCAATTGTGATTTTTCAAAAGTGACTTTAAATTCACGAACTTCAACAGTAGCCTAATTAAATTTCAAAGTACAGTGCTAAGACACCTGGCCTGACAATGAATCACCTCATCACAGCTTTTTACAATGATTGAAGTGTATAAGAATTCATCCACTATAATGCAGCAATTATTAATAGCCTACTGTATAGTGGATGAAATCTAATACACTTTGAAAATGGTAAGGAGCTGTTTATGAGTTGTAAAGACAAAAATTCATTCCCAGTTCAGATGTCAAAGCTAAGTGAACGAGTGATACGTCAAGTATTCTGATATTTTCCAACTTGATTTGAAAAAATTATAAAGCTGTGCCTAAAACAGAGCACTTCCTCGTTTAAATTTTATAAATGAATTCTCAAGTAATAAAGTTCTATAAATGACTTTTCAAGTTGAACGGGATGAGGCGAGATAATGAAATAGTATTGCTATTTTCAGGATACAATAGAAAGCTATTGTATGGATTACTTGAACGTAATATGAAACGTTATCAAGTTAAGGCAATTAATAGAAGGCAAAAGTATTTCATAGGTTGGTTCGGAGAGGCTGTATCAAGCAAGAGAAAATTGAGAAACATCTAGAAGAATTGCAAATAAAATACTAACCTGACAAAAACTTCCTATGTTCAACTTGAAGATTCCTTCTCTCAGCGCGTCACATCTGGCAGTGCTTCTTTCAAGTAGACAGATTTCCAACGTCCGAATGGATAAGATTTGAAGACACTGAAAAAAGAAAACATCTCTTAAAATAGGCGACTTGAATATGGTCACAATAAAGAAACACTCAATAGTCAGTTACATTCATTCAAGTAGGAAATTCAAGTCAAATTATTATCGAGACTACAATTTCGTGAATCGGCCTACGATTAATGAGTAGAAAATTTCCATTAAAATTCAAAATGAAAGGCCTAATATTTTCCAGAATTGAGGGTCATATTGAGTAATCTCTATATTGAGTAAGAGGTAATCTCTAATAAACAATGAAAACATAAAATATGTGTGGACATATTTACTGTTTACTCACTATGAAAACCGCTATTTAAAATCCCAGACTAATGAATTTTACATGTTCATAAAAAACCACACCTGGACACGACACTAAATACAACTAAAAACCAGAAGAGCCTATAAACAAATCTTTCAAATCTATCAAAAATAATTAAATCGAAATGAAAAATAATCAAGTTAATAGACACTTCAAGGCAAAGCTCAACTTTACTCAATTACTGTGTTATCATATCAACTAAAAATTTGAAAACTAAATTTGTCATGTGTCATTCTGAATTACAGCTTTGCACTTCTTGCAAACCACCAACTCCATTTCCAAGTAAAAATTCAAACTAAGTGACAAATCACAGATTCAAGGCGCGGATACACGTTGCATAGTATGCATGCATACTGTAACATTGCGAGTGAACCGACATTTCCCATCTAATTCAATGGGAAATCACAGTCCACACGATGCTCAGTATACATGCACACTATGCAACATGTATTCGCACTTTTAGAATGATAGAAGCAATTTAATAAATGTTGACCAGTAATAATAAAGTAATCGAAACCAAGACAAACTTACATTCAACTATCATTAGTCAAAGATCACACCAGAGTCATAGTAGTCTGCTCAAAATCTTGAAGACTCGATCCACTTCTTACTGTCTAGGCTTCGGGAATTACAACGCCAATCTGAAAATTGAACATTGATTTGAATATTCTAATAGACTATTGGATTAGAAATTGAGAAATCGAAGTTTTCGCGTTCACATACGATTGTAGATGAATGAAACTTCAATAAACAAGTTTACACAAGAAAAATGAATTTCCTCTGAAATGAAGGCTCTTCAATGCGCTTCGATCCATATACAATCCCTTATAACGACACTTGGAAGACTTTTTGTGCTGCACAGCATGCGGCCAATGCTCAAGCATATTCAGCATACAAAAATCGACCAAGTATGGACATAGGGATTCATCACGATTATCTCATTCTTTGTAAATGATCAACTTAAAATACAGACTAGTCTACTTAATAATATACGACCACTAGAGAAAAGTGAGAAACTAAATAACTCAAGTTATGCGAAATCATTTGGGATGAAGGGCAGAACACCCTCCAATCTAAATAGAATAAAAGGTAGTGTTCACGAGGATGATGCGCAGTATCAAGCTTCATTCAGCTGATCATGTGACTTCATTGCATGTAGTTCAATTTTCTTTATCTTTTACATGTTAAATACAGCACTTTTATAGGTATTATCATAGATAACAGATTAGAATAGATTTCCCGTCGTACGTTAAAATTTGTGACCAGAAATGAAGGGGCCGATCCTAGCGATATCTCTTAGAACTCAGAGTAACTAGAAAGCGTACGTGTAGACTCGCAACTGGCGATGAGACAGAGAATGGGTGTGCGAATGAGAGTGAGTGAGCGATCGATTGAGAGAGACGCCAGCGTCAGCGCTATCTTACCTTGCGGTACGCGAACTACGTGGCCAGCACGATTTGACGGCACACAGTTCCCTATGCCTTGAACGATCTACTACTATCTCTTCTCTATGGTAGTATTCTCAAAAAATACATGTCTTTCAAGCCACCGTGATTCACTGTATATTCATTGTACATTTATCTTCAATTCTTTGTAGTTTCATTACCAAGCAACAGACAGCTAATAATAATTTCAGAGCACTCGTTTATTTAATGGCATGCATATTAAATCATAAGTAAGATATTTATGAGTTCGGTAAGCATGCCATAATTTATTTGAATGTTCTGAAATGTTTATAGCGGTCTGATGGTATTAAAACTACAAAGATTTGAAAATAATGTACCAATAAATCCTAGGAGTTTTCTGTGGTTTTCAGAATTAAAGTGATTCAACTTTGATGCTTCAAAAAAAAGCAGTATTTGATATCAAACAAATAGCCTACCCTATTAATCATTATATTGACGAGAACTGCTTGATACCATGAAATGAAAAATCCGGCCATGTACGCCGTAGCCTACCCCTGAATCCGGTTAAAACGACATTATCAAGGAATAAAATATAATTCTAACGTGGAAAAATAATCTTGTAAACTAACTTTACAATTTGAAATGAGTACCGTATCATTTATTTCATAGATGATAACCGAATCTTATTACATCAAACCCCTTCCTAGACTAAGCCTAGTTAGCATACAATTTTAATGAGATTAAAGAAAATATTAACCAGCTTGGTGGACTTCAACTAGAAAAAAGTCAATCTAAAGGACTCATTTTAGAATTAATAATGAGTATCAACCACTTAATCCATGATAATAACTGAATCTGATTACCGTATATATCAAAATCCGACCTAGGCTATGAGCCGAGTTAGCATACAATTTCAATGAGATATAAGAAAATTTCGACCAACTTGACAGATTCCAACTGGAGAAAATCAATCTACAGTACTTATTTTACAAATAACGATGTGCATCAACTACTACATTTATAATAATAACTGACTATGAAGAAAGGTAAAGCTGAACTGACCAACCTATACGCTATCCTATACCGTAATAGGCCGGCTAAAGGCAGGAATCATTATGAGTTTTTGGCATTATTTCAGTGGATTTAAGAATAACCACTTATAGAAAAGCAATTCAGAATACTCGAATTTCAATTTAAAACCATCAACAAACTTTAAATTTACGAAAATAAATCATAATCAATGAAAATTAATGCGTAGCATACCTATGGGCGGATCGGACTAGACTTTCAACTTCTTACGTTCAAATAGGAAAAATTACGCACAAGTAAACAAGTTCTATGTTTACAAACTATCAAACAGATTATAAGGAACACATTTCATATAAATTTAAGTTTTGAATCGAGAAATTATCACTAAAAACATGAATTTAAAGACGAGCCGTACGAAGAGATAACAGCAAACAAGATGGCGGCCATAAAGAAAAGGAATAGGAGAGAATCAGAGAAGAGAGGGCGTAGTTCAAAAGTCGCCGCCAGGGACCAGCACAATGCAGCAAGTGTTCCTCAACTCAAAGTTCAAACCAAACATTTCAAGTCATGAAAATCACTTCAAAATACAATTTTGACGCAAATTGGAGACTAAAATTTAAATAAATTATAACCAAATTTACATTCCAAACAAGACTATTACAATATTCAATCATTAATATGCGGAATTAAGTTCAAGATGAGGAAGACTCAAAGAAATTCTTGAGGAAAAAGATGTTCTAGTCTACAAAACAACTTATGGACCGATATTCGCAGAAAATTATAAAATGTAGAGACATTGAAATTTTAACACACCTATATTTCCTAGTATGAGCTCTTTTATTGCTTATTTATACAGCAACCATGTCAAATTCTTATAGGTTCAACGACCTATTTCATGAAATAATAAATAACAGGAGATTATCCTGGCTGAAATAGATACTGGAATACTACTTTCTTCTGACCACTTTTAAACTAGCAATGGTTGCACTGTTACACTTGGAATAGAGTCAAAGGGGACAAGAACCTTCATACAATCATACACCACTCATGTCAATTTTCATCAACTATGACAGCTCATACAGCGTTCAAGTAAAGTTTCATCCATTTTACCACCTATTTCATGGAATAATTAATCAGAAGTCAATTTCCTGGATGAAATAACTACTAGAATATATTCCTATACTGTCTGACCAGCTTTTAAACTAGCAATGGTTGCACTGTTACACCTGGAACAGGGTTGAAGGGTCAAGCTTCTACATAGGTACATCATTCATGTATAATTTCATCAATTTTACCCCCTATAACATGGAATAACTAATCAAACGTTTATATCCTGGATGAAATAACTACTAGAATACATTGTTATATTGTCTGAGCAACTTTTAAAATAGCAATGGTTGCATTGTTACACCTAGAACAGTTTCAAAAGGGACAAGGTTCTTCATTCACCCATCATGTCAAATTTCATCAATTTCACCACCTATTACATGGGATAACTAATCAAACGTCAATTCCCTGGATTAAATAACTACTAGAATACATTCTTTTATTGCCTGAATAATCTTTGAACTAGCAATGGTTGCACTGTTACCCCTAGAACAGTTTCAAATATGACAATGTCCTTCAGACACAATTCATGTCAGATTGCATCAATTCTTAAAACCTATTTCATGGAATAACTAATCAAAAGTGAATCCCCTAAATGACATTACTACTAGAGAACATTCTTAAATTGTCTGACAAACCTTTATACTAGTAGTGGTTGCACTGTTACACCTGGAAGCGGCTCAAAGGGGAGAATGTCCTTCATACTCCATTCATGTCAAATTTCATACATTTTTACCATCTATTTCATAGAATAACAAATCAAAAGTCAATCCCCTGGATAAAATAACTACTAGAAAACATTCTTATATTGTCTGAGCAACTTTTAAACTTGCAATGGTTTTTGCACTGTTACACGTAGAACAGGCTCAAAGGGGACAAACTACACCATCATTGTCAAATTTCTTCAATTCTACTCTACTAGCTATCTCATGAAATAATTATTCATGAGAGACTGTCCATATATGTTTGAAATATAATTTTCTTTTGTAATTCAACTCAGCAGATCTAGCTGTGATTTTATAGGCCTAATGGTATATGCGCTCAACTAAGTTGGGAATGAAACTACTAACTTATAAGCTATCTTACAAAGCTAATAGCATTTGAAAGTTGATGGAGGAATTTGTCCAGAACTGTGATCTTGAAGTTCATTTCTCATTCGCTAATTATAATATTAAATATTACGTTATCAGAATAATAATTATTACTTTTCAGAAGTAGTTGACCTACTATTTAAAAGTGAACATTTTTATAAACAATGATAATGAGAAACTATGCATCAGATCACAGCACGCCTTTTCCTGTGTTCCAAAATCTTTCAAATGCCAATATTAAATCTAGTTTAAAGTATCCTTTAAAATAATAAAAGAGAAAGTATAAGTGGAAATCACACCACAAAAATTGTAGATAATACAAATTAATAGTATTGAAATTACCTTCAATGCCTGTGCAGTATTCAAGGAGTGTTGATTCAACTTAATTTGAATAGGTTCGTATAAGCTACGGTTCAACAGGTTTTCCAAGTTGCGAATCCAATTAAATCGTTTAATATAATTAATATCCACTGCCTGAAAATGTAATAAATTGTATTAGATAGAGCTACCCATGCTTAGATAATAAAATGACTAATTGGGAAGTGAGCGAATAACAGTATTTCTTATATATCTGCACCAACTCAACCTACCCTACCCATGATAAGTACCTACTATTGCTAAACTAATTTATGAGATAATTCAGGAGAAATGTAGAATACACTTAAAACCTGAATGAAATTGTGATAATTAGAGTATGAACTTCAATTTAATAGTGGATTTCAATAGTAATAAGCAAAATATTCATTACTAACACATAAATTACATGATAGATTCCAAATAGGCAACATACGGATAGGCTATGCATCAAAGCGATTTCATGAATCAACATTTTACAATTAATTCACGGATAGGATAGTTTCCAAGAATGTATAAACTTGAATTACTTATAGTGAAGCATAATTTTCATTTGAATCATTAATAATACTTACATTACCTAAATTCAAAGTCGTAGCTATGCTTGTCTAGCCCAATAGTAGAATCAATGCATATTTTGCATTTATTTATAGATTTCGGACGAATTCTATTATTCTAAACGTTAGAACAGTTATTTGGATAGGAATTTTTCATAAAATTATTATAGGAATCAATGAATTTCACTAATAAACAGCAATTTTCACCGGTACGACACTACTGAGTACCGGTAGTCTTGTGAAACAAAATGGCGATGTTAAATAAATAAGCAGACAGGTGGTGACTGGTGAGTAGGAATTGGTTTAAAATTTCGCCGCTAGAAGCAGCACTCTACGGTTAGCTGTCAGCCATATTATTGACAAGCGCCGAGTTTAAAATTTTAAAAATGGATCGGACAATTTCTGAAAATATTATGTTTCAAAATCTGTCCTCAACAAGGATTGAAATACAATATGATACAAGTATTAGATTGATGACAAATAGGAAAATAATCTTCAATTTTCACTTAAACTTGAGGATTGGGTTTATAAATTGAGTAAATTAATTGCGCTCTTTCACAACTTGGGTGCGATTTTTGTTACAACTTGTAAACCGATATACATTATCAGAATTATTTCTCACCTAATCCAATGGTTTATGTAACCAGTTTGGTTATTTTTAAATAAAAAATGCAACATAAAAAAAATATTGATCAAGTACCGGTATCGTAGGCCTACTGATCTTCCTCAAGCTACAAGATAGCTTTCTGCTACAAGATACAAAAGAATAGGCCTATGTACCGACATGATTTATAGAAAATTTTATTCTCTAAAAATCATGTTATATAACATTAATCGTCAAAATCAAGCACAAGAACAGAATTTGGTAAAAACACGAACAATGTAGATACCTTTTACACCTTGACTAACGTTTCACTCTATTATTTGAACAAATTCCTCAGCGAATTAAATGATTGAGTAATTATTCCTCACATATAGATCAATAATATTTCATAAAAAACACAATTTTATCAAAAACCTTGAGAATCGGTCATGAACAATCCTTGAGAACAAGCATGTTACTTTTTGGAAATTCAAAAATGCAAAACAAAGTCTAGGTTGAATCTTATTTTCTTGCTTGATCAAAAACTGCTCAATTTGACAAAATTTTGATATTTCACTATCCAAACGTCATGAGAACGTTATCTATCATTTAAACACACATTTTAACCCATAAAATGTGATGAAAACTGCTAAATCTTGAAGAAAAACTTGATTTTAATCTAATATTTGAGTAAAATGCTAGTTTTAAGAGAAGTGCTTTTTTCTGTGTAAAGTGGGATGTTTTATTACTGTGCTAGACTGCTAGTCCTATTATTATTTGATGATTATTGATTTTGGGAGTTATATATGAGTCAGATAATATAAGCTTTATAAAACCCACCAATAATGCTTGAAAATGATCAAAGGTACGGTACGGTACCCTAGCCTTGAAGAATTATTAAGATTTGGGCTGACGAACTTCCACTGTTTTTCAGCTAATATTATGCAAGAAATAAATCATCTTCAGATTGTTATGGGTGAGAAATGAGCTGAAAATGACTTGAGGAGGAGGAAAATGAGGAGGAGGAGGAGGAGGAGGGAGGAGGAGGAGGAGGAGGAGGAGGAGGAGGAGGAGGATTATGATGAAGAAGAAATCTTCCACTTCGAAAGGCTTTCTCAGCACGTCGGTGATATCATTCATTTGATTATGAATTATCTTGGTAGATTTCTGAGATGATCCCCTTCAAATTTAAATCTTCTACAGAATTAGTTATCAATATAATTATTTAGGCTGCAATAGACCATTACAAAGTTATAAATATTGTCAAAACATTGATAGGATGTTTGAATGAACTAGTAACTCACCAATTTTTCAAATCATTTCAACGACTCCGTTTTTTGGAGTATGATTGAGAACAATACCTACATGAAATTGTAGAAAATGAAATTCTCTACAGGAAGTGTTCAAGTTAAATCTTGTTTAAATTAATAAATTCAGAGCTAGAGATAAAAATGATTGAACATTCTGTGGAAAATAAGAAGTAATTATTCTTTGGAGGTCAATTACTCTTATTAATTTATGGATTAAGACAACGTTCCTGTACAACAAAAATCAGGTGATTTTATTACCTACAAAAATCGTTACAAATCAATTTTCAAATTATAATTGAAAATGGCACAAAGGACTTCTAAGTAAATAAAGAACCATGCTTCCAGTTGAGTATACACAAATTCTTGAGTCACATTTAATGGGTCGATTTTTTAGAATCAAGCAGAATGATGCATACTCTGAACTCAAAGAGATTAAAGCAGGAGTTCATCAAGGAAGTTTTCTTGATCCAATTTTGTATTTGTTATTCACCAGATATGGGAGGTCAATTCATGTCAAATTCTTATAGGTTTAACGACCTATTTCATGAAATAACAGGAGATTATCCTGGCTGAAATAGATACTGGAATACTTTCTTATATAGTCTCTGATAACTTTTTTAAACTAGCAATGGTTGCACTGTTACACTTGGAACAGAGTCAAAGGGGACAAGGACCTTCATACACCATTCATATGTCAATTTTCATCAACGTACACCTATTTTATGGGATAACTAATCAAACATCAATTCTCTGGATTAAGTAACTACTAGACTTCATTCTTATATTGCCTGACTAATTTTTAAACTAGCAATGGTTGCATTGTTACACCTAGAACAGTTTCTAAGAAGACAAGGTCCTTTCCGACACCATTCATGTCAGATTTCGTCAATTTTTACCACCTATCTCAGTCCTGACTGTGCCTAACACTGCAATTTTCACTCAAAAAGTAAAAAGTATTTTTTCATATCGGCAAATAATCAAACTTGCAATACTAGTTCACCTGATCAAATAATATTATTGAACCACGCGCAATTTTTTTGTGCCCGAGACTGTACAATAATATAAAATACATGCAATTAGTCGCATTATCGTCTGCCATTACTTGAATAAACAAATAATATTTCAAAAACGACTATTAAACAGCTGTGTAAATTTCAGTATCGATGCATTAAAACTGCAGAGTTTAATCAGCAATACAGCTCAACTTCAATCTTCAATTGCTGAAAGAAAAAATCATCGAGATTTCGATTTGTAAGTTTGATGAATTATATTGGTGGAATTAGGCTAGGCGTACACTGGTTAGTCAAGATAAGACAAGACGAGATTAGTCACGTTTAGTCACAGTACTTCTCATAGATGCTTATGAAGCAACACACACCGATTAGTCATTGCATCGGTGTGCAGCTTCATAAGCAATGAATTACTGTGACTAAACGTGACTAATACTTGTCTGTGTGACTGACCGTACGCTGTAACCTATCGTCATCATTCTAAATATAATAGATAATTTAATTTCTTATCATTATTATTATTATTTGAATAATTATTAGTGATAATCAATTATTATTTCATCATCAAAAATACGGTAGATAAGACTGAAAACAGTTACAACCACATTATATCTAGTTGTAAACAATAGAATAGTACTCCTAATTCTATATTTTTCTACACTCTTTTATTCTTTGTTTCAAAATGATATTCCACTAATATATTTTATCCAATAATCGTATTAGTTGGCCTATCTCTTGTTGATGAATAATGATAAAAGATTCTAGGCTGAATAGCTTTAATAATAATCTTATTTAGCAATACTGTGACGTAAAATAAAAATACAATTTTTCAATAATATTACGATTACGAGCCGATTGTAATAATCTTGGATTTTTTCTTACAGCTAACTTCCTATTTATAGTTACAAATATGACATCTTATTATACATTAACGCTTCTCATAATGTGGATTGGATTCGAGGTAAGATAGTTCACTAGTTCATTATAAATTTATTTTTTCCCAATAATTATATAAGTCTTAGGCTGGGCGTACACCGGTTAGTCAAGACAAGACAAGACAAGATTAGTCACGTTTAGTCACAATAATTCACATAGTTGCTTATGAAGCAACACACACCGATTAGTCATTGCATCAGTGTGTGCTGCTTCATAAGCAACTATGTGAATTACTGTGACTAAACGTGACTAATCTCGTCTTGTCTTGACTAACCGGTGTACGCCTAGCCTAACGTTGGCTTCTATTCACATAGAAGAGACGTGAGGCGGTGACGTGGCTTGGACATGGATCATAATGATCGTCTACTGCTCTACTCTATACAATCAAATAGTACAATGCACACCTAAAGCAGTTTTTTGTGTGCATTGGACTATTTTTTTGTATAGAGTAGTCAGTAGATGATTCATACGGAATGTCCGCGCCACGTCTCTTCTGTGTGAATTGAGCATTAGAGAACAACATGTGAGGAACCATATTGTAACTGGTAGATGATTTAATTGAATTTAATTTGTAAGTTATTCAATTAATTAATTGAAAATTTATATGAAATAAACTGAGACCTTCTCAGTAGCCATATCTGTTTCAGAACCATTCGTCATAATCCTATACGAATATATCTAATGAAATCATACAATTTCTATAGAAAAATATTCCGTATTCTATTTTCAAACACATAGAGATAATGGACAATTACAACTTACTGATTATTATAGATGCGCTTCATAAAAATAAAACCCTACTTAAAGTAAGTGGAGCTTAAAAAATATCAGTATTTGTATTATAAAAGTAACTTACTTTATGTAATTTAATTTTTTTAATTTTGTAATGTAATCTTATTTTGTTTTTCAAATTTCATTTATCAATTTTAGGAATAGTATGCGAATTTTCGTGCATATTTTCCAATTAAATTATTTTTCCACAGCTAACTCAAGGGGCGAAAACTACTCGATTTGGTAAAGTATCCTCTCTCTCAATCTCTCTCTTCCTCTCTCACTCTCTCTCTCTATCTATATATCTATCTCTCTCTAGGGTTGAGTGTTTATGAAATGATTTCCTGATATATTCTCCTCCAAGAATGAACTTTATGTGTTTAAACTCCACCTTTCATGTAGATACAGCTCAAACATACAATTATTGTTATATTAATTCTAATACCTTTGTGAGGTAATCAAATAATTTGTTAAAGTATTATGCTTTGTTCAATCAATCAATTAATACAGAAATTTTTAAAATATTTTGCAAAATTAGATCGTGTGCACACGGCTTGACTCGTGAAAGATTCAATACGGTACTTATTTCTATAACTACAGTTCATTAATTCAAACCTATTTTTCAATAGATTTTCGTGTGTTCGATGTGAACAAGGATAACAATTTTGACCAGAATGACTTGACAAAATTGGAAAGCTTTGCTAAATTTAAAAAATATTGGAAAAACGAACAAGATATAAGTAAGTAGTAAAGATTATAAGAATTTATAATTATCATAACAAAAAACTTGTCGGATTCTTTCAATCAAAGATTTTTTATTAGAATTTTTAGAATGTGCGTCAGGCAAAAATCAGAGCTTTTATTGAAAAAATTACACAGAAAAAATGGTGTGAAATTTGACCCCTTTCCCTTGGTTACCACAAGAACAAAAAACAAAAATTTCTACTGAGTGTAAATTCTCAAAAATATGTATACAATTTATTTAATGCATAATACATAAATAGCCTACCATGAAGAAAATTAAATTAATTGAATTTATGTTTTCACAATAATGTCATGTGGTGGAACAATGAAGAATTTATTTACGTATATTATTATTAAAATTTATTAAGAATGACTTATTGATTTGTTAGAGTTATGGCGAATTTCATATTTTAGTTGAGAAGAATAATTATAGAAATTTATTGCACAATGCACCTACTGTCTACAGAGAAGACATTTAACTTGAAAAGTATGATTTTGAGAAAACTTCAATTGATTTTTTTTAACGATCTAAAACGCCTTACAACATGAACGTCTGATAGACAGTAACTTACACCATGAATATAGGTACCTGTAGTGAACTATAATTTCTTCACAACTCCAAAAATGACAGAATTCAACGATGGAACATCAACACTTCTAGATACAACTCGTATGGGGTCTGATTGTGATTACCTTAATTTTACAATACAGTATTACTGATAGAATCATCAAATTCTACTCTAAAGGCGCTTATTGACAGGGAAAGTAGAGAGAGCAAGTTACTTTCTGGAAGTACTTGCCATTACGTCACTTTCTAATTATTTGCTTATATACAGGGAAAGTACTTGCTGGAAGTAACTTGCCTTCTCTTCTTTACTTTTAATGTTATTCTCAACACATGTTATTATTTCCAAAAATCATCTGATTAATAAAACGATGCGTTTCTTCTGCTCTACTGGCTGAAAGTGGGAGAGAGTGGCCCTCTACTTTCCTTGGAGTGGCGAGTAAAAACAAACAAGTTTGATATTACTTCCAGAAAGTGACTACTTTCTCTGAAGTGGAAAGTACCCCTATAGACAGGGAAAGTAAGGGATAAGTTGAAGAGGCAAGTACTTGCTGGAAGTTACTTTCTCTCTCTACTTTCCCTGTCAATAAGCGCCTTAAAATTAAACATTTTCGTACTTTCTGTTTTAGTGTTCACTTAAATAAAAATAAAAATAAAAATTCAAATTTTCTTCCAGTAAAAATAAAAGAGGTATTGACTGAAATTCTAAATAAAGAGACAACAAATTGTATAGACCGCGAAAAATGGAATGCAATTAAGCAGGATATCATAGAAAAGTAAGTTCTACAATAATTAATCATAATACTCAAAATAATTCTAAAATAATAAAATAGTTCTACAATAATACTCATGATTCAATTATCAGAAAATTTAAGCTAGTTGACCTGTACACGTGTTCCGACGATGCGGCACAGCACCGCGAAATGTACATCAACACATAATTTGTGAGTACAATCTTACTTTCTAAGTGAATTTAGTGTTTATAATTTGATCAAGTGAGAAAAGGATGGATCCACAACAACCGAACCAGAAAATTTAATTCTAAAGGAATGAAAAAAGTGAGATAGACTTTGTTGCATATCAATTTAGCGTGGCGCCATATAGTTGCCACGCCATCACCACTTCACCTCAGTGGGCGCTTGGACTTGTATATTAAAATAATTTTGCAAAACGTATGACAGCCACTGTTATATATTTGGCCAATTTAGAAACGGTTTGCGCCAAAATTAAGGTTAATGATCCTTTATGTGCAGGTTGCATTTGTATTTTGGAAAAAATACTTTTAAGGGGTGAAATATGTAAAATAAACTCAGCGCCATCTCTCGGCGTTTGTTGAAACTCCTAGAAATCTGTGTGCTAGATAGAGCATTAATTTGTCAACTTTGAATCAGTTTGTCAACTTTGAACACAGCTCACGGCGCTTTGCGCTGTGGGCTTACTCTAGCCACAGATAAGGTAGTAATCTACTACGTTATCTATGCTCTAGCCCACACAGATTATATGTATTATAAAATAATATCCGGGTTATATGTATTATAAAAATAATACATATAACATATAACAATGATTGTTCAAGCAAGTGATAAAAAAAGTAATTTATCACGAAATTTACTGCTTCTGTTTTTATAAATATAGACCAATAATAATTTGATTTCAATTACAGGTACAACCGTAAAAATTATGAAAATAACTTTGAAGAACGTTGATAGTGAATATCGATGAGTCATCATTGTTTCAATCGAATAAAATTATTATTCTCTGAGTAATTTCAAAGATTTTTCATTACTTTCCCCTCCCCTCCATCTAAATCAATCTAAAAATCAAAATCGATAGTCGAATTTTTCAATTTGAAATATAGCAAACGAATGTTATAATCAGATTCATTCAATTTGACGCTTGACATTAGATATATAGAGATATATTATTTCTTTGCCATCGGACTCTACGGTCATCAGCAATGTCATGAAATAATATCTCTCTATCTATCTATCTAATGCTGAGCGTCAAATTAAATGAATCTGATTATATTTTGAAATTTTGCATGGTAAAAGGTGATGTAATGCTCCGGAGAACGCTATTTTATGTTATGATGGACTCCCCCTCCCGAAATTTTGACATGAATAATAAAAACAGACCAACAAAAATTGATAGTTTCATCCTCTCAAATTGTTTGAAAATTTATTGATTGTAAGGAATAAACTTGAAAACAAACGAAATACATAATATTTACTCATTTCTTATTTAATGCTTTGTTGCTGACTATTTTGGGTATTTTGTACACCATTTTGGTAGATTTTTAGATAGTGAACGAGACACCAATGATATCGGTAAAAAAATTGAACATCTGGAGTGTAGAAAAACATCGTTCTTCTGACATGAATGCGAAATTCTAAATGGTATTCACTGTGGAAATTGTTTTGACAAACAAAATTGAACCCGTCAAGCCTTCTTGTGCCATTGAGGCATTAAAAGCGAATGTAATTATGAACTTTCCCTAACATATTCCCACTTCTGAAAATATTTCCCTCTTTACCGGAGACCACTTCAAAACTGCTGAGAAATCATTTTCCACGCTTGGACAATTTGAATAAGTACCTGAAACCAAACACAATTGGAACTAAAAGTACTCCAGTGTCTTGGTACTCCAATTGTCTCTGCTAAAACGCGTGTGGGCAAGGCAGACTGAGTGAGCAGGCTGTCATGTCTGTAGACAGAAGCCATGAAATATCAATTGACAAAGTAATTAATGAATTTGTTAGAAAAAGACTAGAAGAACAAATTTTGTGATTTAGATTTATTGTGCTGTTTTCTTAAAGATACAATTCCGTGATGTATTGAAACTATTTAAGTCTATTTTTGTATTGTCTATCTATTCATTTTCACAGCTAACCAATTCACAACGGAAAGTATTTCCATACTTGAAATTAAAAGGTAATAGCTTTCAACATTGAATTGAACTGAATTCGCTATCATTTTTGCTAACAGATTACTCTGGTAAAACATCCAGTAATCCATCCTAAACAGAAGTGTGAATGATCGTTCAAACTTTGTCAGGTCGAATAGATATAAAGGGTGCGGCGCGGCATTTTACTTATTTTAAAGAACCACAGGTCAAAAAGTATTAAAGATAACAACTTAATTTTTTTATTTTCACAAAATGCTACATTTAAAGTTTTGTTTGGTTCACTTACAAGCTTATTTCTTGAATATAATGTCTTTTAGGTGACCTCCACGTTGTTCAATGCATTTTGTAGGGCGAGATCGGAAGTTTTGCTCTATCTTTTCAAGCATATCTGGACCAATGTCGACAATTGCAGCGCGAATGTTGTTCTTTAGCTCAGCTCGGGTTCTCGGACGATTTGCGTGAATTATGGATTTCAGATACCCCCACAAAAATAGTCACAGGGGGCTAAATCCGGCGAGCGTGCTGGCCACTGGAGATCACCCCTTTGAGAGATGAGCCGTCGTGGAAAGTGTTCGCGCAAGAGATCCATTGAGGCCTGCCGTGTGAGGAGTGGCACTAACTTGCTGAAACCACACAAATTTTGTGGAAAAACTCTTCAATCATCCGCGTGTACCGTTCCGAAGTGACTGTAACTGCCCTATCGTCTCTGTACCGCCCTATCTGCAAAACCGCCTGCCTTACTCTCTCTACGTTTTCTGGTGTTCTAGTGGTTTTTGACGGACCTGGATTTGGTTGCCAAACACTACCGGTATTCTTAAAAATATCCACCCACTGAATGATTGATGTTCGACCAGGAACACGTCCTTTGGGCGCGACATTAAACTGTTTCCTAAACGCACGCTGGGTTGCAATGATCAAACGACTGTTGGAAAAGTATGCAGACACTGCGAACGCTCGCTCCCCTCTTGACCACTGCATGGCCGCAACTAACCTAGACTGAGTAAAATTTTAAACTTCACCCATCTCATTGCAAATGGCCCCAACCTCCTACGACCGATGGCCGCTGCGTAGCGCGTAATTCAAATAAGTAAAATGCCGTGCCGCACCCTTTACAATGAAGATACTTGGATCACTCTTAAGCATAAGCATCGTGCCGGGGTGAGGGGGGGTGAGCAAAGAGGGTCACGTCTCCCCCCAATTATTTTTTTAAAATGCGGAAATCTTCTAAATAGAATAAATATTTGGTAATACTCAATTGTTTCTGTTTAGGCCTACACAAAATGATTTCCGAGCATTTTATTGAGTAGATTAACATTTGAAAATACCGTTCTGTAGTATGCTTCCTGGCTCATATCACCCTATCACCCTAATTTTGATTTGTGCCCCCCCCCCCCAAATTCATGACCAACGCTACGCCTATATGCTCTTAAGAGAGAAAATTACGGAATAAGCTAAGACAATCATATACATGTAAAACAAATAAAAATAAGTTGGAAAAAAGTCAAGTTCAAAAATCAGTTCCAAGTGTTATATTTGTTTAAGGATCAAAAAATGTCAATGTCAGTCTTCCCGGAATAAAATTTCAAGGTTTTTGCTTAATGCGTCATAAAATACATCGGACAATGAATGCTCATTTAGCAAGCGCTTTGGTAAACAGATAAAAATGAAAAGTCATGATGATATATACGAAAATTCTTCTCAAACTCTTTTCGGTACCGGTAGCAATGTTTGAAAAAAGTAAAATTTAAATTTGTGAAGTAGGTACTTGAAAATGTATTAGTCATTGGTCCATTATCACCCAATCAATCACATCAGAAAGTCATCATCATTCTAAATAATTAAAACTTGATAAATTCATACAAGTTGCAACAGTTTAATGGATAAAATTTATAAGTGCATAAAAAAGTGCAACAAAATACAATGTAAGCTATAAATTCCAATTTCCAGAGGATAAATTGCAAAGGTTTAGGTCCAACTCTGATGAATGGTCAACTCTTATGGTATCGCCAGATAATTATTGAATTTAAATTGCAATAATATTGGCTAAGGTTCATCAATTTCCTGGGATTTGAATATAAAAGTATTTTTAGAACCATAAATTCAATTTTAAAAACATAATTTGTTCAGAATGACGTAGCCTAAAACATTTTTTTAAAGGACCTATGTGATGATTTTATTTTGATAGCTTTTTCATTACATGTAATTTCAACTCAAGACAATCTTGCAATTATATATTATACTTCCTCATGATTTTCAAATATACTTCATAGTTGAATAATAATAATGCAGGAATGACTTTACTCATATTATTAAAGCTAAAAATACAATTCAAGGTTGATCGTCGATTAGTTTCAGATTATTTGTATGGGAATGGTTTTACTATTTGACAAAGGATTTAACCGCCAATCTAAATGTCGTTTAGAAAATTGACATAGGCTATTACCGAAAATATTGAAACAGAACTATATTTTTCTCTTCATAGAATTGGCCTTGAAATTAAGTTATCCTTGACAGAAAAAAGTATTGCCAGTCATTCTGAATCATCAATCTAAACTTTTGAACAAACCTGAAGAGTTCTGGAATAAAAGATTCTGTGATGATTGACCAGTAATGAATTCAATGATAATCGTAACAATTTATTCAGTCACGCAATACGATGTAGAGGAATCAATTTTCCCAAAGTGAGATTATTAATTCAAGTTGAAAGTGATATACCTCTGTCACAATCATTTTATTAATGGATTGAATCTTCATTTGATAGCAAACTATTGAATTTTAGTAGGAAAGTTACCTATAGTGGAAGTATTAAACAGAGAAGACCATAAAGTACTGGAATATATTTACCACTTGAAATTCACAATTTAAAACACCTATATCAAGTTACTGCAAAGTTTTTTGAAGAAGTTGACTTCCAAAAATAATTGAGTGGCGTTTTAGTATTGAGCAGACAAAATGAAGCTTTTGTAGTTTTCCGTTTTGTACCAAATTGTTCAGAAAATCTTAAGAATACCTTCAAATTTCAATTTTTCACTTTGATAATCACGCTAAAAGTCAAGAAATGTTTTTATAAACTCTGTTGTATGGTTATGAATAAAACTAGTTGCATTTCAATTGAAATTGTATTTTTAATTTGTAATAATTATTATCTTTCATTTTCCAAGTTGACCACAAATACTGGATAATGTGGTCAACTCTACTTCCTGTAGTTTAAATAAAAGTTTTTGTTTACTTTATTTAAAGAAATGAATTTCATTATTTTATTTAAAAAATTAATAAATCAATCTTATTGATTGAAATAAATTCACAGAATCACTTTCAGTTGAATTAATTAACTATGACTGCCAACTGCCAGAGACTCAGTTATCACAGTATTAAGTTCATGGTAATGAAGAGTATTTTTCTTATTTTTTGCTGGGATGATACCCACATAAGCTCTAGGCTTGTGCGTGGGTAATGGGAAGGATGATGATTAGAGATGAATGGGTCTACAGGTTCAGAACCACCGGGAAGCGATTTTGAAGCTCATAAATTGCATTTAGAGGAGCTGGTCACCGTTACAACATGAGTGGCGCCGTCTCTTATGTAATCTCACCGATTAGACCCGCCTGCTACCACTGGGTATTAGTATTCAGATAAATTTCATAGTATAGCAGTGTAAACTGTAGTATTCATAACGTTTAGCTTAGTGCTTGATAAGTATTCTTATTGTGCAAAATAGTGGTCAAGTTTCCTTATCTAAGTACAATCGAGCAAATTCTCAATTCCATATAGATTGGGGTCATTGACAAGGTGGCCTCTAAATAAATTATAAGGAAAAGACCTACCATGAGCTGAAGAAGCTCAATACTCTTTTGTAAAAATATATCGTGGTAGAACACGTTTATAGCAAAATAAATACGTTATTATCGCATATGAATTCAATTTTCACATATCTGAATCTCTAATCATTTTGAAATTACAATATTTCTCATTCGTATGAGTAACATAGACTGTATAATCAGTCTAATCTGATTATACAGTATAAATAGCCTGTCTGTCTAAGGTTGAGTGGTAGAAAGAACTTTCTAGAAGTAGAAGTCCTAATTTGAAGTTTTAGTCCCAATTCCGCTTAATAAAAAATGATTTCGTTTTCTGTAGTAGGCCTATATGAGTCAACTCAACAAATTTTTATATCCTACCCTGTTTTATAAAAATTAGAAAAGAGAAGAACAATTGTGTAGTAAACTACTGGAACCTTACTTTGATTTCTCTTATCCTTCTATCCTGGTGCCTCTTTCATAAAAATTAAGATATTCTTTAGGACAGAAACAGCTAACCTATGATGTTCACACACTAGAAATGCTGTTGCCTACTTATTAAAGTAGGGCGTCTTTGCATGTTTAGTGTGTGTTTATCTTGGGAATGTGTAGTCCTGTTTTACAGAACTTCTAATTTTCTAAGAAATAGGCCACAGGAGTGAAAGGATAAGGAGTTGAAGGGAAAATTCAAAATAAGGGTTTAATAGTTTTTTATCCAATATTATTCTTCTAATTCCAATACTATTAACATCTCTTCTTATTTTAATATTTATTCTATTATAATTTACTCTAATTTTGATACTTTTGATTTACTTTATTTTAATCAAAAATATTCCACCTAAATTTACTGCTAAACTACTGAATAGCGTGCTGTGAATTGAAGCAATAAACTGAACATTTCACTTAAGGTGAACCCTGTTGCAATCAAGTGCAATATCACACTGGTAACTTTGAGTTTTGACCACGACCTACCTCCAAACAATCGCAACTGATTGATATTAATCAATCATGAGTTGTTGATTGAACAAGTTTTGTGCCAGAGTTAAGTGTACGATTCAGGTTGTTGTAAGAACTGGTCTCTGTATTAATCAGTGAATTACTTTGCTTGATCTCTCTCTTGTAAACTTTCCTTCCTTCTCTCTCACTCTCTATCTCTCTCACTCTCTCTCTCTCACTCTCTACCTCTCTCTCGCTCACTCTCTCTCTTCGAGGGTTAAGTGTAAGAGAGGGTCGACTGCGCCCTAACTTCGCCCTCCCAGGTTAAAATAAAGGCAGTCATTCTATTCTATTCTCTCTATCCATTTATCTATCTCTTTCTTTATTATGTACTCTCAATTTCTCACTCGTTCTCTCATGCATAATACACTGACTATTCAATCTCAATGTTCACACTCACCATATCCAAAGGTAAGTTGCCAAAAATAAAGAGCATTCAAAAAGAAATTTTCCCAAAAGAGCTCACTTCCAGGTTTACCTTTTCCCAGGAAATTTTTATTTCAACTTTACTTGAACTTTTGAATTTTTACTTGATTCATTCCCTCAACCCAGTTAGAGCCCTTTGATGCATGCGATTTCTGACGTACGATAAAATGTCGTGCGTTTTCACATACATTGGAACAAATGAGCGCTTTTACGTCCACTCGTGCGACATTCTGTCGTCGATCGATTCTAAAACATGTCGCAGTGTCGCGTCTGGTCAAAGTACACGTTAGTATTTGTCGGACGACAGAAAATTCAAGTCGTATGACAGAAAAAAATTTATCGGTGATATACTACCGTACGACAGAAATCGCATGCATAAAAGGGCTGTAGCAGCCTATTGTAGTTGTGACATATTATAATAATTATTTACTCGACCAAACCGGCGTTAGGCTCGGTGTACACCTGTTAGACAAGACAAGACAAGACGAGATTAGTTGCTTATGAAGCAACACACCGATTAGTCATTGCATCGGTATGTGCTGCATAAGCAACTAAAACTGCTAGCCTAAGTTTCATCAAAGACAATTAGAATACTTAATACTAATAGCTTCCTATCGTCTTTGGTTCCATCTAGGAGTCCTATTATTGCAATGATAATGAATTTGCAGTACTCCTTAGCCGGAGGCTATAAGCGCCGGTACTTGAAGGAACGGATTTTTACAACAAAACGGCCACTACCGTCTTTCGGAGGAGGCGAAAAGCCGTCGGTCGTCATCTCTCATCATCACCCCTCTCATTACCCACGCACAAGTCTAGAGCTCATGTGGGCATCACCTCAGAGAAAAAAGAAAAAAGTACATAGCGTAACTCAAATCCACGCTCAGATTTCTCTTTCTCAATTGTAATAAATTAATAATGTTTGTATGTAATTGAATGGAAAAATCAAATTTGAATTTGGATTACAGAAGAACAATATAAAATAATAAAATTTTCATATGAAATTGAACAGGCTCTTACCATTGTAAGTAGCTGTAATCTGTAAATGAGGTAATGAGGTAATTCATTGTCAGTCCAGCAGGTGCCTTATCAAAATGAACATGAGTACATGAGTGTGTATCTTCACTAGGCATGTTCCAAGTCTTAAGCAAGAGAATATATTCAGTACTTTTCCTAAAATCAATGTGGCCGAATTATTTTATGAGTGTGCATCTTGTGTGTCTGTTCTAAGTCTTATGCAAGAATAAAATTTACCGTAAATTTCCAAAATCAAAGTGTCTGGAAACTTCCATGAGTGTGTAAAATGCATGTTTGTTTCAAGTCTTATGCAGAAAAATTAACAGTATTTTTCTAACACTAGGACATCCCAGGTCCCATAAAACTGCGACTATTGAAATACATGAAATAGTTTCCAATCCTCCTCCTCCTACTTCATCTACTTTTTTTCAATCTTCTCTTGTCCTTTTCTTCTTCTTCTTTTTTCCTTCTTCTTTTCTTTTCTTCTTCTTTCTTCTTCTTCTTCTTCGTTTTCATTCTTCTCCTCCTTCTTCTTCTCCTTTTTGTTCTTCTCCTTCTTTTAATTCTTCATCTCCTTCTTCTACTTCTCTCCTCCTTATTCATCTTCTCCTTTTTCCGCTTCTTCTTTACCTCCTTCTTCTCACTCTCCTTCTTCTTCTTCTTCTTCTCCACCTTTGTTTTCTTCTTCTTCTTCTCCATCATCTTCTAGTTGTTCTTCTCCATCATATTCTCGTTCTTCTTCTTCTCGTTCTTCTCCTTCTCGTTCTCACTCTCTATCTTTCTATTTTTCTCGCTCTGCACAAATGCCCTTACCGGTGCAAAGAACAATGAAAAATAAAAGTTTTGTTTCAAAACAGCTGATCATCAAATCATAAGTTAGAATGTGAAAATTTTCAATTCACCTATCCCTATGTTAATGCAATGGCAAAAATTGAAACTTTGATCGTTCATTCCTCATCTCCACGATAACTTTCTTCAAAATGTAAGACCTTATCAAACATCTACTCAATGAGATCTTTCAAATGAGACGTGAGCGAACAAAATCGGTTGAGAAACCACGGAGGAGTTCTTGTTACAAAAAAACATGTTCGCCTATTTTATACACAGATTTATGAGTCTGCATCGGTTATTAACAGTATTTTGCAAGAAAAGTTACAGTATTTTTCCAAAATCAATGAGTCCGAAACCATGCATGAGTACATACTGTATAATGCAAATCTGTTCCAAGTCTTATGCAAGAAAATTAACAGTATTTTTCCAAGATTAATGAGTGTGCATCGGTAATTCCCAGTCTATGTTAAGTACCGTAATAGCCTTGCTTCCTTTTGCCAACTGATTTACTAGCTGATAACCTTAAAGCCGATGATTCAGCTTTGTAGGTCAAGGGAGACCCGATTCAATCCTCGGCTAAATAATACGAAAATCGATGGAATAGTTTTCAATTTTTCTGGGTTTTTCCTATTCTTTGTAGTTATCATTCCACAATGGAGCGCAACTTTTAATTCATCGACTTGTTAACGAGGGTGGTTAGTAAGACAGAAACTTTTGAACTCGAATTAGTAAAAACAATTCCAACAGTATTAGAAAAAAGAAACGTAATTATAACTTTCGGACTAAGAACGGTCAATTTTTAAGAGTGGGCAGTAGTAGTCAGCCATATTGGAAATGGTCCCATAAGATCAATGAATCTTTCGAAACATGTTG
This sequence comes from Laodelphax striatellus, assembly GCA_017141395.1. Lineage (NCBI taxonomy): Eukaryota > Metazoa > Arthropoda > Insecta > Hemiptera > Delphacidae > Laodelphax > Laodelphax striatellus. Next base: position 13,657,960 of record CM029542.1, read on the forward strand.
CGCCGTTATTTTTGGACAGAAAATTGTCATTGAAGTGTCTCCTATCCCCACTATCAAGTAGCTCAAGGAGCAGCGTTCTTCTTCTAAACAATATAGCAAGATGTGCTAAGTGTAACATGAAACCATGGTCCTGTGAATCCATAAGCGTTTAATAAAGTTGAATTGACAATCTCAACAAGTTTTTTCAATCAATTGAAATCATTTATTGCTTGAAAACGATCAATCTCTGACGCTGCATCCTTCAAACCCAAAAATATCTTATAAAAACCGAATCAATTTATTTGCAATCTCAGAATCATTCAGTAAATTATTCAGGTTATATTGCAGCAGAACGACTCAAACCTTGAAATTATTTATGTACAGAGTATCTTGCACTGAGTTTCAATCATGGAATTACTGTATTACAAAACAGATCATTAAAACTGTACAAATTGTTAGTGAGCCGATTTCATACATCCTCATCAACTACTGCTGCTACTTTACCAACATTTTCTGGTTGTTTCTTTCGATTTTCTTCTACTTATCTTATTTCTCTTCCCTCTTCTTCTGATTCTCCTTTCCCTTCTTCTTCTTTTCCTCCTCCTCGTCCTCCTCTTCTCCCTCTTCTTCTTTCCTTTCCTTTCCTCCTTCTTCTTCTTCTTCTTCTTCTTCTTCTTCTTCTTCTTCTTCTTCTTCTCCCCTCCTTCTTCTTCTTCTCCCCTCCTCCTCTTCTTCTTCTTCTTCTTCTTCTTCTTCTTCTTCTTCTTCTTCTTCTTCTCCTCCTCCTTCTTTTTCTTCTACACCTCCTCCTCCTTCTTCTCCTGTTCCTCCTTGTTCTTGTTCTTCTTCTTCTTCTTCTTCTTCTTCCCTTCTTCTTTTTCCTACTACTTCTTCTTTACTCTTCCTTCTTCTTCTTCTTCCTCCTTCTACTCCTCCTCCTCCTTGTTCTTGTTCTTCTTCTTCTTCTCCTCCTTCTTCTCTTCATCCTTCTCATCATCATCATCATCATCATCATCATCATCATCATCATCATCATCATCATCTTCTTCTTCTTCTTCTTCTTCTTCTTCTTCTTCTTCTTCTTCTTCTCCTCCCCTTCTTCTTTTCTTCTTCTAATACTTCTTTTCCTCTTCCTTCTTCTTCTCCTCCTCCGTCTTCTTCACCTCCTCATTCTCCTTCTTCTCCTCCTCCTCCTCCTTCTTCTCCTCTTTCTCCTTCTTCTCCTTCATCTTCTTCTTCTTCTTTCTCTTTATCTCGTTGAGCCTGTCTGTCTTATTTCTACAGTCGTCAACTCAACACCTAGCTAGCAGCACTAGTGGTAGCTACCTACCTACGTTAACTAATAATGAGTGCTGATGGAAGTTTCGCAAAAACAGCCTATGAAATCTTAGTGCAACAGTTGAGGAGAAGATGTCGATTAAATTGGGCAACAGACTAGCATTCCAAGACGTTTTTTTTGCTGTCTTAGATCTTGTGTCAAAGTTTGGTAATGTGAAGCTGTTTCGAACGTTTCATTCAACATCGTTTCACAAAACAGAAATATACTACTTTTTTGCTGTGGTGATGCCCATGTAAGCTCTTGACTTGTGCGTAGGTAATGGGAGAGATTATGATAAGTTGAACCTGCAGCTTCAGGTGGGTCCCAATCGTGTACAGAAATTAGCAGGCCTACTTCTCTTCAAATCTTCAACGCATAGCCGTTGTTCAATTGCAATATTTCGCATTTTTGCAGCAAGTGAATCTACTTATTGTGAATCGACATTCCTTCAAGAATGGCATTCAGAGGCTTGCCTGGATCGAATCACGGTCTGGCTCTTTACCTTACTGGTTACTTTCTCTTCCCATATAACGTCGCAACGGCTATCGATAATACAACCTGATCGATGAAGACGATCGATTATCGCTTTGCCCACAGCATTTTTGTTCAACAAAAATTAACGTCTTAATATGTTAATCATGGAATATGAGATATATGAAATGTTTCTCGAGTAATTCATTGTTTTTCATTTTTATTTATCGTCATAGGACTAGGAGTTAGTGTTTCACCAACACTTCTTCTTTTTTTCTTATTATTTATTTAGTAATAAATAAGTCTATATAATTTCTCTTGTCAGTAAACATTTTTCAGTAAATCATCATCAATAGGGTAATGGGGTGAAACTATTTCATTATGAAAACAATTCCAACATATTTCAGAAACGGTGATTCAAATTTTCTATTTATTTATTTATTCAGCAATGAAAATACTTGAACAATGCTTGACTGTGTCTAAAATTCTTCCATGAATCGTAGCCTAATTTGTAAATCATGTAGCCTCCAAACTCCGCCTACTATCTCTTGATAAGCCAGCAATGAATGACTCAGCTAGTTCTGAATTCGACCGGTAGATGGCTGCAGTTACTGGGTGATTTACAGCTTCAATTTTTACAGACACGCCTCCAAGCTCCGCCTCTCCTTCTGATTGGTCGGCAATGCACAACGCAGCTAGTTCTGAATTCTGTCGTAAGATGGCAGCAGTTACTGGGTCATTCAAGTTACAACTTCATTATTCCGCCGTCTAGATGTCAGAGGTGTTCTACACTCATTCTTATCCAATGGGAAAGAACAGATTCTTTCTATTGAACATGGATATTCGATATTCATAATAAATAAAATAGTGTATTATATTGTGAAATATTTATTTCAATAGTAGACTCAAATTTTCAATTCAATTTTGATAAAAGCGATTAGTTTGACAACTATCAATATTTATGACACACGTAGATTATTCATTCAATCATGGGAAATTCTACTACAGATTTTCCGAGAACGACTGGTCCAAAGACTGAATTTGGTATACAATAATAGTTGAGGACTTTGAAGGATGTGATTATTGGGTTTAAGATTTCCCCACAAAATTATATAAAATTACAATAAACGTATTATCAGCAGTTTTGAGTCAAAGGAAAGGATGTGAACAGGAAGCCTATTTTTGCATCACTATAATATGAACTAAGTGATTGTGAATTGGATTCGTGCATGTGAAGAAACTTTGAGGTGAGTCCAAAAATACTTTTATGGAAAATGTCTTATTTTATTGATAGGCCTATTTTGTTTTTCAATCACATGAATCGTTGGAAAGAAGAGGAGGAGCTTGGAGTTATGATCAGAGAATTGGAATTCAACTTCATCAACTTCAACAAACTTCAACTTCAACGAATCATATGAAGTTGAAATTGTTGAAGTTGTAGAAGTTGTTGAAGTTGTAGAAGTTGTTGAAGTTGTTGTAGCTGTTGAAGTTGGTGAAGTTGTTGATGTTGTTGAAGTTGAAGTTACTGTAATTCCTACGATAAGTTCGTTCATTGTTTCCTGTCATGAAATCATTGTTTACTCTCATGTAACAAAAGTATGAATTGAAATCAGATCCAAGTTGGGTTTCATTACCATCGTCGGCTATCAATGAAACTAGATTATGACTAAGGCATCTACAGCGTAGGCAAAAAACAAAATTACTAATTACGCAAATTTTATCGGCGAGAGAGGTTAGGCTGCAGGTTGAACGATTAAAACATGCTGAAATAACGTAACTCTGACGTCAGAGAAAGAAGAAAAAGAGATGGTGTAGAGAGAGAGAGGGTGGGAGGGAGAAAGTGAGAGAGAGCGAGAAGTAAAGTTATCAACAATCAACTGAGCAACAGGTTCAAATCAAGTCCTTCCAGCGATTTTTGAGAAAGATATCTCCTGTGAGAGAGAGAAAAAGTTAAAGTAATCTTCAAGCAAGTCAAGAAACAGCTCAGCATCGTGTAAAATCTCCAGTTACTTCTTGGCTCTCTTGGCAGCGTGAGGACTCTTGGAGAGCCAGTATCGTGATTGATACTTCAACACATCTAGTTCACACTGTAATCTACGCTTAAATTGGTCTAGACATGTTTCAGACTCTACATATCATTTAGAAATCCTTCTTGAACTCTCAAAACATCTCAAAATCCTTTATTTCTGTGGATGTCTGTTCCACTCTCCAATTTATACCTCATAAGTGACTTATTTTCTGTGAAAGTTTGTAAGGAAGTCTTGGAAAACTGCTGTGATCACTCTTTGAAAACACTTTCAATTTTGTTGAGTCCAAAAAATATTTGCGACAAATCACACCCAGACATTGAAAATCTCTTAGAATTTCCCAAATATCTTCTAGAATTTCCATTCTCAAACGATCACCTCTTCTTAGACAATTATCCCGAAACATTTACGAGAATTCTTCAGGAACTTCGACAATAATACGGAGATTCGACTGTTACTTAAATGATAGTATAACTGTATTGTTCTTCGATACCGATTTGTGTGGTAAACTCAGTGACAATGAGCAATTTTGCGAGTAGAGACTTAATCACCAACTGTTTATTCTCGTTATTTTTGATGATAACTTGGATCTCAAACAAAAGTGAAGCCAACAATGTAAAGGATACAAAGCCTGATGACTTGAGAATACGTAAGTTTTTTAAATTTGTGTATTTTTCCAGTTTATTATATTGATTATTGAATAATTATCGATTAATGGTATGCTATTCATGTACTGTACCAGTTATAAAGTTTTCGAGTTCATTTTTCAAATTTATATTCTTTTAGGAATTCTATTTCCTAGTAGACTTTTGTTGATGTTTTGTATTTTATTCATAAAATTCTTTTCATAGATATAGTATTCTATTCCTATACATAGTTTTCAAATTCATTCCTCAAATTTCTATTTTTCAAGTGCAATATTCTATTGTTTTAGTGGAATATCAATTGTTGGAGTAATATATTTTATTCCTAAAGCAGTTATAATGTTTTTTCATTGATGATGAATAATATTAAAAATGATAGAAAATTTGTTCTTAGAGTTCAAGGAACAAATTGATTCAATTCAAATTTTAATTTCTTTAAAGACAAATCATTACAATATGTATACAATTCATACAGGAAATATAATATTTGCCCACATAGACTCGGTACGGTTGAAATTGTTTTTGTGAATAATTAAAAGGATTCCATTATCATGTTGAATCAACAATTCAGAAAAATCAAAAATGTAATGTTACATTGATTCCATAATGGAAAAATTTCATGGAAATACTGTAAATACTACGAGAATGTTTAGTACACTATTAGGAATTTTAGACAGGAATTTCTGTGTTCAAGTGCTGTGAAATCATAATCACATAATTAATAAAAATTCAGGAGGAGGGCCGCTCCTGTTTTTCTCTACCAAATCATTATGATCCTTGTCTTTGTAGGAATGAATAGAGAATAAAGATTTTTTGCCAAGAGTTTAAATTCAACAAAGGGTTTGATTGGGACTTTTTATACAGTATTTGACATTCATAACACATTGTCAAAAGGAATTGTATTGTTAAAGTTGAATACAATGTTGATTTAGAAATGAACTGTGAGAGGATTAGCTGGAACGCGAGATGATTGAGAAGAGAATAACTATTATATATAATAGAAACTTAAATTATTCTGTTTTATAGAACAGAAAATTAAATGGTTTCTATTAGATAGAATATAGAACTATATAACTAGAATTACATACAGTAATTATTATTGTAGTAGTACTGCGGGATTAATAACTAGGCCAGGCGTAAAGTAGGCTAACTGCCGAACACGTATTGAAAATGACCTTGAACCTATTAATGACCTTGAATAAACGGGGAGAATTAATAAGTCTAAGACAACGGAAGCCGCTTGTGTGATATTGAATAGAATTCTTGCTTAATTCATGAATGTATACGATAAAGTTTCTCGTCAAAATAATTAGTTTCTAATATACAAGTGCAATTCATTTAATTTGACGCTTGGCGATCAGTAAACAGCTGATGTTACGCAGCTATGACACAATACTCAACCTACAAATGCTGAATCTCGCAGATTATTGCAAAGACTTTAAAAAGGTCTTCTTTGAATGTCTTCTTTTAAAAGGTCTTTTAACGACTTTAAAAAGTCTTTGCATTATTGTGTCAAAGCTGCGTAACATCAGCTGTTTACTGATCGCCAAGCGTCAAATTAAATGAATCGTACTGTAGAAGGAAAATGAGATATTGCAACTATTCAATTGCTATTAATTCATAATAATTAACAGAACGAATGATCATTTATTAGCATTATTGAACTTTCATAGCATTATTAATTAGGAATTTCATTCTATTAATTATTATTATTGTTTCTGGAATGGTCTGTAGCTGAGGGCGATAAGCGCTGGTCTGAATATCTAATCTCACCGATTAGACGCGCCTGCCACCACTGGGACAACCGCTTTCCTAAATCCTTCTAAATTCAATTGGATTTTCGTGATACTGAACATAAGATTTTGAGACAATTTATGAAAGTAAATAATCTGAGAGAGAACAGCTTGAGTTGTTGAGAGACAACAAAATGTGTTGTTTAGAAAAAATTGACTTTTGGCTTCAAAACAATGCAGTACACAATAAGGCTAGGCGTACACCGGTTAGTCAAGACAAGACAAGACGACATTAGTCACGTTTAGTCACAGTAATTCACATAGCTGCTTATGAAGCAGCACACATCGATGCAATGACTAATCGGTGTGTGTTGCTTCATAAGCAACTATGTGAAGTACTGTGACTAAACGTGACTAATCTCGTCTTGTCTTGACTAACCGGTGTACGCCTAGCCTAAAGTAGAGGTATATTTACACTAGGACACATGTAAAGTACAATAAGTTGTTCAGCTTGATTAAATCCAGACCACAACTTGCTGATTTGAATAGTACAACCAGATTTCAACAGAACGTAAACAATGGGAGAACAGCTGATTATAAACTGAAACCGAATGTTGCAATGTTATTTGAATAAACTAATGTACCGCTGGGCTCTCCAATAGCGGATAACAAGTATCTTCGAGTTATGTGGTTACATAACCTAAAATTGCATTACCAATACTTTTGCCTATTCATTATTTTCTGTTACATGCTTTTAAAACAAAGGAACAAACTTATTTAATACACAGGGTGATCGCATATAGAAAGAGTAGCGTTTTTTGTAAGATGACGTCTGGATTAAACGAGCTTAGACTAGGCGTACACCGGTTAGTCAAGACAAGACAAGACGAGATTAGTCACGTTTAGTCACAGTACTTCACATAGTTGCTTATGAAGCAACACACACCGATTAGTCATTGCATCGGTGTGTGCTGCTTCATAAGCAGCTATGTGAATTACTGTGACTAAAGTCGTCTTGTCTTGTCTTGACTAACCGGTGTACGCCTAGCCTTAGAGAGGGGAAACAGACACATGTTTGTTGTATGTATTTATTTAAATTAAAGCATGTTTCATTGGTTACGCGCACGGACGCACGCTCGCCTGTCTACCGATTTCAAAAACATAAGGCTGTATCTTTCTTGAAATGCACTGTAATGTTACAACAGCGGCCTGTTCCATGAAAAACTTATCACAAAATGCAAGAGAATCTCTTCTAACGTTTTAGTACAGGAGTTTCTGTTTTATATACCTTCCCACACGTAAAACGAAATTTCAGAGTTAAGTATTACATCTCTGAAGTTTTAATACAGGAATTTTTGTTTTATATACCTTCTCACACGTAAAACAAAATTTCAGAGTCAAAATATTCCGTCTTAAAAGTATCAAGATCCGAGGAACTACCGATTACATTTCTCAATGAGTATACATTTTGATAGCTTTATAACCTACTTTAGCTTTATTTAGTTATAACTAGCCTACACTGATTTTGAGAACATTAAAAGTAGATATTGTGTAATTGAAAAGTAGAACACAATTATTGTCACTAGGCAGGATTTAGAATTTCCTATAAAACATAATTAACACACTCAAAAGTAGAAGAGAGAGAGAAAAAGGAGAAGAGAGAGAAGAAGGAGGAGGAGGAGAAGAAGACAACGGAGGAGGAGGAGAAGGAGAAGAATAAGAGGAAGGAGAAGAAGAAGAAGAACGAGGAGGAGGAGAGGAAGAAGAAGAAGAAGAAGAAGAAGAAGAAGAAGAAGAAGAAGAAGAAGAAGAAGAAGAAGAAGAAGAAGAAGAAGAAGAAGAAGAAGAAGAAGAAGAAAAAAGAAGAGAAGAAGGAGGAGGATGGGGAGAAGAATAAGGAGTAGGAGGAGAAGAATAAGAAGAAAGAGGAGGAGAAGAAGAAGTAGAAGGAGAAGGAGGAGGAGGTGAAGAAGAAGGAAGAATAAGGATAAATGAGGAAGGAGTTGGTGGACACTGTTATGTCAACTGTTATGTTTTCAAATAATTTTAATATAATAATTATTATCAATTAGTTCGATGCATTTTCGCATAGGATATATTCTGGCTTACTGACTGTAGTCAGAGCTGGGCATAACATCACTCGTTATCATGGGAACCTTATTAAACAACAATAATTGTTATTTAGTAAGATGTTATGACATAATCTGAATTTGGACTGTTTGCATAAATTGGAAGAGGAACAGTTTTGGGCAAAAGCCTGTTGTACTCTCCTTTGTAAATTATTGAATAAATGATTGATTGATTGCTATCCTGAAGAAAATCCTACTTGTCGGTTCGGGGAAGAAGGGAACGGATTAGAAGGAAACGAGAAAAGAAAGAGGAATTAGATGAAGTGGAATGAAGAGGAGAAGTAGAAGTGATAAACGAAGAAAGATTAAATCATGCGAAACACTCTTTAGTACAGTAGTATATTGTATACAAGACAATGTATAGGTATAGCAGTCGGCAGGATAAATATATTCATATAGCTCCTAGCAGAGAAAGTTGACAGTGGAGGTACGATTTTGTAACTGCGATAAAATTCTTCTACAAACGTTACAGTTACTTTGAAAGGAAAGAGAGAAAGAGAGAAAGATACAGAGAGGGAAAGAGTGTGTGAGATAGAGGGCAACAGAACGGCGAAGAAGTCTCGAGAAAGAAGTTAATGTTAATGGATAAGAAGGAAGAGAGGAATACGATGAAGTGGAAAGAGGAGGAGAAAAGTAGGAGAGAATGAAGAGAGAGAAAAAGAAGAAGAAGGAGGAGGGGAAGGAGAAGAAGAATAAGGACGAGGAGGAGAAGGAGGCTAAGGAGAAGAAGGAAGAGGAGATGAAGCAAAAAATGAAGAGGAGGAGAGGGTGAAGGAAGAGGAGAAGAAGGAAAAGTAGGGAGGAGGATGAGGAGAAAACGGAGAAGAGAGAGAGAGAGAAAGGAGAAAAGAGAGAAAAAGAAGAAGTAAAAGAAGTAGTAGCCTATTTGTTGAAGAAGAAGATAAAATTAATAATTGGTAAAGTTCATAAAATTTACTCACATTTGAGAGTTTAGAAAAAGATGGAGACAAAAAATAGATGGAACAGAATAAAGAAGAACGATACAAGAAGAATAACCGACAAAGGAGACAAAGTAAAAGGTGATGGAGAAGAGCAATAAAGGAAGAACAGAGGAAGAATCGAAGAGAAATATTATTGTTTTATTAAAGACGAAAGGAGAGAAAAGATAAACAAGCATTATCTAGGTTTAGTTGGATGTGATTGGATTGAGCGAGATTCTTATTTATTTCATTTCGTAGAATGATTTAATATGGTAAAGAACGTACTTCCCCAAGTAGAGTTGTAATCATTTTGATTGACTCACGCCCGGTCGCTATCAATATTTTTAAGAACTCAGCAATTAGAATAATTATTTTGCGCGGAATGCAATGTAATTTCGTTTCATTTCTACATAATTTTGGTTTGATGCCGGGGATACTTCAGCGTTGATAAAGAGGTGACTGATAATATAAATGCCAGACAGATCCAGGAATCGAGCCCGTAATTGCTGTAGTGTTCATCAGGCAACTCTATTTCTATGAATTTAATGAATTAATCAGCCTATTTTGTAAATAATCCAATCTATTTTCTAATTACCTAATTCTATATTTTCTAAGAAATTCATCAAACTTTATTATCCTCTGTTACTTTTTCAGCTGACTTTCTTCATGTGTGTAAGAGAAACGATGCTAAACTTGAAGATTGCATACAGAACTCAATACAAGAACTGAAACCTACTTTGAGGAAAGGTAAGTTGCTTGATTTTTATGATGGCATTGTTTGTGAAAGTGAACTAAAGTTGTTTCAATAGATATATTGTTGATGATGAACTAAACAGATAGTAGCAAAATTCAGCAATCATGAAAATTGAACAGAATATTTGAATAATTTTAAAAGTGTATGCAATAGTTGAATTCAATATTTTGGTTATCAATAAATTATTGATAGGAGAAACCACTATTTGACGCCAATTCCTCTACTTATTATACTGCAGCACAGGACCGCGGTTCCGTGGCTTTACCAGTCACATTTTCAACAGTACTGTTATGATTGATATTTAAATTACTGATAAGGGATGGTCTCTAGGTATCAAATCAGAGGGAACTGAATAGAACTGAAGAACAATGAATAATTATTGGAGAATCTTGAAAAGGAGTCACACCAATCAGCAATCATCTTCACATATAATAAAGACACTCTTGCCAATTTCTGTCTTATGTACATTAATTGAAAGCTAAATATAACAATATTGAATTCACATAGTATTGCATTGACGGTGAATGACGTTTAGTCACAGTAACATAGTTGCTTATGAAGGAGCACACACTGATGCAATGACTAATCGGTGAATTACTGTAACCAAACGTTACTAATCTTGTCTTGTAAACTAGGCGTACACCGGTTAGTCAAGACAAGACAAGACGAGATTAGTCACGTTTAGTCACAGAACTTTACATAGTTGCTTGTGAAGCAACACACACCGATTAGTCATTGCATCAGTGTGTGCTGCTTCATAAGCAACTATGTGAATTACTGTGACTAAACGTGACTAATCTTGTCTTGTCTTGTCTTGACTAACCGATGAACGCCTAGCCTAACAGATGCTTAATATTTCAAGTCCACCGTTTTTCAGAACCCAGTCTACTCGATATTTTTCTTCATCTGAAGCTCCCCTATTCTTCGTAACTCCATTGTATTTTCCAATTTTTCTTCCATTTTAGGTATACCAGAGATGAACGTTCCACCTTTGGAGCCACTTTTGATAAAACAGCTGGTGGCAGCTCAAGGTCAAGGACTCAAGGTCACAACTGAAGATCTCAAAGTTTACGGATGCAGCAACTTCACAATTAAAAAACTAGTGTTTGTATAACTACTATTATCATAACACTAATATTATGCATGTGTCATTGATATATTGAACGCTGAAATTCGTCAAATAGTTGCATGAATTATCACTATTAATTTTAAAGAAGACTAAGGGCCGGTTCATGAGCTCGGGATTTAGCCAAGTCCTAGACTAAAACGGGTGGCTATCGTAGCATCGACAAACGTTTGTCTCGACAGGTTAGTGGGTTAGCAGCATAGAGAGCCCTTAGTACATAGTGTACATAGTGTCGAGGCTATAACGTTTGTTGATGCTACGGTGGCCACCCGATCTAGTCTAAGACTTTGCTAAATGCCAAGCTCGTGAACCGGCCCTAAGAGTTGATCGGTTGATGTTTTATATTAGTAGAAATCATTCTACAACAAAAGTTGAGCGTTTTCACCAGGTCAAGTTTTGATTAATCTCTTTCTCAGCTTTTTTGAGAATAGTTTTTCCTATCCTTTAAGCAAGTTTTGCTACTTTAGAGTCGCTTCTCGCACCCCTTCACCATTTCTCCAGTCCCCCTCTCGCATTCCTCTACTTTCCATTTCCTGCCGAACATTGGTCATCCATATTTTCCTTGGCCTACCTTGCTTCTGATGTTGAATAGTTTTTTATTTATATTATTGTGATGTAGATATTCACATGAGTTTTGATTTTGTAGCTATTCTCCCAAGATTAGGTACACAAATATTGACTGCTAAGTGGATAATATCAAAAACTACACTATTGTGTTCCGATTTCTATCACAAATTTTTTGCAGTGCTGAGTGATTTTCAGAGTACAGTACGTTTCTAGTTCGTATAAGTCAGAATCATTCTATGTGAATTGAAACTTGAAATGAATTGAGTAGGTACCGGTCATGTAATTTAGCATGATTTATGTTTCTATGAAAGTGGAATAATTTACGTAAACAATATTCCATGATTCATTTCGAATACCGGTACTGAACATTTGAAAGTCATACAAAATATATCGAAATTTCAAAATTATTTGAAACGATATTGTTATTCTTTCAAAGTATTGATAAAACGATTTTTCTCTTACAGGTACATACTGTATTACTTTTGGGTATTAAACTTTCTGAAAATGAACTGATTGTTTTCTAATATTATGCGTATTCTCTGAAGGTACCTAGTTTTCAGGATTGAAAAGCCGAAAATTTGCAGATTTCAGATCACGAATTAGATAAATTTCTCAATGTAGTAGCCTATGTGATAGAACTATAGTTTCATCTCCTGTTTATGCTTGTAATTTATTTTTATTTTTCCAATCCAGTGCCAATCTGAAAGAGAACAAATTCTTTTTCACTCTGGATCTACCTCATCTAATTCTTGATGGACGCTATGTTGTGGATGGAAGAGTTATTCTAATACCAGTAAAAGGAAATGGACCTCTTTCTGGAGATATATGTGAGTCCTATTGCATAATTATTCTCGATTTAAAGCATTAGAATATAGCCTAGGCTAATATATTTACATATTTTATAGTGTTGATTCTGTAAATTTAAAAAAGTTTATTGAAGTTTAAAAAACTTGATCATTTGATTATATCAATTACGAGATTAATCATAAGAAGTTAATCATTTATTTGTTCAGAAGTTTTCAGATTTAATCTTTTCAGGAGATCCTTCTTTGAAAACCGATTATAGATATATTTATATTGTTATAGGTAGTTTATATCTATAATAAAAAACCAATATTGATCAACCATTCGTGGAAGAAGAAGCAATAATCATCACAAAAATGTTTTCTACATGGTTTATTAATGCAACCTTATCGTTCGTTGTATTGAAAAATCTCATTCAACATAAATAATTATTGTAGAGCATTGTCTACAAATGTTATTCTCACATATTTTTCGTTTAGATTGAGCGTTTAGTCGCAAAACCTAAAATAAGATTGTCTCATTTATTATCGCAATGTAGAGTCAAGTAGCCTAGTATCGCAAGTTGAGAAGACAGATTGAAGGAAATCGAGCCCAAGCCTTGATTCAAGCTATCTGGAACACTCACACTATCTAGCGGGAGGAAGTGTAACTAGAAATTGGAACTGAGAGTGTGCCCACGCGATCTAGCGGTAGAAATTGTAACTTCATTCCACAAACTTGCAGGGATAACAGTTCTTTTTTCAAATTACTGCCTTATCAGTCTATTTATCGAAAAAACTCAGGATACAATATTTGTAGAGGATAAAAATCTCTACAAATTAAGCCCAATAATAACCTCAAGATATAATTATATATTTTATCCTCAATAAGTAAATAACGATAAATTTGATGTTAATTAATTCTCATTATTGTGACGAATTGCCAATCATTTCAAATCTTCAGAATTGTCAGGAAGGAAAGCATTGTTTCTACTCAATAATATCATAGAGAAAGCATACGCCAAGTAGATGAATCATCAGATAGGGACGAGTGTTTACATTTTTACTGTACGGCGAAAATAGTTCGTGTCAGGCGAGTTCAAAGGTCTCGCCGATCGCCCACAGCAAGTGTTTGATGTACTCTCAAGTCCCCAGAGATATTGCCACCATCAAATAGTTTTCTGAAGTTCATTTAAAATAGGGATAGGCCTAAATCATCTACTTGTTTTCTTTGTGATCAAATTTAATATTGAGCCAAAAAAAATTCTGAAACTGCAATCTATTAAAGCAGACCTAACTTATCTGTTACTAATCATGTTTTTATTTTATTTTTAGATAAAACGAAAGCAAACGTAACACTGGAAGGTGAATTGATAAAGAAACACGGAGAAGACTACATTCATTACACAGATTTGAATATTCGTTTCAAAGTGGGAAGTGGTCGCCTGAAGTTGGACAATCTTTTCAATGGAGAGCGTGTGTTAGGTATGACTTCAATCACATTAAATTATCCTAAGTATTCATTAATATTTATAAAAATTGATATCTAATCTATCATAAAGCAGCATAATATTTCTATAAAAAAGCTTCCACTTATTTGTAGAATTATTTTTCTAAGAAAAATCTTCATGCTAATCTGTTCAAAATAATCAATCACAACGATTTTCTAGAATGTACTCATTGAATTGTATCTAAATCTTCAATCAATCTAAAATAGACTATACTCTGATTAAAACTGCTTTAGGATTCAGACCCGCTCGGGATGAATGATATTTTTTAATTGAATCTAAATAATATACCACCATAAAGGCCTAGCGGGTCTCAATCCTAAAGCAGTTTTAATCAGAATATAGTTAGACATCTTTCCCAGTCATCCTGAAACAATCGAAATAACTGCAAACCACTGTAATGAAACTACATAATTTTACTATTAGTCAAAGATGGTAGTTTGTGAAAGGTAAATTTATTATTTTAGTGAAAGGGGCACTTCACTACCGTCAACATTTTTCCCTTTCTGCTACAATGGGTCTCTCTCATTGTTAAAATTCAAGACAAATAATAAAATTATGTAGTACCAGTACACAACGTAGTGTACAGTACCAATATACTGGAATATTTTTGTTTTTATTTTAGTGAAAATACAGTGACTATCATTTATTGTAGCCAATACCAACAGATAATACAGTTTGATTTATTCAATACTACACAAATATGGTGAAGAATGATATTTTAGAAGTGAATCTAAATAATATAGTGATGAATCATAAAAAATACTTGAAATTTTTTATTGTGGCATTGATTGCTTTTGTAATATAGTACTGTAATTGGTGGGAGCCAGTACTTGTACGACAAACCCCCTGAACAAATATACCGTACAAAAATGTATTATTTGAAAATGTACAAGAGGTAGTACATTCGTACAAGGGGTTTGTCGTACAGAAGGTAGTGACCCGTAATTGATAAGAAACGAATTCAACTTACCTATTTACTTCAAATATCAGCTCTCAATTATTTTCTTCAAATTTTCACAGGAGAGATAATCAACACGGCCATCAACTTGAACTTCGATCAATTTATCGCCGAATTGAGACCGATTATCGAGAGTGTACTCGGAAAATTTATGCTGGAAAGTGCCAACAAAATTGTAGAAAACTTTCCCTACCGAGTGCTTTTCCCAGAATAATGTCCACTTTTCAAAAATAAAACTGTGAAAATTTACGCTCCTATCCATAATATATAGAAACTCTTGTTCTAATATATAGAAACTATTGTTCCAATGCGTAGAAATTCATGCAAGTCATATTATCATTGACATGTGATCAAGTAGTATTATTAATTGCTGTATATATTCGAGTGCAAAATTATAGTTTTTAAGACAAATTAAGATTATACTGAATAAAATATTGATTTGAATTATTGAGTTTAATTATTTGTGTTGATTCTGACGATGCGGCAAAATTTCAAATGCAGATTTTTCAAAAACTTCCTCATCAAAGCATGAGGAAACCCCTAATCATAGATGAGCTTTGTGGGTTAATCATAATAAAAAATGTTGAAGTGGAATACTAAATTTATAATATCAAATAGAATTTCCATACATATATTCATCGTCTGATATGTTGTTGTAAATTTTGTAAAAAATTGCATCAAAAAACATTTTTTCCAAACTTATAAATTTGTCAACAATACTTATAAACTATACTAAAATTTTGCAAGTCTTCCAATAATCTCTAAAATTAGCCTAAAATTGCATGAAGATTAAATTTAAAATAATTTAAACATTTTCAAATATTAAGTATTGTAATAGTGAGGTCCTGTACCAGCCAGGACACTAGGATTTCTTAAATTAAATCAACAATAAAAATTCAACAAAATAATTTTGAAATAACTTGTTCTACATGGCAGTATATGGAAATTAAACTATACTAATCAAGAAGTAATATCATTTAAATATCAATAAATAATAATATGAACACAAAATATGATTTTTTCAACATACAGTATGGAATTAAGAAGAAAGCAACATAAGAAAATTATGGAATAAAAATAAATTCATGAACTCTAACAAGCGCAAATTCGATTTCTATGCCGAAATATGGAAGTAACTAATGAAACTAAACAAAATAAACCAAATTCACACACACACAAATACACACCAACAGAAGATGAGAACAAATTCGAAGCAGGAACTATAATCCCAAACATTTATAATAAATATTGTACAAAATTAAATACAATTTCGAATAATTTTTCTAATTACTAATAATGCCCAATTTACATTTTCTAAATACAGTATTTCTATTCATTTTAGAATATTGTCTCACCTTGCATGTCTTATGGCACATAGTATACAATAACTTAAATCGAATGTAAACTAAATAATATCTGCTTAATATCGAATTCTGATAGTAATTGTAATTACAAAGTAGCTAGATAATTGAATGATTCGTAGTTGGGAATCTTAATTCTTTTAAAGAAAAACTAAAGTACTTCCAATCACTCAAGTACAGATTAATTTTTTATCCAATACAACAAAGAGCTGCAAATCTAGTTTAATATTTAAACAAAACTTTAAAAGACTGGAAGTTTTCAAAGTCTTGTCATTTACATTGATCACGATCTGAAGCTATTTTATTTTATTGGATAAACAATTCAACCGTTTACACACACCTTAAGAGAAGTTCGGAACCTACCTAAAGCTGTAGATCCATTCATCTCTCATCATCATCCTTCCCATTACCCACGCACAAGCCTAGAGCTTATGTGGGAATCATCCCCCCCCCACAAAAAAGTATAACTCCTAACAGACTTGATTAATAGTCTACTATAAACTACCTACATTCGTTTTAGAATTTTTCTCACCAGAGATAGGTTAGTTTTGAAGAAAGCTCAAGTCTTTCAATAATCAAACTTATATTACAGAAAAATATTTCAATAATATATAATAATAATATGATATCTTCCATTTTATAACAAGAGAATTACTACTTAACCTTTAAATAATTAAGCATGATACTTATTATCTGGAAATAATAGTAGTTGGGAATCTGTTCCATTTATTTCACAGTTTCAATAAGGGTATCATCAAATTACTGTATCTGTAATTTCCAGCAAAACTTTAAAAATACTTCGTTGATAACATGAATTCACTATTTATAATGAAAAAGAAAAAGAAAATGAAACGAAAATGTTGAAGAAGCTTGGTGACGGAAGCAATGTTCCTGTGTATAGTGACATTCATTCAATTTGACGCTTGGAGCGGATTTTGACAAAAACGGCCACTCCCGTCTATCGGAGGAGGCGATAAGCCGTCGGTCCCAACTGCCTAGAAACAGTCGTCATCTCTCATCACCCACGCACAAGCCTAGAGCTCAGAAAAAAGAAAAGAAACCTCAAGAACATCTTAACACATTGGCATGTTGGACAAATACCAGGCTCCAACTTCCAAAACGAAGAGAAGATTTTTCTTTAGGCGTAATATTCAAGGGGAAATTCGCGAGAAACATTGGATGTATAGCTTCTGGCTTCTAGACTTAAAATGTAATAATATCATATATTATATAAGTAATTAAATAATCCTAACATGACTGCATCATGCATGTATAGACACTTTCAGCATTGTAAAAAGCTTTAATTATGTAATTAATTGTCAGTCCTTAGCAAAATGAACGCTAATAGTATTGAATATTTCCCAACTATTTAGTAGTTACTACTGAACATGGTAGATGAACCCTATAAGCATGAAAAAGGAATGTTTTCTGTACCATAATAAGTAAATATAAAATTATCTCCTTTGTTTTGGCTAGAACGAAGTGGTATACGTCTCTTAATAAAACTTAAAACTATTTCCAAAACTATAACTTATTTATTTCAAATTTCACACCGATGTTTTCACGCAAAAAGATCCAATAATTTAAAATGTACTAAATTAATTGATACCCATATACTGTACTGATAAATAAAACCTCTCAAAAATAGTTCAGCATGCTTATCATGCTATATCACTGCCAATCCTCAAATTGAGACCAATGTTGAAATTAAACCTAAAAATAGGTCAGTCTCTAGTCATCACAATATTTTTCCAAAATGTTCAAGTCTACAAAAAAGTACAGTTAAATTTGAAAGACTAATAAGGAGTCCAACAAGGGATGGAGCCCAACCGAAATAATAAAAGTATATTATACAATAATATACACACTTTGTTTCAGTGAGGGCTAACAAGAGTAATAGGTAAGGTGACAAACCGGCTGTGTATTTAATAAAATAAAGATAAACAAATTGCACGAAAGCCAGTTAGATTTAACCACCGTAATAATGACCGCCGTCATTTGACCAAACCAAAGTTTTGGTTCTCCAATGATGCTTCGTAAGATGGCAAAAAAGCTCACTAAATTTAACCTCCGTAAATCGACGCCATTTAACAATGATTTCCCAATAGATCTTCGTGGGGTGACGTCATTCAACACGGGTTAACTTCAAAGTCCGTTAACTTTCAACAGCCAAAAAGCTTGGAATTGCTTTAAATTCGGTTGGTGTTTTCTAGCTAGGTAGAATATCTAATACAATCATTTCAAATAATTCAACCGACTACTGGTACAATATTAATGAATCACAATATTTGAATTGGAATTTTATCTACAACTTGAAATTTCTGTAGATTAGTCTAGGTTTATCTATTAACAACACAATAGTCGCATAAATCTACTAACCAATTTAACCTTTCAATATTAAATACAGTACTACAGTTGTAATGAATAACTTGACTCATCCCATTACTTGAATTGAAACTAACCTAACCTTATATTAAGTTGGGTTTTTGCCTCTTAAATTTTAGGCTGGGATCTGCATGTGATCCATACCATGTATTCTAGTATCTGCACCATATCACGTTTCCAAGTCAGCAGAATCTACTATAATTTTAAATTATTTCACCGACTATACTCTATTTGATGTAAATTCCAACTCGGAAACCAGTGATTACCTATCTTATACTTGCTACGCAAAGTTGAAAGTTACATCAAATTGAGTAATTCTAGTATCTTTAGCATATATAGTTTCCAAGTCAACAAAATTTACTGTAATTCTTGATGATCTCACAGACTATAATCAACAAATCAAATTTCAATTATAACTAATCTGTATTCCAAGGTTATTAGAGAGAAGGTTGAACCATCGCTGGTGTAAGGCGCAAAGTGGAGGGGGAAGTCTGATTTTTTGATTCACGTTACGTCACACTCGCGGTCCGCCAATTATCAGTCAATTATCAACAGCTGATATTATCAAAATAAATGATCAAAATGACGTCAGCCGAATCAGTCCCCCCCCCCACTTCAACAGCTTGTGAATTCTAAAAGCATTAGGGATGGTTCAACCTTATATCTAATAACCTTGTCTGTATTCAACATAAAGTTAGGTTAGGTACTTCAATAACTTAATATAAGGTTAGGTTATGTTCACAGACAGAGCAGTAGCATATCTAGTCTCCAACTGAACAAAGTCTACAGTAATTCTAGGTGATTTTACCAACTATAGTCAACAAATAACAGTATTTGAAATTTCCCTAAAACTTACATTTGTTATAGGTAGCATATCTAGTCTCCAACTGAACAAAGTCTACAGTAATTCTAGGTGATTTTACCAACTATAGTCAACAAATAACAGTATTTGAATTTGGAATTTTCCTAAAACTTACATTTGTTATAGGTTACGTTTGTTTGCTTTTGTTGGCGTAGAAACGGCGGTAGCATGTCTTCTGTCCATTTGCGCCTGTTCCAAATGATGCGTGAATCCAGACCAGCCGTATGTCACGTCGTTATTTTCCTTCAATACCAGTTCCTCGCTGTTATTACCCTGCGAGCAGGAGCCGCTCATACCTGTTACATCGGTATGGTAACCGGTATCCTGGCTGGGTATTTCCGAGGTAACAGTTAATGGTAACGGACAAAGGAAATCGTCGTCTTTCTCCACCAGCTGAGAGGAGCAGATCAGTGACATTTCGGACACGTCTGTTACGGATTTTTCGGCAATGACGCTTTCATCTGGAAAAATGAGACAGGATTTGAAATCACACAGCAAATACTAGCGAGCTCATAAAGTTAGAAACTTGCAAGTCAGATGTTAACTGAAGTCCGAGCGATATTTCTTCTAATATGATAAGCAAAATCATCTTTCGGAGGAGACGTTAAGCCGTCGGTCCCGACTGCCTAAAAAGTAGTCATCATATCTCATCATCACCCCACTCATTACCCACGCACAAGCCTAGAGCTCATGTGGGCATCAGCCTCAGAAAAAAATAATTATAGTGAGAGATTCAATGCTCCATCATCAACTATTCACTCCCACCACTACGCCTGCTGTATTAAACAATACTTCCATGCTAGCAATACTACCCTGCTAGCCGTTTAAACAATACTTCAATGGAGCCATTGTTCTAAAGAATGTCGCCAACCCACCACCTTGTCCACCCTCGACCTATCAAGGTTCTTTCAATATTTTTGTCCTTCATCACACCAGTTTGATAATTGAATTTATTGCCAAAAACAAAATACATGTGTAAAATGAAATACATTATAGATAATAATAGCCTACACAAATAAAGTAGAAAATGAACAAAATCAAGTGTCATAACATTATTATCAATACAATTTTTTTGGCACTGCCAACATAAGAAAACTTGTATGTAAACAGTGAATTGTAGTTCATACATTCACTTCTCATCAAGTACAAAACATTATTAGAATTGATAATAATTAAGAATTTTTACATGGATTGGAAATTAAAAAATCATCTTTGTTTACATTGTGAAAGACATTGAAAGATAGAAACTGAAAGTGAAGTGAAAAGTTGAAAGGTAATGATTTTATAACCAATATAACCGGACAACCATCAACAGCTTTAAAACTTAAAATAGGGACGGGAAATGATAAGAGCTTGTCTTATTATTATTTGAAATGATGCATGACCAATGCTCATTCATTTCTGAACAGGCCAGATTCGAACCCCTATTTCGAATAACTCTACAGAGAATGTTGGAGGTGGAACAGCTTCATATTGGAAGAAATATCTCTCAGACTTTAGTCAACCTTTTCATGTTCTTTGTCAGTGCTGATAATAAAAAAGAAGCCATTTAGATTGAATAATGAAGAATATAGAATATGAAGAATGTGTAAGAATATGACAGAACAGCCAATACAGAACACAAATTCTACTGATACAATCACAAAGGAGTATCTAAAGAGCCAACATGCTAGTGAATAAAAGAGATTCGAGCCCAGGTCCTTCCTTGTGCACTGTAGCATGCATAGTACATTTTGGGGTAAGAATACCTGTTTTTTGATTAAACGTTTTTAAATTCAACCCCCAATGTTCACAATCGATAGGCTTCTTACTTGATCTATGAAGATATTATATTTCAAATTTCGAAAGTGTACAATCTTCCATTCATTAGACACCGTGCAAACGGACTGACAGACAGACCTTGTTAGGTCCTTAATAACATATCAACATGGTTGATAATATTCTATTGCAGTATCTGTGTGACTTTTCTTAGCATTTTTGCCAATTAATTATAAAAATTAATAAAACTTACCATTACACTCCTCTGATAACGTACACACATTCATGTCTTGTGTGAAATTCAGTCTACTGCATGAGCTGCCACTGTCATCACCTTTTCTAATCTTTGAATTATGAATGGGTGACACATCCGGCGATGACACCATTGGCAGTGGCGTACCAAGGTATTTGTCCTGAAATTTGAGCTAATTACAATGATTGAAAAAACAAATCACAAACACACTTATCGACAAGTTATATAGGGTGGCGCATAAAGAACGGATGTTTTTCAGAGTGTTATAAGAAAGTTCATTTGAATCATACATTTATCCTCCTAACACCAAAATACTAAGTAAATAACCCAATTTGAGAATTTGTATGAAAAACTCCAAAACACTTGAGTATACTTCAAAAATAACATAGGGAAGATGGCGCCCTTAATTGGTTAATGCTCATTAAAAGCCTCAAATTGGTCCTTAACTTTCGATACAGCAGCAATTCGTTCATGTATTGCAGCATTTAAATCTTCAATATAACGATATTTACAATAGTAAACTTGAATTTCAAGTTAAGAAGAATCTCAAGCCAATAAACTCGACTTGAAACTTTCTGCTGAAGCTACGTTGAACGACGATTGCAGATTATTCACTCTATTGGAAATATTGTTCTACAGCAAATACGCGATTTTGCAAGGTAAATTGCGCCATTGATACTAAAACTGGATACTTTAACCTACAAAATGGTGTCCCTCTGCGGTCACAGACAGCTCTAGTCCACTGATACTATCCTACTCAAATCCATCCGTTCTTTTTGCGCCACCAAGTACTTGGGTGCCCAGTAAACAATTCACAACAGTCTATTCATTTAACAAATCATGAACACAATTCTCAAAAATTATAATTGAGTAGGCTACCCAGTCGTAAGAGATTCAGAAAGACACATTCTTGTCTTGTGTAAAATTCAGTCTACTGCATGTAATGCCACTGGTGCCTTGGTCTCAGAATTCATACAAATTACAAGTTATAATGATAATTTAGGATAAAACCACAAACATATACTGGAAAAACTATTAGAAGCGTTTGAAAAGAATAGAAATAACTTAAATCAACAAAACTATGGTTACAACAGTTTTATCTAAAACAAGAAACAATAAAAGTGTAAACAAAAGTTCAACTAGATTTGTGTAATCAGATTCATTTAATTTGACGCTTGGCATTAGATAGATGGATAGAGAGATATTATTTCTTGACGTTGCTGATGACCGTAGAGTACGATGGAAAAGAAATAATATCTATCTATCAAATGTCAAATTAAATGAATCTGATTATACCTATAATCTTGAATGAGAGCAGTTCATTAGGCTTGGCACGCTGCCATTAGCATTAGAAATGTAAAAATGAATAAATTTATCAATTGTTTCTATCAGATAATCACGTCGAGTCCAACGAATTTCTGTCTAACCTCTTCAAGATTAAAGGACGTTTTTCTAATAAATGTTTGATGTTATCAAGTTTCAATTTGCTATTTTTGAAATTTCTTTATTGTTTTTCAAGAATTAAAGAATCTCTTTCCTGTAAACTATGAATAAATTCACTTACCACTTCATCCAAACTGGTGTTACTTCCCATACTGTCGTCAGTATCAAACCTGAATATTGTAAGAGAAATACAAAAATCGAATTATTGAAAACTAATGTGTTTCAGTCTGAGGAAACAGATAAAACGAAATATGAATTTAATGAGAGCACAAAATTAAAGTAAAAGAACAGAATTCACTTAGTTGAAGTACAAATAAACATAAAATTTGCATAGGCCTAATGAAAAAGTGTAGATAAAAGAGGAATTTATAGGCTGATAAGGGGAAGAAATGAATAATAATAATTCCCCTTGCAAATGAAATTGAATGCTAAAATACAAGAAGAATGAATTAATCTGATTTCTTCAAACAAAACACTTTTAGTTACAGATTTTCAGACAAAGTACGTATTATCAATAGAACTTGTAATATCGAAATTGTGTATTTATTAATGTGAAAATTTTGTGTGATATTTTCTGATATGATAAATTTCCGATTTCAAAATTGCTGTTAGCTTCATTCACTTTTAGATTGTACCACACTTCTGCACTATTTCTTACAAATTATAGAAACATGCATTTCCAATTTAAAACAAAATTGATTCACAACTAATAGCAAAATTACTATATAATTATTATTTTTGTATTTCACAAAAAATACTAGTTGAAAAAACAATTTTTTAGATGGTCATAGCCTACCGTTGTGGAGACAAGTGATTCCTGGTGAAATCCAGTTTTCGCCTTAAGTTAGAAACGCTCAATATACTACTATCGTCTTCGTCTGTTATATCTATATCGTCATCCTAAAAAAACAAGAGTGATCATACAAAATGAACTGAAATAAGTGCATAGATAGACATAAAAAATAATACATAATTGTAGCCTTAAGAAAAGTAGTAGAGAAGATGTTTAATTACTCTAATTTATATGCCATACAAATCAAAAAAGCTATTCACTCTGAAAATGATAGAAGATTCTACAGTTCGAATAAAACTAGTTGACACTTGGCCTGGTGCTCAAGAACCACTTACTAGAATCGTTTTTGTCAGAAAGTCCGATGTCCGACATTGAATCAAATGGTCAGCTGTTCGGACATCGGACTTTCTGACAAAAACGATTCTAGTAAGTGGTTCTTGAGCACCAGGCCAAGTGACAACTAGTTTTATTCAAACAAGTAATAATTCTATTATTTTTCATTGTACTCTTTAAGTTTGCTGTATTTTGTTTCAAGGATAAATAATTTTTTTTTCAAGTAACATACTGTAGTGGTAGGAGTAGTGGTCGCTCGGTGAGAGCGGATGCTGTGTAATCATGTGGTTAAGTAACAAACATTCAAGACTGCTCTTGGATCGGTGACCGACACAAAAATAAGGCGAGGTGGAACCTACCCGTAAGGGTCTCCTCACCGATGAAAAGCCATACGAAAAAAATACTGTAATATTTTAAAACAGAAATAATTTACCAAGATTATAAGTAATCCAGAAAATTCTTTTGACATAAAATAAGGTGGAAATGGTCTTATTTGGAAAAAGTTTACTTATCACGAATAAGGCCATATTTGTTGCCTGAATACCGCAAGTATTTATTGCAAATTATGCTTTGCTTGATGTAATACTAATGTCAAAACATTTTTGTTGGATCGTACTTCAAATAAAAAAGGCTGGAAATTATAGAATTATAGATTACCTTAACTATATTTAAATAAGGCTTCAGCATTTCTTCTATATGGTCAGGTAGTATTGGTGGAAGACTCCATGTGGTTTGTGTACATACTGAAAACAAAAACAACTACTCAATACATTGAAGAAAACCCTTCTCTACCGTTGAAATTAAACTTTATCCTCTTTAAAACATTACACAAATCAAAACTATGATGGAGGAATGATACTAATAATGAATTGCAAGTCGGTAGTTCAAGTGAAAATTTTTTACTGAATCACTAAACTTCTCAGTTCGCCATAAGTTTAGTTAGATTGGGTAACTAACTATGGATCCTTAATTATACTGTACAGTAGATCAAAATATGAATAACTTAAAAACTATGAAGTTTTCCAAGATATTTATCCATTGAAAATATTATACTTATCAAATAAGAGATGAATGTGTATCATTGCTTTAAATGTCGTCTGAGGAAAACCTTCAACTCAATTTTTCTCCATCAGACTTAATGGATGACTTTATTTTTCCACTTTGTACATTACCATGAAACCATGGTCCTGTAACTCAAGTATAAATTGATGAAGTGAAATTTGACAAAATCGATTCTTTGTTCTCATTACATAAGTCCTTTGGGCGAAGTTGAGGCATAAGGTTAAGGCCACACTACTAAGTGCTACGCTTCGCTTAGTGCTAAAAGCCAAGGAGCCAAGTAACCCGCATAGTATATCTATTATCTATATCGTATGGTATACAGATATACTATTTGCTCTTAGAACTAAGCAAAGCGTAGCACTTAGTAGTGTGGCCTTAGCCTAAGAGCCGCCTCTTCCACTTATTAGAAAACAATACCGAACGTATAAAAGACACAATCTTTATTCACAATAGCTAAAAACAGAGAATAATCATTTTGCAATGCAGTTAAAAATAAGCACAGGCCTCAGCAGAGTGAACGCACAAAATGGATTAGATGAAATTTGAACCTACCATTGGTGAAAAATTTAATCCGCTGCTCAGAGCCGGATCTTTTAGGAGTGGATGAGGTCAAGTTGTCCTTTTTGAGTGCACTGCTCGCCGAAGCGGGAGTGCCTGTCATTGGTGAACTGAAATCTTTCGGCACTATATTCCACGGACTGGGCATGTTTGTTTGCGAAAAATATCTGCCAACAAATAGTTTCAACATTTTTAGATTTAAATAGAATCGTGGAAATACAATTTTAAAGGAGTAGACTCTCAGTTGTTGTTTTTAAAGGCACGACCACACGATGCATAGTATACAAGCATAATACAGAGACTGAATAATAACAGTGTGGCCATTTGATGTCACACTTTTCAATGAATGAATGACTTTTTCATTTTTCTGACGTGGCGAAGTTTGGACAATGATGTCCACTCTACCACTTTTAATTGGTTAGCTCGGACAAATCCATCCTACTTTTGCCAATTCCCATAAGATTTGCATTGAAATGAAACGCAAATCATGTGTTACGAGTTTGTCCCATGCAGCGCAAAGCACCGCTTGTTTGTTTAGAACTGTATCGTTTGGGAATTACAACATCATTTGTATTTCTGTATCGTTTGGGAATTACAGCATAAATACAGCAGATTTGTATCAGAGTGAGTTTCCTCTAGATTCCACATCAAATCTCGCAGTGGTCGAAGCATAGTAGAAATGCACCAAGAGATTTTTAAGACAGTATAATAGATGTTGAGTAATTCACTTCTCACCTACAATTCGCCTTTGCCTGTGTTACTTTTTTACTATTTTAAGCTCTTAACACAATACCAAGAGTAGACAGACAATTTTTAATGTTAGAAACGTTATTTATGATGTTCTTTCTCTCAAAAAATAAGTTTGAAAAATGAGTGAATGGGTTCTTGTTAGCCTGTAATATTTGTTTAATCGAATTAAAAAACATGACAAAAGTATGGCAGAGCAGGAATAAAACATATTCCAATACAATGTTATGGACCCATTCACACCAATGACCACACTGTTATTATACAGTCTCTGTTATGCAAACTAACTTATGGCATCAAGTTAATGGGACTAAGTCCCATTTAATTGTATTGTAAATGTTATCCACTCGATGCATACCATACAAAAATGCATCGAGTGGTCGTGTCTTTAGGTACAACAACCTACTGATGTATAAACAACTTCCTCTCTAAAAAATAATGAACAGTGATAATAATTATATAACTGATTATCATTTTTTGGATTAATCAGATTACTTACTTATCAATAGCTTGCTGTACATCCTCTCTTGTTTCTTCACTGTCAATACCGTCAATATGGGATTCTTCATCGATATTGGCTGGATTACACTTTGATATGTCTTCTATGGTCCATCTGAGCTCAGTCTTTGACACCTTTTGAAAACAAATAACAAACAATCAATAAGAATCTTGAATAACAATAAAAATCTTGAATTTTTGTGGAACCAATATCCATGGAGCCTTTCCATATAAATTCAATTGATAGGTTGCTAACTTAATTCGGAGGAATTGACGAATTTCAATAATTTTCTTAGCTTTCAATTGAACACATAGATTTTTATTTCTGTCTGTAATTGTCTAACATAAATAGACTATCAATTATCTTACTAGATTATAAACTATAATTGAATACGAGATATTAACTGATAACACGAAGATAGTCTGAAAAGCCAAGTCATATTGAGGTAAAGCTTCTGTAAGAAAACAGGATACATTGAATCTAATACGATCGACATTTTTAATAAAATTCCTGAAAGATTACTGCAATGCGCTACAGAAATAAATTATTCCAAATTATTGGAAGTCATTCAATACTAAAATATCAATAAAAATCAATTTCGTTTTCATGACCAAATACTTGTAGAGATTTCTATTAAAGTTGAGACGTGTACTTCACAGTTACTAAAGCTCCTAACCAGGAGTGAAAGGCATCCCACTCTAGTCAAATTAATGTAAGTAAAATTCCAAATTAATTATTTTCTGTGGAATATATAGCCTACGTCCTAACATTAATAAAAAAATACTTATGATGAGATACATTTAATTTGACGCTTGGCATTAGATAGACATTATTTCTTGACATTGCTGATGACCGTTGAGTACGATGGCAAAGAAACATCTCTCTATCTATCTATCGCCAAGCGTCAAATTAATTGAATCTGGTTATAAAGATGATTAAAATTCAATTGAATGCTGAATAAGGAAATCACCCACTCACCTCTCTTGGGCTGAGAACACTTTCAAAAACCGTCGGACTGAACGTAGCATTTTCAAGCCTCTCCTTCAGATTCTGATTGAAAGGATTGAATGGTCTAGTATTTCGTACAGAAGACGGCGGTGTTTTATGTGACGGCATGCAGGTGAAAGTATTTGCGAAATACATTTTCACATCATAATTCTCTCTGATGAACGTTCGCAGTGCCATATTGCTTTGTGGATCTTGCTTTTGGTCTGCGTTTGGTTTTCGTTGGGACTCTGGTGTACTGAGTGACTTCTCCATGTTCATTGAGGATGTTTACAAAAAATATACAGTTCTACAAAGTCGAGGAGTCCACAATCTTCATATTCCACTGAAAAAAATGTCAATATGAATCATTCAACGTAGCGTGGAGGTTTTGTATTATTCTAAATTAATACCAAAGTTGAGATGCAGTGAAAACTAGAATACTTGTAATATTCTATATCTATATAATAATATAAAAGCGAAATGGCACTCATTCATTCATCAGCAGAACTATAAATCTATTGAATAAAATGCGTTCAAATTTGGTATGCATGTTCAGTTGGACCTTTAGACACGCACTAAGAACGGATATTGAAAACATCCCAAAGATACGCACAATATTTGCGTTTTTCTAGCGATTTTGTGTTTCCTCAGCTTTCTCGAGAACTAAATGACAGAAAATGTTGAAATTTGGTACTTAGGTTCGTTTAAGGTTTAAAAATAATCTGTTAAAAAATATTTGAGATTCTCCCAAAATTACGCCAAAAATCGGCGTTTTTGCAGATTTTTCAACAACGACTGAACTAAGAACGTTTAAACCTTATACACAGGTTCAGCTAAGGTATAAGAAGAATTGAAGTATTTTGAAATCATCACTACGCCTGATATTGACGTTTATCCAGTTTTTCTTTACGTTATTGAGGCGTTTTTTATATCGACGTTCACTGTGTCAATGGGGGCGGTGCCCCCTGGTGAGCGCGAAGCGCTCTTCATGTCTATGGGGCCGAAGCCCCCTGGTGAGCGCAGAGCGCTTACTATGTCAATGAAAGCGAAGACCGCTGGTAACAAATAGACCAGTCCTATTTTCATGTTCGTAGGTAGAGTTTCTCGAATGATAAAATGGGTTCTTGTGTTCAGAGAAAATAAGCCTCATTTCTCAACTGAGATCTTGACTTTTACATTATAAAATACTAACTGATTCGACATTTGGATGCCTCTAGAATATAATATTACAAAATATGACTAACAAGATAAGATTTCTTACCACTCTCAACAAGACAGTATTACAGCAGACGCTGATGACTAGATGAATCACAAATACGCAGTATAAAATTATCTCAATTACGGAGGATGATATTTTATGAATTACTAATATCATAAACTACTTGAATTGACTAGAGAGAATGAGATATTTAAATTTCAATAAATAAAACTAGCTAAAATACCAGACCATTCGAGTCGGCATGTCAACGGTTTTCTTCGTCTTCGAAATCTTTCAATGCCTTCAAAATTTCTACTTTGCGATTCAACCAAATTGAAAGATAAAAATCAGGGTTTCCAACCTTTTGAGTCGTACCGCGAATTGGATTATTATCCACAGAAAATTGATTAATTGAGAGCAAAAATCAAATTTCTTCTACTTCTCTCCCAGTTAAATCTTCTCTAATCATAGAATTTTGAATTTTGTAGAAAAAGAACTCGAAATATATCAGCTTATATTCAGACTCATGATTAATCACAATACGGAGACCAATTATTTATAATGAAAAAGCTCGGTTTTCATATTTGCAAATCTAAATTGAGTATCTTTTGTCAAATTTGATTTAAGATGGAAAGGGAAATTTAAGTTCAGCCGTGCTTACGTTTTTCAAAAATACAGTACTTAAATGAAGGGTAGGCTGGAAAGTATTGTCATTTTCAAACCGCTCCGCTATAATTTCGATTTTTTAATTGTGATATGGCCAACCTGACCAATATTTTATAAAATGGCGTTCATTTTGTAAGCATAGTTTTTAAGTAATTAACAGTAATTGATAATGATTAATATGAATTAAAACAGTTCGGATATGATCTGAATCGGTTTGTGATGTGATATAAATGTGTCAGTCATTTTAAAGTGTAATAATTTATAAGTTGATTGGATTTGAATTTGAATTTAATAAAATTGTTTCAATTGTCAAGGTCTAACCTAATCGTTAAAAATCACTTTGCTCTTCTATCATAAGCCGGTTTTTCGATGAGCACATTTCTATCGCCTTTAAATATTCTTGGATTAAAGAACAGAAATTTTAATTTGGTAAGATCTCTTCATTTGTATTTACTAATCTGTTATCAGTTTGATAATTGTTACAATTTGATCATGGTCAAGACTGTCAATCAAATCCTTTGTTTTATTAGAGAATCATTATTTATTCTTCCATGATTCTGAAGAGTAATCGAATCATTATAGACTAATACATTAGTTACCGGCATTCATAATAGTATTGTAAGATGATCGATTTGAATCAATTCATTTGTAGCTTAGCATATTTCTTTCTGTCGTCCGTCTTTCTCTGAAATTGCTTCAACTTCTTGTCGTCATGTTGAAGTCAACTTGCAATACATTAGAGTTTATCGTATTTAATTAGCTTGTTTTCCAGAAAACTAGGGTTATGTCCATTCTAATGTTTTGCTGGATCATAAACTGAGGCAGTTTCTTTTCTATATTTTTCAGAATATCCAATCATGAGTGACACAAAAGTTTGTAGGTTGTGCCTGAATGAAACGCGCGATGTTTGCCCCATGTTCGATGATGACAAGGATGGGGCGGCTACTTCCAAAACTCCTCTGTCTGAGAGGATAATGAGCTTTGCTAGGATTAAAATTTCAAAAGGAGATGGACTTCCAGAATCTGTTTGTGTCGAATGCATGACCCAGGTGGAGATTGCCTACCATTTCAAATTGCTGTGTGAGAAGTCAGATACTACTCTGAGGAAAACGCTGAAAACTAAAGTAAGTTGAACAATTCAATCTTCTATTAAATACGGTACTGATAATGTATGCTTTATAAGAATAACTTTTATTTTCTTCTACAAAAATATCCAGATATAACAGAGCTTGAGCAAATTTAACAGGTATAGGTAGCAAATTTCTTGTATGACATTCCGGTTCATATGACATGTCTCTCTATAGACATAATTATTAATTCATATAATCTTATCTCTCATTATTTCAAGATCTCTACTTTGTATCACACTAGATCATCACACAATCTTAATATTCAAATTAGTTACAATTTTCCAAATTTACTGTAAGCAATGTGATTCTTTTTTCTAATTTATTTGTTATGTGAGAACTAGGGTGTCTGTGTACTCCTTCAATATCTAGCTCCAACATTGACAGTGATAACTCCTTAATCAATATTAATGCGTGCTGATGATTTTACAGAAGTCTATTATGACTCGTGCGTGGGTAATGAGTTGAAGGGAGATACACAAAAATGTCAGACGGAATGGGAATCGAACCCATGACCAGGTATAGCAATAGCAGACTGAAGTTGAGAAGCTCCTGTCTACTAGGTTACTTTGGCTCAAATATGTTGTCAATACGACCCAACTTTTGGAGTTTGGTTTTTTTTTTTTTGTATCTTCACCACAGTCGAGGAACCGGGGAATCGTCAAAGTTTGGAAGTTGTGAAACTTGTAAAACTAGACTGATGGGATTGACAGAATGTTAATTTGGGATAATTTATAGGATTTGTATCTAACCTGTGCATCCCTTTATATTTACAAACCCATTTTTTATTCAGGAGAAACCCGGTGGAATGTTAACTGTAAGAAAGGACCTGCTTGAAACTGATAGACAAGATCCTGAAGCAAATTCCGATGTGGAAACAGAAGACAGAGTGAGTATTATTGATGACTATGAGCATAATATTATTGATGAAGAATTTTCTGCTGTAAAATTGGAATGTCAAAAAGAAAAAAGAATGTTCCACAGTTCCATCAGCTTGTTCCATAAGGCTGATATTTAACATTGTAAAATAAATCAACATATTTCTGTTCCAAAATTTCAATTGAACATTAAATATATTATAAGAACATTTTTTGTCTAAGCTTCAATTCCATTCATTTTATCTATATATTTTCCCTGCTTTTTTTAATTTGTAAATTAAAAATTTTCACCAAATAGATAATATTGTGTACCTATAATAAATATTTTGTACCAAATAAATGTATGTTTCTTTTTGTATTTGCAGGAAAGACAAGTGTCAAATGATTCAGAATCGGTGGATTGCTGGGAGATGATGAACTTTACTCCTGAAGTAATCATCAATGAGGAAGATAGTAGAGAATCAGTAAGTTTAATATTTTTAATTTTTTATGTAGGCTAATTTGATCAAGATTGCAATCTTATATTAGCATAATCGCTAAACTATTTAGAGGTTTAGAGGTTCAAGTGTAAGAGAGGTCCGACTGCGCCCTAACTTCGCCCTCCTAGGAAAAAGATAATAAAAGTCTATCCTATCCCATCCATTCTTGTATCGGTTTATTGTTATTTATGTGTGGGTGTTTGGTTGCTCGGTGAGAGCAGTTGCTGAGTGATCATGAGGTTAAGTCACGAACACTCAAGACCGCTCCTAGATCGGTGACCAACACAAAAGTAAAGGCGAGG
Source organism: Laodelphax striatellus (assembly GCA_017141395.1). Lineage (NCBI taxonomy): Eukaryota > Metazoa > Arthropoda > Insecta > Hemiptera > Delphacidae > Laodelphax > Laodelphax striatellus. The sequence goes on from CM029542.1 coordinate 13,690,591, forward strand.
TAGAATCTATCCGTAAAGGTCTCCCCCTCCCCCGCCGATAAAAACGCCATACAACCTACAACTGCTTAGCAATCATGCAAATCGATCACTCGGCAACCAGCATGTCGGATCGCAGAACAACTCAGTTGCGCTGCGATCGAGTATCCGATTCTCGAATTGCCTGAGTTGCTGAGCGATGAGTTGCTTTGCGAAGTTACCAAGTTAGTATAAGTAGTGCCTAAGTCTCACATATCGATATATAAGAGAAAATTAGTAATGTAGGCCCAGTAATATTGTTCTCAATAAGGGTAAAGGTCTCCCCATCGATAAAAAGCCATACGATAAAAAAATTCTCAAACTTCTAAACTTTTTATTTTTATTTGCAGATTGAGGATAGCAACAACGATTTCAATCCATACAAACGAACCAACGGCAAACATGCGACCGACGACTTGGCTTCTCCCGCCGCCATAATGGATCACCAGTTGTACCAACTGTCGCAAGTCGAAGCTATCCTAAGAAACCACGGCACCGAAATCAAGGTTCAAGGCCAGCCTGAACGCAGGAAGTCCACCTCGTCTATACCGGCCACCACTAGCGGACTAACCGGCCATCCTCGGTTAACCGTTAACGGCGGTCATCTTCCCAACACGCCGTTATCGTTGACGGCTACCGCTATTCTGGCCAATGGCAGCAGGGAGAACGGTGTCGAAGATTATGTGCCCATGTACGGTGTTGAGGCTATACTGAGTAATGGAGAGGCGGCTGGTAATGGGAGGTAGGTTTAACTTCAATCAATCAAATAATTTTTATTTTGACATCACAACATACAATAATTTAATGAAACAATTTTACTTGAACGATTACATTTGATTCAATAATATTAGACGATTATATTTGCAACATCTACTGCTCCTATTCTAATTCAATTTAAAACAGTATTGTGATTGAAAATAGTCATTTGTGTTGGAGAATTCTTAACAGTTTTGCAAACGCTTGACAAAATGTCGGATTACAGGGAAACTTGAAAATTTACATTCTGTCAACCATATTTACTGTTTGTTTTGGCTTGTAGTATACCGTGGTAGTACTTGAATCACTATGTTTTGGGACACTGTATATGATTGTATTTTAATACGAATGTCTTCTTCCTTGCTCCTCCTTCCTTCCCCTTTCTCCTTCATCTCCTCCTCCTCTTCATTCTCTTCCTCTTCTCTTTCTTATCTCCTCATCGTACTCCTTGTGGGTTAAGTGGAAGAGGGGGCTCTTACGCCTCAACTTCGCCCACAGCACTTAAGTCATATGTAATGTATAAAGTGGAAAAATTGAGTTTTCTATTTATCTATACTTCTCTTCCTCATTTCCTCATTCTTCTTCTTCCCTCCTCCTTTTGCTCCTTCTTCTCCTCCTCCTCCTCATTATTATAATTCTTTTTCTTCCCTTCTTCTCATCAAACTCCCCCTCCACCTTCTCCTTCTTCACCACCCCCTCATCCTCCATCTCCTCCTCCTCCTCCTCCTCCTCCTCCTGCTCTTCTTCTCCCTCAATAATTGTAATCTGTCTACAGATCGTCACGGCGCTCGCGCTACGGTGAAAAGCTGTTCAAATGCCGCCTGTGCCCCAACTTCCACTTCCTCCTCCTCGTGCTCTTTCTTTTCTTCATTCTTTTTCTCTCTCCTCTTTCTTCTCTGTCTTCTTCTCACTCAATAATTATATTGTAATTTGTGTTTCTCTACAGATCGTCACGGCGCTCGCGCGACGGCGAGAAACTGTTCAAATGCCGGCTGTGCCCCAAGTCGTACTCGTTCTCGTCGGCGCTGAGCCGTCACAAGGCCGTGCACAACACGTCGCTGCGTCCGCACATCTGCCCCGTCTGCAAGAAGGGCTTCGCCGAGCCCGACAAGCTCGAGCGACACAGTCGCACGCACATCATCGATCGCCAGTACAGGTGCGAGCACTGCGGACGTGTCTTCAAGGCCCTCAACACCTATGAACGGCACATGTGAGTGTAGAAACACTTTTGGTTGGTTAGCTCAGACGAATCCACCATGCTTTTGCCAATTCCCATAAGACTTGCATTTATTTATTTATTTATTTATTTATTTATTTATCTATTTATTTATTTATTTATTTATTTATTTATTTATTTATTTATTTATTTATTTATTTATTTATTTATTTATTTATTTATTTATTTATTTATTTATTTATTTATTTATTTATTTATTTATTTATTTATATAATTATTTATTTATTTATTTATTTATTTAAGAAACAATGGAAACAACAGGCTTTTCCGCCCAAAACTGTTTCCGTACAAAAATTCAAAAGTACAAAAATTCACAATTCAACAAGTAAGAAACAAAAAGAAACTAAAAATTCTAATTATAATTTAAGTACAAGATATGAGTATAATACAAGTAGTAATTACATATGATAGAAAGTAATTATATAGTAATATAGAGATTATTAAGTAATAGATAGTGAGTGCATTGAAATGAATCGCCAATCATATGTTGATTGATTCACTTTTTACCTATAATTTGCCTTTGCCAGTGTTAGTTTTCATCATTTCAAGTTTCTAAAGCAATACCAAGAGTAGAGAGACTATTTTTAATGTTAGAAAAGTTATTTTTGATGTTTTTTGTCTCAAAATAAGTAAATGGGTTGATGTTTGCCTGTAATCACATACTAAAATTCAAAAACTCCAAAATTCAAAAAATTCGTTAGCGTTGGCAGGGAAAAATTATCTACACATACTGTTATGGAGTGCTTCACATAAATGGCCACACTGTTATTATACAGTCTCTGTAGTTTGAAAGGAATACGTTGACCCACGGGTACTAGAATACACGATAGGGAATTATTTATGCTCAACTTGAATGTTCAAATAAATTCAAGTTGATTTTGTAACTGAGTTGAACGAAACTTCAGTTTCCACTGTAGGTCCACTACATTCAACGATAGATTCTTTAGAATATTTAATAGATTATAGATTCATAGATAAATGAATAGATTTAATAGATACTGTATATAGATCATAGATTATTTAGATTCATTCAACGATAGACTCAGTAGAACCGAGTGTAAACGAAGATGGTGCATTTGGGCCTTAGTTACTGAGTCTTGATCTTTGATTTGCATGATCTTGTATCATTCTATTAATTGTTATCATGTATTTTTCCGCAGAAACACGATCTGCTCCTATCGTAACAGCAAGGAGAACGCAATGCTGCTCGGAAAGTTTGTTTAGCAGTTGAGACAGCGCGACGAATGAAGAGATTTTCATCGTGACGTCACACGCTTTAGAAGACACTCACGCACGCACACCAAACCGAACCAGGGCACGCGCCAAAACAAGGGAAGTACTTCCATGAATTTTGTAAAAAATAATTTTCGAGGTTGTATTGTGGCGTTGGGTGTGGTTTGATTCTTGTTGGAATTGAAATTTATTTTTCTTTTTCCCCCAGTTTTATCATTGTTTCGACTTAATTCTTGACAAAATTTTCAAAATCATACAAAATTATTCATACTGAATAAACAGACTTGAAGTTGTCAAAGCCATAAATTTTTAAAACAAAGAGATTCCAGTTTCGGTTGTTACACCATTATCAATCCCTGGTAAAGTCCAGAGTATAATCTCTTTAATCCAATTTCAATTCTAACTGAATCAACCCATCCTCAATCAACAAAACATACAATTAACATATTTTTGTGCTTTCCAAAATTTCAATTTTAAATTTGAAATATATTTTTCAACGATTATTATGTAACCTTAGCTGATAAGTTTATTGATCAAAAACATTTTTTGATCTCAATTTACTACATGTAACATGTAACAATTTACTACTGCATGTAACATTTTTTTAGACCCGCATTTTGCTATGATATTATTTGTATTGCGTTATTTAATTAATAACTTCTTCCTATTTTCAATCTTAGTTGTTAACGTTGTAACGCTCATTTTTGTGTAGATTTTTAGATGTAGCTAACATCACTATAATCTTTAGTATTTTAACTACGGTTAGTTTTTGATCATCGATCAGTTGAGTTAGTTGTTAAAAGTGATGTTGAAACAAGGTACTGCTCCATTTTGTGTATTTTAATTTAGGACATTGTTCAGTATTTATTTGTGTTGTGCTTTAAATTATAGCTTTACCTTATCTTCAAGGTATATAGTTTTTACCTAAAAACAGGTTCTTACTTTCACAATGAAAAATCAAATTCAGTTTTTCAATTTCATCCTGTAAAACTTCACTTCATCAAATTACAAGAAGTAAAAACAGAAGAAGATTAGCTCCAAGAATATCATTGAAGTTTTTAGTTTTATAAAAACCTAGTGCCATATTATTCTTATCTTATGTTTGCATTGATCAGTTTTGAAAGATTTGAACTAATTTACTATATATTATTCTTTGGTTATTATCTAAATTAAGTACACGTCTGATGATTTTCAAATAATGCTGTACCCACTTTTACTAATATGATAGACAGTTTTAACTGAAGGAATAATGTAAAGAATTCTATAATTTGGAGTGGTCCGTAGCCGAGGGCGATAAGCGCCGGTCTGATATCCAAAGGTTCCAAGATCGAATACAGTTGAGGGAACGGATTTTGACAAAAACGGCCACTCTCGTCTTTCGGAGGAGACGAAAAGCCGTCGGTCCCGCCTAAAACAGTCGTCATCTCACATTACCCACGCACAAGCCTAGAGCTCATGTGGGCATCACCCTCAGATATTTTAAAAACTACAGTACCGGTACTGACATCGTCCTTTAGTTTATTAGCGTTGTTAATAAGATAACAGTATTAAAACGTTCAATTGTTTATAGCATATTATGGCATCCCCATTGTTTATTTACGTTATTCATTGAATGAAAAAAAATTAAAAGAGGATATTCTGGGTAACAAAGTATTAATTTATGTTTCAAAACAAGTATTAAAGTATGTAACAAGTACTTGAACTAATTTGCGGTATGATAAAACATGTATTCACGTTTTTATTGGCCTGAAAAGAGTTTAATAGTCACTATTTTTATTGTTAAATCAAGCTAACTATTGAACTGCTTATCTTGTTTAGTTACTGTACAACTTTTTGTGTTTTTTCATATCTATATTAAATAAGATAACTCCCTATGCAGGTATATACAACTCAGGTTATTAAGATATATATATTACACAACGCCTATATAGTAATAAGCTTTTTTGAAACAGCATGCATGCAAATGATTTCACACAATAAATCTTGAGTTATTCATAGTTAGATATTTCAAACTGTGAATTTCTTTGGTAGCAATTAAAGCAATAATACAATAATATTTTTTATTCTTGTGATTAAGCTGGTATATTCATGTTTGTAAGATTAAATCAACATTGATGTAAGTGTATAATAATTACACTTGAAGAACACGACAATGTATTCATTATTATCGTATAAGAATTTATTTAGGTAAGAATTGATATTCATCCAATGCTGAAACGCATATTATGCTAAGGTATATAATTTTATTAGATGAGTATTTACAACAATCTAATTTTATAATCACTATTAATGAGAGTCAAGCATCAAAAAATTTACATCACACACATTGTATGAAGAGTTATCATACAAAAATTAAGCTACTATTGGTTTTAATAGTATGCCTTATTTCCAATGTGATTGTTAATTTGACGAACCAAATCTGAAAAAAATGAGAATTAGATTAAAAGGCTGTGAAGTACTTTGTATAATTGTATTTAATGAGCCCTGTTTTCTATGGTCATAATGGCTTAAATTTAATGGTACTATTCCATTGCTTAATCATTGCTTCTTTTCATGAAAATGAATATTGTATTAATTGTATTGTATCAACGAAACAAATGTTGTATTTGTTCGTGAATTGTAAATGTTTGAATAGATTGATAAAATCTGAAAACTTTTTGGCTCTATGACTTTGCTTTATGCCATATGATGGATAAAAGCTGAAATTGTGAATAACTCACCAAATTAAGTGAACAAGTATTTCTAAAAAGCCTACAATAAAGACTGCATAAGTGTTTTACAAAACATTATTTTAATAATCATTCATTTCTTTTCTTGTAATTTCTATTTTATTGTTGTATACTAAGATATTCCACCCACTTCAAAAACATCATTACCACATTATATGTATCACAGTTTGAATGAAATGTATGTCTATTAAGAAACATCGTCGTATTATTTTTATAATTCAGTTTTTTATTATAAAAGTATTCTTATACTGAAAAGGAAACGCGAAACCTCCCTTATATCTTCCAGTTTTTGTTTGTTAAATTCTTGATTATTTGTTTAATTAATTGAATTTTTTAAATTAATGGATCATTCAATTTTTATAATCCAGTTCATTATTATGAAAGTCTTCTTATAAAAAAGGAAAACCTTCCTCGTATCTTCCAGTTTTATTGGTTCATTTTTGTAATGTTTCTGATTGTGTTTTAATTGAGTTTTTAATGGCTCTCTTATAATATTGTCAATAATACAAATTTTCATTCGAACGTATCCTAAATTCAAAAAGTATTAAATTAAATTATTAATAATTTAATGACTGTTTTGAAAGGATTAAAAAATTTTCAATGAAATAGAACATACAGTATGAATACTATCCGAAGAAAAAACACCATACTTGATGCTGATTTATTCTATAGAATTTTCTAGTCCAAACTGAACTAATTTTTTACATGTGCCATATTCAGATTGGAAAGTACAAGGAAATTCTCGGTTTTAAGCTTATTGGAAGATTATTTCTATGTTTTTGTACAAAATTATTGATTTCTCCCAATGCACAATTTCCTGTTAAAACTGAGTTCTAATATTCAAACCACATAAGTGATTAGTGATATGACAATTATTATGATATTACTCGAAATATTTACAGTCGCTTAGGTTAGGTTAGTTTTTAGAAGTAAAAAATTAATAATCTAGTTTGTTCCACAGGTATAGTTTATAAGAATTACAAGCTGATACAATATCTAACAACTAGCCGTAATCTTTAAGACGTATTATATACAATAATATTACACACAATAATCTACAAGCAATTATTATTGAAGTGGAGAAAGTATTGTATGAATGGTTAGGTGATAAAATGTGCTTCTGTATTATTTTAAATTCAAAGATTTTCAGGAATATTTTTCGCCTCAATGGGGTGTTAAATGAAATATTTGTTTGATGTACTTTTGTTTGTTAATAAGACCAAATTTGGATTAGTTCTTTTGAAAACAAACAAGGACAATGTTATTGAAAGTGTTTTAAGCATGTTGAAGAATTATATTCCATGAAAAGTCGGTTTGTTGTAAAGATTTGGTATGTTTTTATTGTAATGAAATCATTATTCTTTGACATGGTACTGTTACTATCTTGAATTGTTTATGAAAACAAATTGGAATTTTGGAATCTAGTTACAAATTATTTTGCCATGACATATCAATCCGGTCTTTTATTTTGTTAAAAATATTTAATTTCTGTGTTTTAATTGATTCGTAAGTCTCTCTATTAAGTGTATTTCAACCTGTGAATCACTGCTTTATCAAGAAGTTACATTGTAACTGAATTTTTTTTCTTGCGAGTGTATGAAAAATGTGTATATTTGTAAAAACTTTGACTGACCATAAATTTGCATGGCTTTATCGATTCACATTTTGAAAAAATGTACGATTTTGTGTGATTTTCATTTCGTATTTTTACTGTGATTTTTTTAGTCTTTTTTTATTTTATTTGTCTGCATGTCGATTTAGTTTTAAATTTAGTATTGTGATGATAGATTTAATGCTAGGTTAGTCAGGATGCTGAATTATAGCGATGTAGAATGAAATCAAGAATTTGTTCAAAAATAAACCAATATTGCGTAATAAAACTGTGTTTTTATTGGTTATAACATCATCCTAATATGTACAAAATTAAATTCAAAGCGTGATTTTGAATTTCAATGAAAGTATTCTATTCAGGATTTCTTAATCAATCACTAGTGGGTGATGACAAAATTGTTGGATTCTATAATAATAAAATTATTCTAGAACTGTTCAAAATTAACACATTGTGTTAATACTGTTTTATATGGTATCCGATCCACAGACGAGTAACTTATCAACAGATAATATTGGTATATTCTCTCCTTGGAACCTTGGAATGTTTTGTGTAAGGCCTCTTCACACTGGACCGGATGAAAATGTTCTGAATCTTATGGGTGAATTCAGAAAGCTAAAGTGTGAATACACCTATTAAAATTCATCAGTCATCGGCCCCGGTATGAAAGGGGCCTCATTGAAACTCACTAAATAATGAAATATGATTATTAAAAAAAGAACAGCATTAATTTTGAAGTTATAAACGACTAATCAGTGATTGCCAATTGAAAACACGAATACAGAATTATTCTAATTCACCTTTATGTTTACCTCATGAACATTAGCATGAAAATTTAATTATTTCCAATGTATCGTTTTATTTTCAAAGTGATTTCGTTTTGATAATGTATTTTCCACCTTGACTAATTCAAATTTTAATTTGCTAGGAGAAATGTGGCAAGGAGTAGGACAGCCTAGGTCTACCTGTAATCTGATCGATGGTTCTCATAGAAAAATGAATGAGGACCATTCAATTCCGGATTTATCAGAACATGGAACAAGAATATCATCTCTAATTTCATTTTTGTGAGTTATGACATTTTTAAACGAGAGAAGTCTCGCTCATCCTTGCATGTAAAAGAGGAGAAAATGCATGCCTTCATCTTCATTGCTTCACATCACATGACATAAATACATACCTCCTTTCCTTGAATAGATGTACCGGAATACATCGTATTCCCTATCTTATACATGGTGCGCCGATACGGAAGTTATGATCTATTCGAGTATAGTTCAATTATAATCAGATTCATTTAATTTGACGCTTGGCATTAGATAGAGAGATATTATTTCTTGACGTTGCTGATGGCAAAGAAATAATATCTAATGCCAAGTGTCAAATTAAATGAATCTGATTATACTTTATTTACTTTATTACATGGCGAGGTGGAACTACCTTCGGGTCTCCCCACCAACCAAAGCCATAAACCTAGTAGTACTTTAGGAGTCTGTTTCATAAATCTTCTAATTCCTTTCTAGCAGGAAAACGGCAACTCCACACTGAACTTATAATGTTATGGCATAGTAGGTGATGCTATTGATGTTTAGTGTGTGTCAGCCCTACTCCCGTATTACACAAATTTTGAATAATCATTAAACAGGCCCCTGGTAGTATAATCCGTCACAAAAGTATTATTCATCTAAAAGCATTTCAATACAAATGTTCGATTTTCCTAGACATCGAAGTTTCATGCATGTATCCACAAATTCAATATTTAATTTAGATTTTATATAATCTGATGAACCGTGTCGCTTGTTCCAAAAATTGATTAAGATTCACTTTTCTAAAACGAGTTAGATCTAATAAAATTTCGGTTCCTCAAGAAGTTACGTGTTGACCTTACGTTTTTTAAGACGTAAGTGATACCTTACAAGTTATTTACAAGGGAACACTTTTAGGCTTCATCTGTCTTCCCTAATGTTTAATATACTCAACATTATATCCATAGATATAATGTGGCAACAAGTGATATAATATATAGTAAAACCTGACCGATCCCAAGAAATATTGAAAAAAAACCGATTTGATGAGCAGCAGTCTCTTGATGTCCAAATATTATGGAAACTAAAAGTTATTGAGTTTTAACGTAGAAATAAATTTAATAAAAGCGCTGTCCCCAATAAGATGAAGCCAATATAATTACTGTATATTATTCGTGTGCTGAAATATGATTTTTTTAGGGAAGTGGAACTTATTTGATTCTTTCCGACTTTAAAGTTTTAAATGAAAATAAGCATGAGAATAAAATTGATGATATTGTTGATTTTGGAAGTTTCATCTAAAATAGGAAACAAATACAAAGTGCCCAACTCAAATGATGATTCATTTAGAATTCAATTGATAAACATTCTATTGGTCATTTAGAATGCACTTATTGGATTGGATTTTTAATCTCAATAAACAAGGAAAACTAAACACTGTGTCACAACAAAATAATAATACATAGTATCGTAGTGAAGAATACAGTGACATTAATTTAATTTGACGCTTGGCATTAGATAGATAGAGAGATAACATTTCTTGACGTTGCTGATGACCGTAGAGTACGATGGCAAATAAATAATATCTCTCTACTTATCTAATGCCAAGCGTCAAATTAAATTAATATCACTGTAAACAAGCACAATGTGACCACAAATGAGATCACATTTCAACTTAGGCTATTGATAGATGTAGAAGTCGTTCTCCACCCTAGATATGATACAGATTATGAAAAAAAACATCTTTTCATTTTTTAAAACATCTTCGATCATAATATGAACCATTCTGAAACAGGGAAAGTTATTTCAAGTGCGCAACTTTTATTATAATTCATTGAGAAATTCAATCAAGGGAGCCTACCACAAAAATTTGATAGATCAACAATTTTCCACTAGAAAAGCTAGTATTTTATTATAATTATGTCAAGTGCGAACTTATTAAGAAATTCAAACAAAGGAGCCTATAACACAACATTTGAAATATTACTATTCAATTTACTTCTTCTTTCTAGTTGTTTTTACTTGTGAATTCAGTTCAGATTGAATAGTTTTCACTGTAGAGACTGTATAATAACAGTGTGGTCATTGGTGTTAATGGGTCCATAACATTGTATTAGAACATTTTTTATTACCGCCATCGCCATACTTTATCCAAATTTTTGAATTTGATATGGGATTACAGGCACATAGTTGCTTATGAAGCAACACACACCGATTAGTCATTGCATCGGTGTGTGCTGTTTCTTAAGCAACTATGTGAATTATACTGTGACTAAACGTGACTAATGTCATCTTGTCTTGTCTTGACTAACCGGTGTACGCCTAGCCTTACGGAAACTGGCAAAAGTTTGGTGGATTTGTCCGAGCTAACCAATCGAATGTGTAACATCAATGGCCACACTGTTATTATACAGTCTCTGTAGTTTTACAGAGACTGTAATATTTTAAATCTGTAGTTTTCACTAGTACAGTGATATTCATTTAATTTGACGCTTGGCGTTAGGTAGATAGAGAAATATTATTTCTTTGCCATCGTACTCTACGGTCATCAGCAAGTCGAGAAATGATATCTCTCTATTCATCTATCTATCTAATGCCAAGAGTGAAATTAAATGGATCTGATTATAGTTGCTAGTAGTTTTTACTTGTTGAAAACAGCTATCAACAAGTAAAAATAGCGTCTTCTACGCACATGTTGCTGGGGCTCAAGACGTAGGTCAGGCAGTCTTTAGCTTATTGGATTAGGCATCACATAAGAAACTTATAGGATCATAAGGGGCGGCTAGGAAAATATGGTTTCTTGGCTAACTTGATTCGATTAGGATGGACGGAGGGTGTCGGTTTGCATATTTTAAAGGTGGAATAAAAGTTGGAGGCCTCAGTTGCTCAGACGAGGCCGTCCTATAGTGTTCTTTTTACCTCGTCTGTCAGCACTTGGCTCCAAAAACGGAAATCCTGAAGTAGTTCGTCTGTACAAACCAAACGATTTTCTTCAGCGATACGACTTACATCTGTCGCAGGTAAACTAAACTATTCTTCTTTCTTATAAAATTAACACTTGCATCAGAGATATTGTGGAACTTCTCCATAGTAGCACAGAATAGGAGAGAATCTCTCCTATTCTGTGATAGTAGGTAAGAATGAAAAACAATTTTGTCTATTCCACATTTTATTTATTTATTTATAATACATTAATGTATTTAAAAAAACAAATTCAAAGAAATTAAAAACACAAGCTTTTCATTCATATCATTTAGTTTGAAATGTTGCTACATCTGTTTTTGTTCCTTTGCAAATTTGTAACCACCAAAGTTTCAGTTTAGGCTTAAAACCAACACTAAAGATGATGCCATGAGCATTGAAAAATGAGTTTGTTTTTTTAATACATTAATGTGGAATAGACAAAATTGTTTTTCACTCTTATATATTATTGATACAATCTCATATTATATTTTACTCTATCCTTCCTTATATAGCCAACAATGTATTGTAAAAAGTGGAAATATACAGAAAGTGAGGAAAAATTCTTGTGGTGAGCCTATATAAGCTCTTGGCTTGAGCGTGGGTAATATGGGGAGGATGATGATAATTTGAGAATATATTCCAGAATTCTGCTCTTGTCTAGATTTCAAACACGCATTTTTTTATAAACAGACACTAAATTTTCAAAAAGAGAAAACAGTAGCCTACTGTACATGAAAATCAATTTCAGCTCACAAGACTATCGTCTGATCGTGAGCTACAATTTTTATAGGCCTATTACAATTGAAAAGAAAAATAATATCATACTGAAGTTAAAGTTGAAGGGTACTATAGAAAGAGAAGAACAGCTTTGTTTTCTATATTCATATAACAGTATGGAGGTAGAGAAGAAGGCAGGGTAGGGACAGTCAGTGCTGGAGAGGAGAGTGGAAGGCACTGACTGGCTCGGGGTTCGGAGGGTCGCGTACCTCAGAGATAGCAGGAATTGCTACTCCCCCTACGAATAAGAGAAGAAAAACAGCAAGATTACAAAGATAAGAACAAGAGTAAAAGAGAATAAAAAGAGTAAAACTGAAGAAGCAGTGAAGAATATCAATGAAACAAAGTAAGTTATAGCCTACTATCACCAAACAAATCAGTAGATGTTTTAATCCAAATGAAAATTTCTCTTTTCAATTTATTAATTGGAAAGTTTAAAAGAAAGTCCTGCGGAATGATATTAACTAGTTTGTCACAGGTATAGGGGAATTGCATTCTACAAACCATTAGATTAGTTCCTTACTAGCTATTAATCTGTTGTCAATATTTGCAAATAGCAAAGTCTTCAGAATATTATATGGCATCAATTAGGAATTTCGTTCAATTAATTATTATGATTTAACAGCAACTGTATGGTTGCAATGTCTCATTACCTTCCATCTTTAGATTAGTTTGAATTAAATTTATTCTTTACCTTACCTTTACCTTTATTCTTCCATAATGTCAATTTCTGACTATACTATTGATTTATGTTAATGCTATTCTTGATGTTGTTGTGTTGCAGCCATGTCTTTGATTTCTGAACCGTCGTACAATGCCTACTCGGCCTGGTACGGAGCGCCGGGCGGAGGTGGCATGGGCCACGGAATGGGCGGAAACCAGACTGTGGTTGACAAGGTGCTACCAGAAATGCTGCATATGGTTGACTCTCATTGGTCAGTATACTAAATTCGAACAAACTTAGAACAAAATTTAGTTTCTTCGAACAAAATTATAATAAAACGTATTATCAATTGACAGTACACAAATTAAAATTCGGGAAATTATAAATTTTGGATACAAAGCCCTCATCTACTGCATGAGAAATGTTAGAATATGATTCACCTCAGGAATGAATAAAAAACCAAAAGTATAGCTTGTTCTATTTGAATATTCTATATTTAATATTTTGATTAATTTAATTTTTATTTTAATATTTGTTTTCTGGTATTGTTTATTTGCATATTTTTGTCAGCTATTCAACTAACTAAATTCTCATGAGCTTAGGAGAGTACCGGGCTTAACTCGTTCTGTTTTCATGTTTAATTAAGTTTGGTAACCCCAACACAATTTTTTACAGGGGTACCATATATTTTTGTATCACCAGTATTCCACTATTGTTATCAGATTTGTATTTCTTATCAAACTTTTTTCTCTATTGTCAATGAACTAGGTTCTATTTTTTAAATTATTGTATTCTTCATGTCAATTTTTGTTACTAATACAATTAATAATTAAAAAACTTTCTTTTGTTCCTAAGAATTGTTCAAGTTAGAAATTAGGATGTTATAAAATGATCGTGGTACAATATAAAGTGATAAGTTGTAATTTTACTTTGTACTGTTGTGATTTAAAAATAAATTTCTATTCTATTATTTGACATGGCATCTGGACAGGAAATGAATCACCTATTATCCTTACAATTTTACATAACTGTTTTTTACCATGTTCCAAGTGTATAAGGGCCGTATTTATGAACATTCTTTTCCGAAGATAAAATTTGAGAAAATGGCAATCACAAGCCAAAGATACAGATCAGCTATAGTAATCCTGTTATATTAAGCGAGCGATTTCTGTATTTTTGTATTTATGTGTTTATGTATGTATGTATTTATGTATGTATGTCCAACGGATCTCGAAAACGGCTCTAACGATTTTGACGAAATTTGGAATGTAGGAGGTTTGTGATATAAAAATTAGTTTGCGCCGGGTCTCATCCCTGGGATAACTCGCTAAAGGACCTTAAAAAGGAAAAATTGATCCTTTAAGAATCAGCTGACAGAAGAAAGAAATTTCCATCGGCTGTAAATGATGAGAAAGAGTGAGAGCGAGTGAGTGTGTGAGTGAGACAAGATTATTATTTCAGCTGCTGAGACAGTGCATTCCAATCACATGATCACTTTTTTGGTAAAACCAGCGGTTCCATTACTAGAATTGAGAAAAATATCGAAACACATAAGCTGCTCCTATTTCCCTTTTTATTTCTGATATTAATTTATCTATAGAAAATTAAAAGGAATTTGAAATTTTGAAAATATTCCATATTGTATTGTCATTTTTAAATTTGAGGCATGAAGTTAGCCATGTGATCTGTTTTTATTTATTTGAAAAAAACCGTCAAGAGTTCATCAAAACAGCTGACCTAAAAATAGTTTCCAACCCATATTTCTATGATGGAGCAAAATTTTACAAGTGCGATTTTTTAAATGATATGCATTCAAACTCGATTATTCATAATATTTCGAAAGCTCAGAATAATTTTTTTATAGTGCAATGATGAATCAGTGCATAAGACTGATGGCTGTACTTTAAAAAATTGTTTAATCTCATTTCTTTTTTCCTTTAAAATTTCCATTCCTGTGCCTTTGTAGACCTACCCCCGAGCAGAGCTCGGTACCCTGATATTTCAAATTAATCATGGAAATTTTCTAATTATTATTAAATATTGCATTCAGCTGATCAGTCTATTCAACGTGAGATATCCATTTTCTGAAATTTTATCTCACGAAAGAAACGTTCACACGGCTCTAAGCGTCTGTGTTTTGGGAAATGTTTTACAATGCATTTTTTTTTAACAATATTACAATGTTTTACAACGAGTGTTTCTCTTGAAGCATCCATTATTCGATACTAATTACCGGAGGATTAATTTTTGCAGGTACCAATTCCCTCCCATGAACCCTCTATGGCACGACCTTCTGGGTTTCGCCATTGGATTCTTGGGATTCCTGTCGATTTCGGGTAACGCTATGGTTGTCTACATTTTCTGCTCCACAAAATCGCTCAGGACACCATCCAACCTGTTCGTAGTCAACCTGGCTTTCTCCGATTTCCTCATGATGTTCACAATGTCGCCAACCATGGTTATCAACTGCTACTACGAGACTTGGGTACTAGGTGAGGACGCAATTCAGATGGAAATAAATTGTAATGCAATTGCTTGCTTACATACTAAGAGAATACAATCATGAATTCAGATGAAAATTAATAATGCAATTGCTTGCTTACATACTAAGAGAACACAATCATGAATTTAGATGAAAATAAATAATGCAATAGCTTGCTTACATACTAAGAGACCACAATCATGAATTCAGATGGAAATAACAAGTAGCCTAATAATGCAACTGCTTGCTTACATACTAAGAGAACACAATCATGAATTCAGATGAAAATAAATAATGCAATAGCTTGCTTACATACTAAGAGAACACAATTATGAATTCAGATGAAAATAACAAGTAATAATGCAATTGCTTGCTTACATACTAAGAGAACACAATTATTATGAATTTAGTTGGAAATAAACGATGCAATTTAGTAGGCCTACTTGAAAGCTAATTAGGGCTCTCATCCACTTGAAGTTCTAACTGCAGTCTGGGACTCACTGTTGAAACTGTGATTGGTGGACTATGAACTGATGGAAAAATTCACAACAGTTCGGGCCTGCAATCCACTCCACTAACTAGCATTGGTGCTTGAGAACACAATTATGTATTAAGTTGAGAATGAATAATGCAATAAATTGGTTGCTTACATACTAAGGGAACACAATCATGAATTTAGTTGAGAATAAATAATGCAATAAATTGGTTGCTTATTGAAATGAAAAGAAAACACCTTCGTGAGGTTTTTATTGACTTTCAGTAAAGACAGTTTCAGAAGTGTGAACAAATAAACAACTGAAAATAATAGACTATGTTGAAGTAATACTCATATGGTAGAACGAATCATGTGATTGTAAATTTTCATTTCATTTTCATTTGTTGCGTATGTTGCTTCTTGTCTTTTTCAATAATGAAATCTATTTATTACATTGTTTCTCTTTTTTCCATTCATTTTTACGTAGATTAGAATTTCTCGTTCTTGTAATTTCAGTAGATCTCAATGAGGTTTGTTTTTGCTCAAGCTGTAAGCCTCTATTTGTTGTGAATTTTTATGAATGAATTAAATAAATAAATAAATTACACTTACGTACTAAGGGAACATGAATTTAGTTGAAAATAAACAATGCAATTGGTTGCTGTTCAACTCTTCTATTACTTCCTTAATTTAGTTATTGTTTTCAGGACCTTTCATGTGCGAATTATATGGAATGCTGGGATCACTATTTGGAAGCGCCTCCATTTGGTCCATGGTTATGATTGCTCTGGATAGGTACAACGTTATTGTCAAGGTAAAACCACATTTTTCTATCATTTTCCAATTAAAATGAAAGAATCGATTATACTTTTCTGATATGGCTGTACCGTTGTAAAAAACTCTAATGAGGTTCAATCACCGTCAGTCCTTAGCAACGTGATTTGCCAATAAATTAAATTATTTAGGTGTCATAGTAACCAAAGTAATGGATTTTACTTCTAGGCATACAAACTTCTTCTCTTCCTAAATTTACCAAGAAAAATGCCCAAAGTCAAGTTATTATGTCCAGAACGTTTTGATCACTACAAAATTTAAGTTACAAAAAGGTAATCACAATGATTACCTATAATAATAATTACAAATTAATTAATCACAATAATTACATTATTAATTTAAAACTGAAAAGGTTTATATATAAGACAGATTAAACCATTGAAAGTCGAAAAATTCACAACTATTGAATAAAAACTTGAAAATTTAGATCCGAAATTTCCATATTGAGTTGTTGAGTGGCTGAATAATAATTTTGGTACCTAGAGTGACTGAAGTGTTGGAAAATTAATATGTGTATAATATATATTATGTAATAATTATAATATGTACAATAAGTTACTATAAAATGGAATATTTGTTTGTGTTCTACAGGGTCTTGCAGCTAAGCCTTTGACCAACAAGCGTGCTATTCTCAAGCTTTTGTTCGTCTGGGTATTCTCTCTGGGTTGGACTCTGGCTCCATTCTTCGGATGGAACAGGTAAGCCTCCCTTATCACACAGATAATTTAAAAAATACTCCTTTAGTTCAGTAGGTCTACTACGGACATATTTCCATGGAAACGTCGAGACGAGATGGCGTTTACTTGAAGTTTATTTATTAGAACGCCGAGAGATGTCGTAAAAGACGTCTTGAAGTTTATTTTACATTTTTGAACGTATTTATTTGAACGTATTCATTTTCCAAATTTAAATGAAACCTGTACAAGGACCGCTAACCTTTGTTTTGGCGCAAACCGCATCTAAATTGGTTTAATATTACGGTAATTAGTTTTGCAAAAGTCTTTTTATACTCATTTTATATAATTGTCTCAGGTATGTACCAGAAGGCAACATGACCGCCTGCGGAACTGACTACTTGACCAAGGACTGGTTCAGCCGAAGCTACATCATTGTCTACGGCTTCTTCGTCTACTTCATGCCTCTCTTCATGATCATCTACTCTTACTGGTACATCGTACAGGTAACTACATCCATGATCTGAAATCTAATCTGAACTCTGCATTCCACTAGACATTGGCAATTTTATTGACTCAGTTACTAACATGTATATTGTTATGTTTGTAATATCTCCCCAAAGACTCTTAACAGAGTATAGGAATTGTTAAAAATACATTATCCATGATTTAACTAACCATAATCTATATCCATTAAAATTTCTAAATCCAAAATTTCTCATAAGTCTTGTAAGACTAGATTGCAAAATTAGGAAAGGAGAAAAAGCTGGAAGAAAGTATCAAATATCTGGGAGAAAAATTATGGTTCAGATATTATATCATATAGAAAATAATAAAATTAAATAATTTGTAAATACGTTGACCCATGACGATTTGCAAAGTTAACTTGAACTGTACCAAAATGCTGTCATTTTTATCATTTAATTATAGGCTACATTTATAAACGTATATGAACGTGCATGTCGGTATTCTAGTGAATAATCTAGAATTAATAAGTGTTTGTCCTCATCAATAAATTATTATGATACAGATTATTCAAATGTTGAAAGTAGATGACTACTAAAAAGCAAATTATCCACACAAAAGTCTGGAGCTCATGTGGGCATCACTTCTGAAAAAATTACAATTGGTAGAAAAAGCCAAGGAGTTTGATATCCATGGAAATAGAAACGTTAACGTATGATAGTAATGTGAAACTATTTCTTTGTAAAATAATTTATTCTTAATACTTGAATAATTCTAAATATGTATTAATTTAATTCACTTGTTTTTGACAGGCTGTGTTCGCCCACGAGAAAGGAATGAGAGAGCAGGCCAAGAAGATGAATGTCGCCTCTCTAAGATCGGCCGAATCACAGAACACCAGCCAAGAAATGAAATTGGCCAAGGTAACAAAACTCAGAAAACTGGATTAGGATATGACAATGATTACAATCAAAATAATTAGATTTGGATCCAACGTTATAATATTACAGTTTACACCAATAATTATTATTTTATTTCAATCAGCTCAACCAGTGGAGAGACGATTGCCTACTGTACATAACTTAATATTTGTTGTAGATCCATCTCCTTTTAACTGATACTTTAATGCCCTGTTTCTAGGACAGTCATTAGTTTAATGCCACATTGAATTTTAATGAAGCATACGATCATATGATTTCCTTTCTCAGCTGAAATTTCACGTGTATTTGTTGAAAGTTTTGTGACTGTGGATTTGTTTATTTCAATTTAAAATGGAAAAGAGAGACAGAGGAAAAACCTTTCTGGAGCAGAGGAAGAGCTATTGATAAATATGGTATTGAAATACAAATTGGTAAGGTGAAAGAGGAAAAACAGATAACATAAATCTGCGGACATAAACATAAATCTATTCTATCTGTTTTTCTCTATCATCATACCAATTTGTATTGCAACAACCATGCAACAAATAATGAGAAATTCCAGCTGAGGAAGGAATTCATATGATCGTATGCTTTATTAGAATTTAATGTGGCATTAAACTAATGTCTGTCCTAGAAACCGGGCCTAAGTGGAAGGAAATATGCACTTTAACATTATACATAAATTTGATATACGAGCTGTTAATTCATCAAATTGTCCCGTTAAAAATAAAATGATATTTTGTACGTATTTAATATTATTCTAATTATGTAACTGGCAGAATTTATTTCTTCGTTTTTTGTTATTGTAAAGAACGAGGAATAAAACATTTTTGATTTGAGTTGACGTTTCTCTGTGTACTTAGGTCGCTCTGATGACAATTGCTCTATGGTTCTTCGCCTGGACTCCATACCTGGTGATCAACTTCTCAGGAATCTTCGAGACAGCTACCATCAGTCCTCTGTTCACCATCTGGGGATCCGTGTTCGCCAAGGCCAACGCTGTCTACAATCCAATTGTCTACGGTATCAGGTAAGTTCGAGTGAGATCCGGATTTCACTCAGAAATTCGAAAGGTAAAAGTCTATTTTCATTCAAGAGAGGCAGAGAATTGTATATGCCACGGTAATTAGCATATTTATGTAATTTATTCTTATCTATAGGGTGTTGAAAGAGGCAAATTTGAAAGGTAAAACTCTATTCTGATTTAAGAGAGACGGAGATTCGGATATATCTAAGTAATACAGATCTATATTTATGTGGGGTATTCAACTTAAAAGAGGCCGGTCAAATATAAACTGTTAAGTAACAGTTGGGGTCTCTTCCAAGTTGAACACCCTATATTTAAATTTTTGTAAATCATGGTGCATGAAGCAAACAATAATTATTTTAAACCATTTTTATTTGATCTACCGAAGTCAATTTTTACCGCATGGATCGAGGTATCCATAATTTTTTTATTATAGTGAAGCTTAAAACTAAAATTTGTATAATTCCATTGTGAAGCATAGATACTGTAGTACTTTTTATTGCAAAGATGAATGTCATTCAACTAGAAGAACTTGGAACAATAATAGACAACTGAAGATAAAGGATTCCTATGTCCTATTATTCGAACATATTTTTACTGTTATTATATATTTATACATATATTTATACAGTTCTATGATTCGATTTTCGTCAAAGCAGATGACGTCATGCTATTACTTCAGCAGTTGATATTGATTAGAGAAATCTGTCTCATCCATATATGGTTGGTCGTAAAGATAACAAATTGATAATACTATATTTCCTATAGCTTTCTTATTGAGAGGAGGATCCAAAGCAAGGTGTAGGCCTATAGAATGAAAGGTGGGTCAGATTTGAACGGCTCGCTGGGAAAGTCGAGATAGTAAAATTATATTTTTATTCGAGATGCAGTCCTCTAGCCTTTGCATTAGAGTTTGAGACTGCAGTAAGTCACTATGCCGACTTTCACTATGAAACCAGTTTCATCCTATTCTATTCTAGTATTCTATAAATCCATGTTTCGAGGTCGCAGCTTCCATGTTTCAGCACCATATAACAGTGTCGTTCTTTTTCCCCCACAGCCATCCTAAATACCGTGCCGCCCTGGGCAAGAAGTTCCCCAGCCTGGTGTGTGCCGCCGCTCCATCTGATGCATCTGACGGCACATCTGTCGCATCCGGCGCCACGACCGTCACTGAAGAGAAGGGACCAAGCGCATAAGCTTTTATACGAATAGTCACCGACCGCAACGCTATCTAGCGGTCGAAAACTGAACCAACTCTTCTCGCTCTATCCTACCTACCGAGATTTGCAGACATGCACTCTAACAACATTCTAATATTTCTGTGTAAGGTTAGACGTTGAGTAAGCGTTGAATTTTCTAATAAAATTGACCATCGTGCACTTGTAAATATCCAGGGTCAATTAGAAACAAAAAAATGGGTGGGTAAATTAAATTGTAATTAATGTTAAGGGGGTGATAATAGTTTTATTTTCAGCTTTTGTGTTGTCACAGTTTAGTTTGATTTTTGGGGGGTTACCTTTGTGATTGTTTTGTAAATTAATAAAGATCCTAGCAAGTACGAAAAGCTGATTAAATGTTTGTTACATTCATTCATAGATCCACCTAAATTTATATAATTAAAAAATAATAATAGCCCCATAAATAACATGCAACACAATTAAAATGAAATCTGTGTACTTACGGTACCACATATCTTGGATTATAATTTAATACAGATTAAATTCTCCCATTTTGGGATTTAACATATCCGGACAGATGAATATCCAGACAAATTTTTCTATACTCGTCATTAACCTTAAAATCTTGTCAAAGTTACGGGGCTACTTTTATGTGCTTCACCCTGTAGGTACTTGCATAAGTATGACTTGTTACGGTCACAAATTAAAGCGGCTGAGAAATTATTCTGCACTGTTGTCAAGTCTTGCCAACAGCTCAAACTTTGCAGGGGAAGCGACTCCGACGCTTGGACTTGGCAGCACTGAAAGCTCGACAACGTTGCCACTTGTGCTGGGGAGCGAGCGATTTTCTATCAATCGTCGCTTTACCTTTTCTATATCTGACAACAGTGCAAAATTTCTCAGTTGCCTATTTAATTACACCGACTACTTGAATATAGTAAACAACTATACTAGACTACCAATCGTAAACATAGTATTCATCAAGTTTAATCATTCATTCAAGGAAGAAACTTAGAAATGGAACAGCGCACATAGAGGTGGAGTGGTATATATGGCGTATGGAGTGGCACTTGCCACTTCAGTTAGCGTTTGTTTATAAAACAACGCCACCTCCACTTGGAAACTACCTGCCACTCCGTTACCACGCCACCTCAGTGGGCGCTCTCGCTCAGACTTCCATTGATTATCCTGCGAATATACCATTGGCAAGGTAAATAGAATACTAATAAAATACTATAATATACTACAGTAATAGTATTCCAATTTCCTTGACCATTGGTGTATTAATATAGTGATGAGTCGAATCTACAACCACAACTACAGCGAGATTAGGATACAGTTGTTTTAAAAGTCAACATTATTCATTTACCGTACTGTACACATCAAAGGGAAGATTTCACTTGTACCTCAATCTGTATATTATTCCCTATGTCCACACTGGATCGATTTTTGTGTGCTGCACAGCATGTGGCCAATGATTAAGCATATGCAGCATGCTTGAGTCGCACACAAAATCGACCAAGTGTAGACGTGGGGAATCTAAGTCAAACCGTAGAGTAACTATAGAATATCCATTGCTGTTTTGTGCTCAAAGAATATGAGGTTCTAATATTTTTGACGAATGGAAATAATAATATTCTTGAATCTTTTTTTGGAGAAACTAATGTGTTTCATGTTACCGTATAATGAGGATAACGATTCACCTACTATTCTAAGTGTGTTCCGAACCACAAAGTAAGTCATAATATACCAGATTTTTGGTAAGCAAATAACAAACGCGAGAATAATTGAAAGCTTACTACAGTATTATTAGTTCAATCCTACTTCTTGACTTGGAATGTTCTTGAAAACTGAGATAGAATTCGAATTTACAGTAATTAAGATCTTGTAAATAATTTAAACAAAAAATACAATAATCATTTCGGTTTTATTACATAATCCAGCAAGAAAGTACATACAAATAACAAATAGCAATTGAACCTCTGAAATACTGAAATCAAAATGGGACCTTTTTATGGATAAAATCAGTTAAAGTTTCTACTAAAACAGAATAAAACCTATTTGCCATCACATAAAATATTATAAATCTTTTAAAATAAAAATATCAGTTAAAACAATAAATCAACAACTCTTTATAATCAACATATTCGAGTATTTCTGTTCGAAACAATTAAAAAATAATTAAATACATCAATATAATATCTAGTTAATCGCAATTCAATTTCATACCTAAACTGTTCAAATGTCGTGCCTTTCTGATGTAATATCCTATAAACAATGTGTTGTATCAATGCAATGCATCTAGCATTAGATAATTATTTATAATATTAATTATTCAAATCGACTGATTGAATATTAAAAATCTACCCGATTTGACATACCGCTGCACATCGCTGTAATTTTATATAACCAGTCCTTTATACAATATGTCATCGCCGCAATGTAGGGTATATTGAAATACATATTTATATAAATATTTTTAAATTACAAGATATACAATATTTAAATAGAATTTTAAAAGTGTCTATTGTTGAAAATAGGAAACTCGCAGGTAGATAAGGTAAAACTAGAAAATGTTGAAAGTTCGCTAAATTTTCTGACTGTTTTTCCGTTCACAAATCGAAAGAAATGCTGGAATTAATTCACTGTTCTTTCGCAGCACTAATATATTATTATCCTAGACCCTATCGAGGGTACTTTCAATCAACGAAGCACTATCCTTCACTAAGTTATTCACTTGTCTTTCGCAAAAATTCAACCCGAAAATATATTTCAAGATTACACTGTTTCTTTTGTTTTAGTACAGTCGAAGTTGCACTTCTTTCGAAATAAATGTCGCTCCACGAAAGTCGAACCACGCACATTGTTCACTTTTCAAAAACAATAATTCACTGTTCGTATTTTCAGTATCTTTTGTTGAAATTAAAAACGAGTTTGTTAACTATCACACTCCAGTGTAGAAAATATTAGAACATCACATCATTGGAACAATACAACTTAACAACTAACTAGATAGGTAGCAAAGATATGGAAAACTGTTTAAAAACTGATACGAAAATAAATTTTTGAATAGAATTAGCATAAATACAGGAATAAATAGTAGATGGTCTGTCATTATTGATAAAACCGAAAAATATAATATTGAAATTTTTCTAGCCTTCGTTTATCATCTTTGTTCAAGTTTAAACTAAGTCCCAATTCACACAGGAGAGACGTGGCGCGGACATATGGATCGTATGATCATCTACTCTATACAAACAAATAGTCCAATGCACACCTAAAGCAGCTGTTTCAGTGTGCATTGGACTATTTGTTTGTATAGAGTAGATGATCCATATGTCACGTCTCTTCTGTGTGAATTGTGCCTAAAACAGCGTCCAAACGCTGCGATAAATTATTGTATCAACTTATCGCAGACTAGTTCCATACATTGGAACCGTATTTGTCAGAAAGCGACCGACCATCCGAATTACTAACATTGAATCAAATGCCAGCTGTTCGAACATTGGACGCTTTCTAACAAAAACGGTTCCAATGTATGTCTAGTCTGCGATAAATTGATACAATTTATCAACTAGCGTTTGAACGCTTCTTTAGTTCAACAAAACTAGTTCAAACTTGTTTAGATCCACAGTTTACACGAAGTTCAAACTGTTGTTTTTTTAAACGTAGTTAGTTTAACCAAAGATAGAGCATACTGGCTTTAGTAATAATAAATATCATCAATATATTATTTTTTGTGATGGGGTAGCATAATTTATTGAGTTTTCTATTGATTCAGGTTAAGGAGGCTACTTCGAAATTTTCCATATCTTTGTGAATATGAATTTGATTGGAATTACATAATTATTATAAAATCGGTTGGTGGCTCATCATTGTCACATTTCAATAAATAATTGTTAAAACTTATAAATAAAAATATTAAAAGCAATCTGTTCGAATAAAATGAGTACATTTTCAAAGTATCTGATATGTACGGTTCTATTTATAGAATATCAATACATTTGATAGCTCCAAGTATTCTACTTCACAGTAGAATAAATATTTGATTCAATTGAAAAACTCAAGATAATAAGAGAATGTTTGAGTAGATACTTTTCAGTACCTAAAAACCATAACCTTGTCATTGCTATTTTATTTGACTATTAACTAAAAAGTAAGATATTTAAAGTGCAACCAGGCATTCAAACTAACCATCATTCCATAGTTAGATACAATACCATCAAAAAGTATTACAAACAAAATATTTTCAGGAAAATTATAAAAAAAAACATTGTTGACAACACATTATCAATAAAACTTTACACCAAATTTTTGACGTACGTTCACTAATTAAATAATTCTTGAGAAAGCTCATGATAGCTGATATTTAAAAACATTAAATTTCAAAATATGAATAGAACATTATTTGTAAGAAAACAAAGAAATAAAGCGCTGTTTAAGAAATTTCGTGTAATTTTCAATTGCTAGTCTATTAATTGAAGAATAGACATCAATCTTTCAAAAATAAAACAAGAAACTATTAGCAAACAACTTGAAAAATAAGCAATTACTTGTGATTTAACATGAGTAGCAAAGCGGTTGGAATACACCAATGCTCAAGTAATTTGAAAATTTGATAAGCGTACACCAAATATTTGAAACAATTTACTAAAGCAATACTCTAAGACAGAAAGCAAATTCAATAAATTTATAGGCATAATTTAGAATCATTACAACGTTTTTCAACCTAAGTGAAAATTAGGTTGTACAAGGCGAGGTGGAACTACCTCCAGGCTCCAGGTGAAAGCCACACGCTAATAATAATAATTACAAAGATTTGAGAATGTTTTGTCAAAAAACTGAACAAGATATTGTCCTTGCTCAATGAAAGGGAATTTCAACGATTAGATTGTTCACTATTCCTTTATTCATTTTTCCAAATAAATAACGTGATGTATCGTCATTATAATGTTGATGGACTCTATTTTATTGACCATAAAGTTGAAAAAACACCACCATTATCTACAAATGGATAAATTTCAATAAATATAATAGTATCTGATCTATTTTATGAGGGTAATGCCCACATGAGCTCTAGACTTGTACATGGATAATGGGAAAGCGTGATGATGACATACTTCAGATTTCATCATTTTGACAAAATTTAGATTTATAATTTTGAATACTATAAATAAGTTATCGAAAATAATTCACAAGATAATAATAACGATGAGATATGCACTACTTAACAATATTCAAATATTGTACCTTCATTTCTCTGGCAGTTTCTATAAGGGTTCATTATCTTGTATGTTTTTTCTTTTCAAATAAACATAAAAATGGGATGAACATTTTGGGACAATATCTTGTATCATTTCATCGACATCATTGGTTTGTTATTAAAGAAGTTTGGATTTAAAATAATTTTGAAACTATGTTACTAAATCTAGGAATTGAAACCATTTTGACCTGTCAATCTCTCCAGAATACAAGAATTTTATTTGTTCATCTAATGTAATAGAGATAAAAACTTGGACAAAAAATTGGTTCAAAGTTCACAGTACCCTAATATACATGGAGCAGTGTTTTCCAAAAAAGCTTTTAAAGAAACCAATAATGGTTATAAAAATGTTTTGGCCCACTTCGTTCATAAACTATAAGTGAAGTACAGAGTGAAACATAAAAATAATTCAAGTTTTAAACGGTCAAAGACTTTAAATAAATTTAAAATTACCACGGTCCTGTGGAAGAGTATTAAATATATTAACTATTGCAATTACGGAATTAAGTGTTGAAGATAATTTGAAAACTTGTCAACAACAAAGAATCTGCGAGGATTAAATGAAACTGAGGGAAAATTTTTGGAAAACACTGCTACAAAAT
This sequence comes from Laodelphax striatellus, assembly GCA_017141395.1. NCBI lineage: Eukaryota > Metazoa > Arthropoda > Insecta > Hemiptera > Delphacidae > Laodelphax > Laodelphax striatellus. Next base: position 13,717,520 of record CM029542.1, read on the forward strand.
AATGATAAAGTCGCACAGAAACTCGTCTTTAGTTTGTATGACAGTAGCCTATAGTGGTTGAATAGTAAGTTTCAAACAGAAGTTACCATTTTATTAGTATGAGATATTGGATTTTTGATCCAGAACTGATAAAGTGAGACTTCACTTTCCTTGTTAAAAACGAGTTTCAATGCTTGAATAAATTAAATTTGGACATTTCCTTTTTGAAGCGATGTAATTTGAAAATTTTCACCTACTTACAAAACTATACATTAAATTTCAACAGAATTAACATTTTTGTCAAAATTTGAAACATTTTTTTTTACTTTCAATGCCTTCACCGAACTCTCACTAAAGCAACACATAATAGACCGAATTTTCAATACGATGAGACGAGTAGTAATTGATTATATAAGCTAGAGACGATTTTTAATTAAATTCGCTAGAAAATAAAGAATAACTATTGAGAAACGAAAATAATAATAATAATATGTTAAGACAGTTAATTGATAAAATTGAGAAGATAATTATGATTACCATATTTGCCTCAAAATGATAAATTTATTTATCAAATCAATTATAGTTATTCAAGTTTGTCAATTTAAATTATTTTCAAGGTAAGGTATTTATTTTATCTATAAGTGTAAGAGAGGGCAGACTGCGCCCTAACTTCTTCAACTTTCTAAATAAAAAAAATTAAGGCAATCCTATTTTAGACAAGATTTGTAGGCTAAGTAAGCACTCAAACTTTAGTGAAATCGAATGAATCTAGACATTAGTGCAAAGGAATCATTCATAGAACAATATTCGATTCTTGTTTGATCTAAAAAGAAATTTCTCTCACGACAAAATACACTAAATTGAAGGAGATTTCTTGGACTTCATGAAATATATTTAAATGTGTAATTATTCAATAACTTCTATAGATACTTTATCAAGTTACTTTACATTTTTATACTTCGATTAATTTTATTTGAAGATTTATTTTCAATTGGGTTCAATATACTTCAGAGGATTTTTAGTCTTGAAAAGAGAGTCAAATCAGTATTCATTCGATAACTTTTACTGACTCGAATTAATTCAATGCATAAAGAGAAAAATAAATGGAATGGCCAATGGAAAAAATTTCACCGCACGGACTATCGACTGACGGACAATAATTTGCTATGTAACTGACCAAAAAGAGACTAAGAATAGTCTTGTACACAAGATATTCCTCTTTCAGAATACTCAATCTTTGAATGTCCAGCATTAATTATTTTAAGAATAAAACAAAATAATAGGTATGCAACCTGTCATAAAATTAATTGGAGACGAAAAATGTTCAAGAATGCTGTCAACTTTCAGGACAATAATGGATTGTCACAAAATTTGAATAATATTGATATTAAACAAAATAATAGATTTACAGATAACTGTAAATATGCGAAACGCGAAAACTATGTTCAAAATAATTATTTTTGATTCGCGTTAGTCTATTTATTACAATTTTTTCTCAAAATTACATAGGATAATTATGTAAAGTGGAGGCAAATACAGTAATCAACGAATTATTATAGTTATCTTCTTGAAGTCAATCTAAACCTCAATAATTGAAATGCTAATCATAGTAATAATTATAATGATAATAATAATAAGAATCTGTATCAATTAGAATAATAATAATCATCATAACAAGTGAATTACAATATATTTTTTTATTACATGATGTATTTTTTCTACTGGTTGTTTTTATAGTTATATTTATCAATTCTTATACTTTTTCCATCGGTTAGTAGTGGATATTTTTTCAGTTATTTCTAACACCTCCTCCCCCTCCTCCTCCTCTCCCTCCCCTACCCCCGCCACGTCCACCACTTCCACTGTCACGATCCTGAAAATATAAAAACAAAAATAACATTAGAAGAAAATTCAACTGAAAAATAATATACATACGATTAACAAATTAGGAAATACATATCAGTTGAGAGAAGAGTGTGAAGATAAAAGAGAACAATAATTTCTGAATACATTATTCATAGATGGATGAATTTTTATTGACAATTGGTTGGAGTTTAACCCAATTAAAGGTCAAATCAAAATAAAATAAAAGGTTATTATGAAACAATTTCATAAAATAAAAATATTATAAATTGAACAAATATTAAATAAAACAATATTATAAAATGATAATAGGAAAGATTATGAGTTCAGGTTCCAACCCACAATGGTTCCATTTACAGAGAGTATGTAGTCACTATACTATACAGAGTATACTATACACTCTCTGTAGTTCCATTGAACGAGTATAACTTCTTCACATTGACATAGGGCTTTCATCTAATGTAAGTAGTATTAACTACAAATTCTCATATAAAAAATAGACGAATTTGAAAAATTGATTGGGCAGTAAATTAAAACCTTGAAGCCTAGAACTAGGAAAAAATTACTTGCAAGAAATTCAATTTGTTCGAGAGGTTTTTGTGAAAGAGAAACAATAAAAATCGCTCATTGTGTAGTGGCTCGTAGTCAATATTTTTAGAATTTTGCTGGGCATGCGTCAATGACGTCGGACCAATTAGCCCCTGCGCCCACTAAGCAACTGCTATCTGATTTCAGTCAGCAACCCAGCGTTGCCAGATGACTTTGGCTGATGGGTTAGATTACCCGAAAAACAGCCAAATGTCATCTGGCAACATTGGGATGCTGACTGAAATCAGATAGCAGTTGCGAAGTGGGCGCAGGGGCTCACAGAGCACTGAAAAATTGACGCCACTTCAATGCCGCCTCGTATAATATGGCCCTAAAGATGAGGCCGCACTGTTGGATGGTTACCTGGACGGTAGATGGTTTATAAAACATCCATATTCATAGAACAATAGACCATGATCACGGCCCCATGATACAGGGGTTTAGGCCAACCATCTATGATTACTTTCAAGTTTGAAAACTGTGATTAAAGATTAGTTTTTTTCTACAAACTTCTAATAATATTTCTAATATTTCAACTACTACTTCTACTACAAATTCTACAAATCTTTCTTTATCGAATGGCTTTTTAACGGTGGGGAGACCCTTACGGGTAGGTTCCACCTTGCCTAATTGCACATATTTTTTTGTGTCGGTCACCCATCCGAGAGTGGTCTTGAATGTTTGTTACTTAACCACATGATTACTTAGCAACCGTTTTATGCTTTGAATCATTTCAAAATACAGATCATTGGTTAATGAATGAATATATCCCGCTAAAAAGACATTATGTGTTGGGGTATATTATATCTTTATAGCGGAGTGTATATTTATTCATAGTCTGTTATCATTTATTCATGATCTGTATTTTGAAATGATTAAAAGCATAAATGTCTTTGTTCTATAATAGCTTAATAACATTATATAGAATAGCAATTGACTGACCTTATGATGTCCATGTTGGCGCATGTTGGCCGAGTGATGATTGGAAGCAGGGGGCGGCTGTTGCTGGTGGGGGGGCTGAGGGGGCGGCGGCTGCGGAGGGGCGGCCTCCTTCCTCGAGTCCTCCTCCTCCTGGCGTTTCTCGTAGTGCACAAAGTCGTCGAAGATGGAGGTGGAGTGCCGGAACTGGTGCAGCACCTTCAGCACCTGCCTGCCTTTGTCGGGCGGCACCTCCTGCGTGTCGCGCGAATTCGTCACCGGCTTGTTTTCATTGTTCTCTAGCCGAATGTGTCGCAGCTGCGCGTTGGGCACGTCCTTCACATAGATCCAGCGCACTTTGAACTTGCCCTTCCACTTGTCCTGCGCCCAGACCGAGCTCGACGAGCGATAGTCGACCGGCGACGACATGCGCGCCATGCCACAAAAGTGTCCCGACCCGTTCACACTGAAGAACAGCAGCACTTGGCCGCTCTTCGCCTCGCGCTCCCTGTACGCCTCGTCCAGTCGCTTGTTGCCGTGCTCCGTCGAACACCAGATCTCGTACTTGATGCTGCGGTGGATGTCATCCTCGCTGTACGACTTGATCACAAAGAAGCGCGCCTCCTTTGCCGACAAATCAAAGTCAACCGGGTTGTAGTTGTTCTTCACACGCAACTCGTCGAGTATGGGATGTGAGGGGAGGGGCTGCATGGGAGGGGGCAGATGCATGACGGGGGGCGGCGGAGGGGCGGCTAGCACATGGATGTGAGGTGGAGGAGGCGGGGGTTGGGGTTGTGGTGGGGGAGCCCGCACGGGGTTCCATGTGGGCCTGATGGGGGCGGCGGCAGCTGGGGGCGGAGGGGCAGCTTTGGCCACTCCGTTGTTTTTCGTTTCCCACGTGCCAATGTCCATGTTGTGTTTGCCGGGCACGACGGGGGGCGGAGGGGCGCCGGGGCCCTTCTTCTTCGTGCCCGTCGAGCCGAGCTGCGGCTGCGGCTTGGCCGGCTGGCTGGCCACGGCGGCCCACGTCTGCTTTTTGGGCGCCGATGAGCCGCCGCCGCCTCCCAACTGCTCCTTGCCGTCTTTGGGGTCACACAACGAGAGGCCCTGCATGGATTGTTCGACTGTTTTCAGCTGGTCCATTCCGGCGCCGTACATGTTGTCGCGATAGTAGTCGTCGTAGTGCTGTTTGCGAGCCATGGAGGGCTGCGGCTGGGGGGCGGAGCCGCCCCACGTCGAGTAGTCGCCGTTGCCGTGGAAATAGTTGAAGGAGGGCGCGGGGGCGGCTGGCTGGCCGAATGCGCCCCCGAAGCCGCCTCCGCCGCCCCCGAACATGCCGTCCATGGAGGCGGCGTACGAGTCGTGTCCCATCTGCTGGCCATAGCTGCCTAGGAAGGTCATCGGGTCGCCGCCATTGGACCAGGTGCCGTCGCCCACTCCGAATGCCTGGTAGGGGAACGATGTGCCGTAGTAGTTGGACATGTAGGGGTCCGACGCGGCTGCAGCTGCTGCCATCGACGTCGAGATCGGCGTGTTGTAGCCCTACACACACACAAATCAAAATTAATAAATTGCTATTTAAAACAAATTCTAAATTTAGTCATTCTCAACATTAAAGGACTATTCACACACATCAGTGCAGTCTCCAATCTTTTCGGTTCCGTTTCAATAGCATCGGAAACTTTCAGTCAGCTGCCCATAATTTTGTCACAATCAGCCATCCGTCAGTCCTTTTCAAACAGTCATCTGTACAAAATCGAATGTCGATTTAGGTTTATATAAAATTGTTATGAGAAGTGTCGTATTATTTATCGATCATTATATTGAGTAGTATATTTCTGAACAATCAAAAAGTAAATTTCATGATTAGATAGCTTCTAGGATATATTCGGCCATCATATGGTGAGAAGAAACCTGAAAACGACGGGAGGAAGCTGAGAGTGTCAAATTTTCTGCGCATGCAACAACAATGGACCAATCACAGAAAACTGGGCGCATAACGCCCTGATATGTGTGAATAGTCCTTTATATGGCCGATTGCACGTAAATCCAGTTGAAATCAACGCCGTAGAAAGATGAAAGAATTATTAAACGTTGCAGTTAATCAACTACTGTGAATACATAATAACTTAATTAGAGAAACGAAAATCCATAGACAGCTACATAAACAGTCCTGAAGACTTCTGCTACAGCATACATTGACATCAATACTAAATAGCAAAAGGAGATTCGATGAATTCCACTGTACAAAAAGTTGTGCCCGTACGGAGAATCAAACCCCGTACCTCTCAATTATTGCCGTTAGAGGCATTGAATCTCCTCTTGCTATTTAGTTCTGTTGTCAATGTTTCCTGAAGTAGAATTACTGATGTAGTATTTATTGAGAGGGAATAAATGTAACTGGTCTAGAGACAGCTATTCTTAAACACTACTGATTAATGACAATAATTCTACTGAGACAATATTTAGACACACTATTTGTAAATGACTAATCGTTACTTTGAATCTGAATTTGTTGACATTTCATTTAGTAAGAACTGACACGAAATTATTATTTGTTTAGTCATGTAAACAGCTAATGCAATACAGTTGAATGATGCAATACAATAAATCAATTGGTATGATTCATTGTAAAAAAATAACAGGGATATCTAGCTTGAGACATAGACTAAACATGAGATAAAAAAGTACCTAATCAACTAAACTGAAATAGTTTCAGCTCCAGAGGCCTGTTTCATAAAAATGTAGAATTCCTGTAAAATAGGAAAAAGGCGAGACGCACACCAAAGTTGAATAGCACAACGTACTAAATATAATAAACTCTCGTCTAGTGTTTGTCCGCCTTTTTCCTATATTTCAGGACTCCTAACTAGCCTCTGATAATTTTGAAGATTGAAAGTGTGTTTCAAGTCTATTATCTTTCGAGAATCAATCTTTAAAAAATTACACTGGAATCGTTCAAAAATGGGTTAATACAGTAACAAGGTCATTCAATACGAATAATGCTTAAAAATTAACATGTTAATAAAATTAGTAGAACAAATATTGTTTTTGTGGAATATTTCCATTGTCCTGTGAACATTGTGTTTATTAAAGTGGGTTCGATTCCCGTTCCGTCTGGCACTTATACACCGTATTACCCTTCAACCTCATTACCCACACACAAGTAAAACACTTATGTGAGCATCATCCGCAGCAAAAAATGAAAACAAAAACAAAATTCGAACAGGCTCTATTGTAATCCAATCATTTACGAAAATGGTGAAACCCCATCTACGAATTAATTACATCTTCAAACTCAAATTTCAATATCAAATTTAAAAACATACAATCACAATGATAAAAATATAAAGATTAGTAAAATTTTAAAAAGATCTCTGAATAAAATTTATGTCTTAAAATTAGAAAGTATGAGAATAAAAAATGATAATTTTAGAAGGATTGGACAACATTTAAAACTATAATGGGAAAAACAATAAACGTTTAACTTAGACTACTTAAACCATGAAACTTTTCTAAAATGTAAAATTCTAGAATGTTTGTTCTACACGTACGAGAATTTATATTTAGAACAAAAATGTTCTCATAAAGAATGAACAAAATTGGAATATTATTCGAAATTATCGGCCTCGATATCGAATAATTTTCAAAATATCGAAAACTGTCGTTCTATAAACATACATCACAATGAAATGGTACGAAAAAAAGCAATAGGCTACTTTTTAAACACAGATTGAATAAAATTGGACAAAAAGAATAATTTTGGTCGCTTAATTACCATAGGAGTGATACCTGGACCGGGTAACTGAGCGCTATCATGATAGTAAAAACGCTTTTCAACCACGCCGTTACGATTATTTCGATTCTTCTTTGCGTCTATTCCGTTCATCTTCGTATTTTCAACCTGTACATACGACTAATATAATTCAGAGACGGCTCATAAAGAACTAAAAAGCAAAAGAAAAACAAACACGTTGGAAAAATAAAGAAAAACGTTAAAAAATAACTGAAATTGGACAATTTATAAAAAAGATTGTTGCAGAAATGTTTAAAGATAAAAATTCCTGATAGTTTTGTAGTGGAAACTTGGAAAAATAACTGGAATTGGAACAAGTTATAAATACCAAAATACTGGAGCATTTATAAAGAAAATTCGTTGCAAAAATGTTGTAAATTTTATAATGAATTCAGAACTAGTAAATCAATTTTATCTATTAATATTCTGGGGCTCAGAACAGACAAACATCTCATTATTCAAAATCAATTATAGGCTACAGGTGTTTTTTGGGGATTTATTGTCACACTACTAAATAATTATCACAAAGTTTTAGGATACCATATTATGAGATCTGAACCTATCAGATCCATATGCATAATATCTTTTTCTAGCTTTAAACAAAAAACTAAGCATTAAACAAGTGAATTTAAAGAAAAGCTCGATAGTGATGAGTTTTATTCAATAGTGGTAATCCATTCAAGATCAAAATGTTTAAATCATGCAAATGTTTGCTTATCTAGAACTGTGTTATCTTATGGATAAATTTTTGGAACTGAGATGAAGATATACTTGACATTGCTATCATACCAATCACATTGTTCATGTCAAGTCCCAAATTTTAAAAATAAAAATACTCAAATTTACCTGATGATGTGTACGCCATGAGTCAAAATCTTCATGTTCATTTACGTGGTCCTTTGGGCCATTGGTGACTGAAAAGATCGACAAATAAATGAAAATAGACAAAGATAAAAATAAATGAGGATTAAGATAATCAGTGCAAACAGATAACAATAGTTAATTGACTTATCTAGTTACTGATATTCTATTTTAATAAATGTCCAAATACTTTTTCAAAATAGACTTGATGCGACAAAATAAAAACTGGAGAGTTAGAGATAAATTAAAACTTTCAAATGAGAACAATGGTACGAACAGCTTGTTTCCTAAATACCAGATTGTTTCCAGATTTTGAGACAAAATATTGCTTATTCAAAAAGTATAAGGAATTATTTAAGCAAATTGTGAGTGCAAATTTTTCTGAACTTCTTAAACCCAGACATATAATTATTATGATCGGCTCACATTCTTCTTCCACTGCCCAAGTACCTTCACGTAGTTTTTATTTTATTTTTGATTTAGCATTACTTTTCTATTTTTTGGAATAGCTGTTATTGTATGCTGTATCATTTTATTATTGATGGATAACTATTGAATTGTATGGATGTATAACTATGTTTTGTAAGCAATAAATTTGAATTTCAATATTGAAAATTAGTGAGCATAAAGTGTTTTAAAATAATAATAATTATAATAACTATGATAATTATTACATAAATACTAAAATTGTGTTTATTAAAGTGGAGTTTGACAATTTCAAAAGTTCTTTTCTATTTCAAATAATTGTTCATAGTAGGCTATAGATACATTGTATTCATGTATGTAATAATTCTTTGAATATTAGTAATCGATGACTCACAAAATTTCTTGTTTCTTTTCTGAATTACTGTTCCTAAAATGTTAAAAAGTTAAATGATGAAACACATACAATACACTATTATCGCATAGCTCTATAACTCAACGCAATTATTTACTTGTAAAGAGTATAGAGAATAGACATAGCACTAATACGCTACAGCTCCAATAATATTTTCTATTGAATTATTCTATAGAATTCTACTCATTCTTCCAACGTTCTATTTTTTCAATAATGAAATTTACAAGTGAATCAGCATGATTCATCAAAAAATTCTCAGAAGATTATAAGAATAAGAATATTTTTAATGCTGTTGAAAAATTAATCAATTATTGCAATAGTCTCATCCAAAATATTATAGTCGACTTCAAATATACACTACACATAAATAAATGTGATACAACGTTTTAGGTCACTAAATATGCAACAGATTCAGCGTAACAACATAGTTTTCAAGTCGATAGTGAATAAGCAGTGGTTAAAAATATAAAATGAGATTAAAGAGGGCAGGAATTACACACCAAAAAAGATTTAAACATAGAAGATAGAAAGTAGAATGGAGATTACTATCAACAAACTTAAACTAGAGAACAGATATGATACTGAGACAGGACAAAGGATCTTCAATACACTGACTTTTGAGTAATGTACGCTATATTACTTAGATGTGAAAGAAAGATTTTAAATCACGACTCAATCTCAATAATAGTATTTTACATGGGCTTTATTGTTTTATTAATTAGCTATGATTTAGAAGTCCTAAGTACATGTTTAAAATCTCACTTTATCTATTCACTCAATTCGTATCAAGCCACTCATTTAAAATTAGTGGCCAATGCTTTGTAAATTTGCCAAACATTATTTGGTCCCCAATGTACACGAATTTAGTTAGGCATAATTGAGGCAGTAGCAAAGAAATTAGGCTAGTTGCATACTAGCAACTTGTTAGTATGAACTGGTCGTGAAATGGTCAGATTTGCTGCTACAGTAGCTACCAAGATCTCAACCACTTTTTCAAAAAAGTTACCTGGTTTTATTCATGGAATAGAAAAATGAGTTTGATAATTATGTAAAAAAGAATCATTGCAATTCGACCTGGGAGAAACCGGATGGATTGATGGACTGATAACTTTAATGAGGTTATAAGATCAATGGGCCACAACAATGGAAGGAGATCGTTGTTAAATTTTTGTTCCTCGAACATGTAACTTAGCCTGATTTGTAATAAGGTGAAGAACAAACAAGATACAAGTTCGAGGCTAAAGATAAAATACAAACCGGATGCACAACAGATCATTTACTAACAGTAACAGTACACCTAATCAGTCACTTTCAACTCGGCAGCCCTATTGTCATAACCGATCGAAAATTTGTAACATATTGAAGTCCAAATGATCAATTATCAATAACGTAAAACATGAAGTAACATCATATATATCTTACAGTGTTAAAAAAAGACCGAATCCATAAACAGAAAGTAAAATGAAAGTACATAGAAAAATGTTACGTATCAATAGTCCTAGGTCAAATTAGAAAACACTTGATAGAAATGAAACGTACCTTGATTCCCTTGTCCTTTCATCCGCTTCAGAGGCAGAAGAGATGGCACACATGAAAAATAAATGAAAGTACAGTGTTAAAATCAAATAGCTGTACAAATAAAATATTGATAAATTTTTTAAAATACGCCTAAAACCCAAAATTGTCTGCCTACCTGGTCTGACACGCCTGCTGACATTACCTATTTACGGCACTAGAAATAACTGTCTGAGAACCTAGTCTTTGAAAAACACTACACTTTATTATGTCCACAATTAGTTGAACGTCTTTTTCACCACACAATCACTAATTAACCGGCTAGAATTGTAAATCTACCTACTAAAACAGTCCTTTTACATGAGTAATGGCGGCTGACCCAACTCGGCTGATCATCTTCGGCGCATGCGCTGAAAGAAAACGTCACGTAGAAATGGAATCCGAAAGTAGGAAATCAGCTGAAAAGAATAACTTTAAAATATTGAATAAGATCATAAAAATAAAGCAATTATATGTTTTATGAACTTCTTATAGGAGAAATAAATTATTTTCAAGTTTGTTTGTAATTTAAATTGAAAATAGAGTCAGCATACACTCTGCCATCTAGAGAGCACTTTAGTGAAGGCAATTTGTTCGGTGATCTAGGAGGCATCATCCTTTTCCATCGTTTTTGCCAAACGTTGAAGTTGTTCGTGGTAAGTTTTGATTATTTCTTAATTTTTGCTCATTTTATTTATTATTGTATCATTATTAGCTGATTTATTATAATTTGTCTTTATTTCTGTTACAGGTGATCACTTTTGAAGTAAATTCTACAAAATGGCACAAAAGAAGCAGGTACGTGACACGTGAGCTTATTGTGTTTTTAGATCATGCTTTATTCAATTTATCATTAAATCAGTCTATTCTAAGTACTTTTCATCGTAAAATACTCGAATTGTGGTTGCTTGAGTGATACCCATAATTTAAATCAAGTTTGATTCACTATAAGTTGTGGTAACGAGTTTACAAATTAGGTTATCCCATTCGGAAGCTGCCGTAACCATGTCTCATTACTCAATGAATAATTATCTAACGACACCTCGGAACTTCAATACATGCCACATTAGTAGGTGAATTTTGGAATCCCACTTTAATTGAGTGCTTCAAAACATTCATTGAAACCAACCACTGAACATAATAGGCTTAGGCCCTAAGTTATGCTTAACATTGTCCAATTGAAAATGATGAATTTATTTGACTTATCTCTTGATGGTTTTAACTATTTTACTGTTGAAAGAATCAGTTGCAAATAAAAGAGTTTTCTCATACAAAATTTAATTTGTGGGAACTAGGCTACAACAGTTGAGTTTATTCCTCAATTTCAATTTATCTTTTCAACATTTGACTTGTGTAAGGTGTTTGTTTCTCAAACAAGTATCCTATACATAATCATAAATGTAGTAGTTGTTTTAGAGGTTCTCATTGAATCACATCCTAATTTCTAAACTTTTACCTCAATTTACAGAAAAAGGCAATGGAGAGCATCAACTCTCGCCTTGCCCTCGTGATGAAGTCAGGCAAGTACTACCTCGGCTTGAAACAGACGCTGAAGACCTTGCGCCAGGGAAAAGCTAAACTTGTCATCATCGCCAACAACACTCCTCCTCTCAGGTCAGTCTTCACGCTTGAAAACATCCTTGATTCTATTTTTTATGCTTCTTGACTTTCAAATTCACCAAAATTATAACCATAGTAAATGAAAAACAATATGATGATTGCAGTCTATGGACTTGAAATTCACTAATATAGCCATAGCATTAAAAAAACGATGTGATGCGTGTTGATTTCAATTCTAGATAGAATATTATTATATTGAATTTTTCCAATTTTTTGCATTATACTTCACTGTGGTCAGTTACTGGAAAATATACCTATAATATATAATGTTGTAGGGTAGGTAAAATTGTGCTAGATATGTTTATTTATTTATCTTATGGCTTTTTATCGGTGGGGTGACCCTTACGGGTAGGTTCCATCTCGCCTAATTGCACAATGTTTATTGAATGAATAAGATTTGATATTGTCATCATCACATTGACATATCTATTTGTTTCCTGTCAAATCTTTGCTACTTTTTACTTGCTTAATTATTTAGCTTTGAAAGGAAATGCATTTTACACACACCCATAAATAGGCATTTGTAATTGAATTTTAATTGATAGTCTAATTTTAGTTATAAGTGAACTTTATTACAACCTGTACTTGAATAGAGTATTAATAATATATTAATACTATTGATATAATATATTGATAATACATTATAATATTAATAAGTTCTATTGTAATTGACTTTTGTTCATAATTAAAGTTTACTGTTTGTGCCAATAAAAATTTCTAGAGTTTAGCAGGGATTGATTGGTTAGCTCGGTCGAATCCAGCCATACTTTTGCCAATTCCCATAAGAGTTCGATTAAAAACATTCGATGTTGAGTGATACATTTCTAGCGTACAATTTGCCTTTGCCAGTGTTATTTTTTCATGCGCTTTTAAGCTTTTCAAGCAATACCAAAAGTAGATAGACTACTTTCAATGTTAGAAAAGGTATTTTTGATGTTGTTTCGCTTGAAATAACTTTGACAAATGAATGAATATTTACCTAAAATGTCAATAAGTCTTGTAATGGGTTTGATGTCTCTAAACTTTTCTATGTATGAAATGAATGATCCTTGTTTTTCAGGAAATCCGAGATCGAGTACTACGCCATGTTGGCCAAGACCGGAGTCCACCACTACTCGGGAAACAACATCGAGTTGGGAACCGCCTGCGGAAAGTACTTCAGGGTATGCACACTGTCAATCACCGACCCCGGTGACTCAGACATTATCAGATCTATGCCTTCAGAACAGGCCGCGTAATAGAATTTATGTGAATAAAATGTTTTTTAACTAATTTCTCGGGCTTCTTCTTACGTCTGTATGGTCCCCTAAATGTTGGGCTAGGCGTACACCGGTTAGTCAAGACAAGACGAGATTAGTCACAGTACTTCACATAGTTGCTTATGAAGCAACACACACCGATTAGTCATTGCATCGGTGTGTGCTGCTTCATAAGCAGCTATGTGAATTACTGTGACTAAACGTGACTAATTTCGTCTTGTCTTGACTAACCGGTGTACGCCTAGCCTAAGGTTTCGTTGATGCAACTGAGCTGCCGTCGTCACATGGAATTGAGAAACGAGTCACATGGAATTCAATCGGCCAGTTGCAAGAAAGTCCAATTGAATTAATCCACCGTAAAATGACGTCATTGCAACGCCGTAAGATTTTATAGATGACATGATTTTACAGCGGTTAATTTCATTTGAATTGGCTTGTAACTGGCTGATAGTGAGTAATCATCAAATCATTCATTATCAGTCCCTACGTCCACACTTTGTGGACGTGTATTTTTGTGTGCTGCATATGCTCAAGAATTGGTAGCATGCTTTGCAGCAAACAAAATCGACCAAGTGTGGACATAGGGAATTGTTTTCAATTTGTGTGAATATAAAATTAAGTCGTTTCACAGACGTTGAATCAAACGTAAATGGAGATTTACAAATTTATTTTCATGGATGTCCCTTTACATGCTTCTTTGCAATTATTCTAAATAACGAAATGATAATTGAAAAGCAGTACAAATTCAATAACACTATTTTAATGAATCTTATGAAGGTGAACAATAAACGAATTATCTAAATAAACATGAAATTGAATGATAAATTGAAAGAGAACCTGCATCTCATTTCCTCAATAATATAAAACTTCACTTGAAGCTTATCAACTAAGTAATCTGAATATTCGCTCTTGATATTATGTACAAATTTTACAGTAATTTATATACAGTTATTTGGCAAATTACATTTTACTTTTTTATTGTACAGTATTTCATCGTCTGAGTGAGCTCAAATGCTTTCATGAGTTATTTGAAAACTTTTTCTTGAATAATGGTTGCTTTCTAAAAAAAGGATAACAGAAAGTATTTAATCTAATGGCTTGAACTTTATAAAAAATCAGAGCGTTTAATCGAATAGAAAAAAATTGACAAATCTATAGAACTAAAATTAAAGAATCTACTCCAAGTTGAACAATAATAATGAATTAGTGATAGTGAATGAATCATTATTTTAAGACGATATTGTGACAGCTCACAGGATAGCATAGAAGAGAAATTTCTCAAACTATGATACATATCATTGTACTTATTCCTAAAAAAACATCGACATATATTACAAGGATTAAATTACACTTTCCTTGACAACTTTCAACAGAAGCCTACTGCATTGTAAAGTACTGGAAGGTTTTTCAATATGAGTTTTTGCAATAAATTTTGCCGTTTTACATTAGTGAATGAACGGTACACCCTAATTGCTAATAGGGTTACTAAACAAAAGTGGTTTAATAATTAACTGTAATTATTTTTATAATTTGAAAACTACGTTACATATTATTGAAAAATCTTGGATATTTGAGATGAAGATAATAATAAAGGTTATACTAAAGAAAAACAGTTTTCAAGATTTCTAGGATAATGAGTAACTGATTTGAATAGTTACGATATTGATAGGAAGACTTCATCTAGTAACATCTTACATTGTTGTCAAGTAAATTGTTAGTAACATCTATCATTTTATAGTACAGCAGCTGTTGACCTCAAGCTCAGCCAGTTAATGTAGTCTCAAACTGAAATAAAATATCGAGATGAAAATATTTCTGAAGTCACGAATATTATCAACTTGAGAAAATTCAAAGTCAACTTCGAAACTCAAATGGATAAGTTTGAAGCGTTGAAGAGTTTTGCTAACACTAGTTTCACTCCAAGTACAAATACCCTCCCACATTACAACGCAAGCATGTCGCTAACCATTACATCTTTTCTGGTTAATGATCATTCACCTCTGCTGATTCAGTCAAGTGGATGAAAACACAGGCACAGAGTTCAAAACGACTTCTGTTCATAATGTTAACAAATATTTCAAAGGTCTAACATGATAAATGTACGCCAGTGGTTTCATAGACATAAGGATCGTTTACACGTGCAATGATTCGCTTGCGACAGTATCAGTTGTCGCCAATGAGGTTAGTGGAGTCGCCCTATCAGGTTTTTTAGTCACTAATATCATTGTTGACAGCTCTGATACTATTGCAAGCAAATAATTGCACGTATAAACTCATTTACTTACACATGAATATCGTTAAAAGAGAATGATTGAGGGCCGCTTTCCCCAACGCTGCTTAAGCTATACATCTAGCTTAAGCCTGATTCGGAGAATAGGAAAATTATAGAAAAATATTGAGCTCAAGCAGCGTTGGGGAAAGCGGCCATGAGTAGGATAAAATTAAAAATTTTATCACTTACCTTGATGTTGAAGACATGGGTGTGATATTCAATGCGTTGAGTTGAGAAGTCGGTGTAGCATTGTAAGGAATTCGTCTGCCTTCATTCATCCTAGAATCAAAACCATGAAAATTCTAGAGACTGATTGCACAAAGCCAATTATAGTCAACTGCTGTAAAGTTACTTAGAGATCTACCTCGTGGACATTACTGTCAAAACTTTGCCACGTCGATAAATAGTAATTCTATTCTCAAAAGTGATATTGCGCTGGTGACGCTAGATGACGTAATTTTACTGTAATTCAAATTAATTGGTTTCGTAATGCAAGACCAATTTAAATTGAAGATCATTTGCAAAATTTTCAAGTTGTGCAAACTCAATTCAATTTTCATGATTGATGCAATGACTAATTTTTCGATCAATTTTGAAGACTTTATTTACAGTTAGAAAGGATCATTATTTAGATTTATAATCAGTGAATAGATTCTATAATTTTTAATCAATAAAATATGACCTTGAACCATAATCGTGGGTCCCATGATTTAATTATGATTTCACATATCGTTATACCTAGATTAATAAATAATTTGTTTTGATGTACTACCTACTGGTTGAATCTGAAATCATGACCCCTGGAAGGAATTTGTTGAGTAAACAGAAATTGCGCAATACCGATAAGAACAACATTGAATACCAACATTCTTTCTCCTCTTCCCTTCAGACATCAGGGGTCATCATTTCAGATACATAAAAGAGATATCAGGAAGACTAATAAAATAAAGTGGATTCACCAATTGTTGTTAAATTAAGTTCGGTGATTGTCATGGATACGATAATGAGAGAGAAGGTGAAGCTTTCGCGATCGGAAGAATTTAAAGATGTGAGAATAGGAAGACTTACTAATCGACGTCAGGAAAGCTAGGAAAACCCTATTTCCATATCTTATCAGTTTTAGGAAGGAGGGTAAACAAGCGTGAGAGATAAATTAAAAGTTGATGGCCAGGTACTGTCCTTGGAAGATTGAGACAGGATGGAACGAAGTGTTGGAAAGAGAGCGAGAAGTGAGGAAATATCACCAATCGGGAGTGGAGGAGAGAACAAGAAGATTGGAGAGTCTTATAATGCTAGAAAGGGCAGAAAGATGCATGGAAAGGAGGGTTTGGAAAAGATATTTTAAAAAGAGCACAAATGAAACTACAACGAAAAAGCAGACAAATGAAGAAGAAGCAAGGACGAAGAACGGAAGAAAAAGGAGAAAACTCGAGCAAAACCAATTAGAGGCGGTTCAAGAGAGCAAAACTTCAGAGGATTTATAACAAAGAATAGTTAACGAGAAGAAAAGATCTGGAAAAGGAAAAATTCACAAATTTAAACGGATTATCGATAAGAAACACTTCAGAATAGGAACGCTCAATGTGAGATCAATTTTGGGAGAGGACAGGATGATGGAATTCGAAGAAGCCCTGGAGGAGCACCAATGGGATATAATAGGACTGGCGGAAGTTCGGAGAAGTTATAATAGCATAGAAGAAAGGATAAGTGGTCATCTGCGCTGCCATTCTGCAGCAACAAGAGGACATCGCGGTGGATTCATAATCAAAGGGATTTGAAGAGTAACGTGGAAGAATTTCATATCAGACAGATTGGCGCTGCTTAGAGTGTACAAAGGAAATATAAAATTGTTGTTAATACAAGTTCATGCACCGACAGCGGACAGCTCAGAGGAGGAAATAGATGAATTGTATGAATCTTTAGAAAATATCATAGAAAACAGAAGAGCGGGAGAAACCTTGATTATTATGGGGGACTTCAATGCAAGAATTGGAGTAAGAGTCCCAGGGGAAGAAAACGTTGTTGGAGTATGCGGAGTTGGAATCAGGAATGAGAGAGGGGAGAAAATTATAGATTTCGCAATGACCAACAACCTTAAAATAATAAACTCATTCTTTGAAGGTCAATTAGAAGATAAGTGGACTTGGAAATCGCCTTTAAATAATGTTCACGAAATTGATTTCATAATTATGGAGAAAAATAATAGTATGATGAAAAAATTCGAGGTGATTAAGGACTTTAAGTTTGACTCGGATCACAGATTGTTGTTGGGAGAAATGATTTTTCCAAAAAGAAGATTTTTCATCTGCAAACAAAATAATATAAGAATAACTGAGTTGAATGAACAAGTATTTGTGAATAATCTATCAGAGGAATTGAATAGGAGGAACGTATATGTAGACAGTACCGTCAAGAGGTATATGAGTGGATAGGAAAGTCGATAGTAGCAGCATCAAATAGAACGAACGAACGTGCGCAGGGAGGAGGAGGAAGGAGAAGAAGAAGCCACAGACTGTCAGAAGAAACAAAAGAAATGATTGAGGAACGTGAAAGATTAAACAGAATAAGAGTGAAGTCGGAGGAAGAAGAAAGCAATGAGAATTGAGGAAAGAGGTTAGGAAGTAGAATCAGAAAGGAAATTAAGGAATATGAAGAGAAATTAATAAATTCAATCATGAATAGTACGGAATCAACAAGGGATATTAACAAACAGTTGTAAAACCAAGAAAAATGGACAATGTTGGACACAGATGACGGGAAAGAGACGGAAAGATGGAGAATAATAGAAAAGTGCCAGCCTTCTAAGAAAACTTGTATAGCGAGGGGAATGTTGTGAGAGGAGGGGAAATAACAAGAATACAAGAGCAAGAAAGTGATCTTCAGGAATTGGACATAATGGAAGACGAAATACGGCATGCCATCAAACATCTAAAAAGAAACAAAGCTCCCGGCGATGACGGCATTACAAATGAGTTGATTAAAGCTGGAATGGAAGCACTGAAACCCTTGAAACTACTATTAAATAAAATTTTGAGAGAAAGAGTAATTCCAGCAGAGTGGAAAAGAAGTAAAGGTGTTATTTTATTTAAGAAAGGATCAAGATCAGATGTAAAAACTATCGCCCATCACACTTACTTCAACTTTATGATATCGGCAATAATAATAAAGAACCGAATAATCAACAAAATTTATGAAAACCACTCAATAGATCAAGCCGGATTCAGACCAGGTTTCTCCACAGTTGATCAATTACCATACGCCAATCAGCTAATTGAAAATGCCAAGAATATAAAATTCCTCTATATTTAGGATTTGTTGATTTAAGGCTTTTGATAGTCTGAAACACAACAAAATGTGGGAGTCATTGAAGGAAGGGGTGGAAGGAGAGTATATTGAAGTAATGGAGAGTTTATATGAAAATAGTGAGGTATACGTTGAGCTGGAGAGAAAAGGAAGGAGTATAAAGGTGCAAAAAGGCGTCAAGCAGGGATGCCCGTTATCTCCAGTAATCTTCAACTGCTGTTTGGAGCATGTTTTCGATCAATTGAAATGGGAGAATAGAGGAATGCTAATTAATGGTTTCAACTGAATAACCTGCGATTTGCTGATGATGTGATGTTGGTGGCTGGAAGTGCTAGGAGATGACGGAAATACTGAATGAATTAATAGAAGCCAGCAAAGGATGGGTCTTCAATTGAATGCGAGCAAAACGAGAGTGATGACAAATTCCAACAAGGAGGAAGTAATGGTGTCATGCCATAGATTACGTCGAGGATTATGAATACTTAGGTCAGCTTCTTTCTTGAAAACCGAACTGTAAAGGAGGTAAAACAGAGGATCAACAAAGGTTGGAAGAAGTATTGGTCTTTGAAGAGCATAGTCATAGGTGACTTCTCAAACTATCTTGAAGTCAAACGTTTTGAGGAAGTGCATATACCGACAATTTTATATGGCGCGCAGACCTGGTCATTAACAGTGCAGCTGGACAGGAGACTTGAAACCACTCAGACGAAAATGTCGAGGAGCATTCTTGGTCTTCGTTTGAATCAACGAGTCAAAAACTCCCAAGTTCTACGGCAGGTGAGAGTGAAATATCTCCAAAAGAAGCACATCTCGTCGATGGAAATGGGCGGGCCACGTGGCGAGGATGGCGCCAGATCGTTGGGCGTAAGATATGTATGAATGATTCCGCGCGACAGGAGAAGATCGAGAGGACGCCCGGCCATCAGATGGAGGGACGAGATAACTCAGCGTGGAGATATGTGGCCAACAACAGCCAGGGATAGGAGAAGGTGGCAAAAGTTATGGACAATTTGTAAATTTTGTAAATAGATGGTTTAAAAATTTTTGTTTTTATTCCGAAGTTATGTTGTAGTAGCTGCCAACCACAAATTACCTCAGTTGAGAGGCTTTTTGTTCAATTTATGAATGTCAATAAAGCTATATTATTAATGTATTCCCTTCTGATTGAATCTGAAATCATGACCCCTGGAAGGAATTTGTTGAGTAAACAGAAATTGCGCAATACCGATAAGAGCAACATTGAATACCAACATTCTTTCTCCTCTCCCCTTCAGACTTCAGGGGTCATCATTTCAGATTCAACCAATACTTCTGGAGTAAGTCTTCTTTCGGATCAAAATTATTGTGAATTACTTTTTTGTCTTCGTAAATTTTGAGCATGCAATAAAGGTAAATCTAATTTTAATTATCTCCAATTTGTAGTTAATCTTTTCTTGCTCAACAACTCACAAAGAATGGACAACTACAAAACAAATTACATCTGCAATTTAAATTCAAATTTTATTATAATAAAAGATAACTTCTTGCTATTCAGTACTTACACTATTTGAGTCGCGGACGCGTTTTGAACAATGGTGTTCATCCTCGACGCTTTGAGCTATTTGACTCAAATAGTGTAGGGCCTAAGTACTGTATAGCAAGAAGTTATCTTTTATTCTATTAATCTCTGCAGTACACGAAGTATGGATATCCACAATAATCAAATTATATGTTACTCAAATTACATTCAGAATTTGGGAAAATTCTGTACTATGGATGACAACAACAAAACTAATACTCCCACCCATGTTTAAGGAAGACTTGTGTCTTACCTTCATTGGGTGCGTATATTTCCCTCATAAAAAATTGTTTTGTTTTCACTTTTCTGTAATGTTTTTTGAGGAAATAAATTTATTTATTTAATAAAATTGGATCCAACTTGAGTTGGGCACCTTTCTACTTACAAGTAGTTATTGTTGACTGGAGTGTAGGGTGATTGGCTGATATTGGACGCTGGAGTCATGTTGATGCTTTCTTTGGTAATGGCCTGGTCGCGGTATCTACCACTGTGATAAGCCTCCCCCGTCTGAGTGCTGCACATGCTAAATGGAGACATGTCTCCATTCTGCGAGAAAGGCTGGTTTGATCTCATCACCTTGAAATAAATCACAAATTTTATTAGAAAATTCACAAATTTTATTTTAAAATTCGCATTTTTTTAAAATCAAAAAGTAGTCGCAAACCGCCAGAGTAAAGCCTGGTTTTCATTAGTAGAGTTAGTGGTAGAGTAACTAGCATACTAACGCTCTTAACTCTACAATGGTCGAGTAGCTGTTTTAAAATACCAAGTAAGTAGAGTAGAACAGTTTTCAGAGAGTTCACAAGATAGTTAGTACCCGCCCAGGGAACTCTACCACTAACTCTACTAATGAAAACCAGGCTTAATGCTCGTTGCTCTATAATATATTATGTATTTATATCTATATAGAATGGCACAGCGTGCTACCGGTATATATTTCAATTCAATTCAGTTCATCAATCGTTGACCAGCTTTGATGCTGGACAGAAACAGGCTCCTGGATTGGAATTATTATAGTGTGGTGTACTGTGTATTAAAGTTATAAATCTAGTGTTTGATAATCTTTTCTCTTTCTTACAACTTCTAAAATTTGTGGAACAGGCCCCTGCTTAGTTTCCTCAAAAACCTACCCTGTGTCATGCATTCAAAACAAAAACCTTACATTCTTACTTAACAAATCTTATATTAATGTGAACATCCAACATCAATAGAACATTGGAGAATCGATAATTCATATTTCAAATTCACTCACATTAGCTACCCTTAAATTTTGCATTACCGGCTTTTCCATGGTTCTTGAAGTAGAATACTGGCTGCCTTGAGACGATCCTGCAGCATTTCCTCGCAGAATTTCTATCTCCCTACATTGGGAACAAAAGATGACGTAAGTTTTCAGAGATGTATTGTTGCAACGGTCAAAAATTTATTGAAATACTGTATCCCTAAGATTGGTTGAGTCTTATATTTTAGTTATATTGATAACTTATCATTTTGATTGCCGGTATGCTTGTCGTTAGAATAGATATCCTCATAAAAAGTATTTTTTAACGGTATGACATATTCTTGTAAAACAAAATTTTCTGCTAAGGATTATGCATTCACATGCCTATAGAATATAACATGATAAAATATAAAATACAACTAGAGTTTGAGTGGAATTGAAATGTATAATTCCCAAGCTCGAGCTTGCTCTTTTGGGGAAGTAGTTTCTTATGTTCTTATTTGTATTATACTGTATTGTGATTGATTCATTTTTGCTGTTTATTTAAAAACTTGTATTTGTAATTTTATAAGAAATAAATTTTCCTAACTTCACACCTAGATTATCTTTTCCTATGACTTTCCGTTCAAGTATTCAGCAAAGAAAGAAACGATACTTTATTAAACATTATTTTCATCAAATAATTACGGTACGTTACCTTATGGCTAACTGCAACTTCTTTGTGATTTTTGCTCGCATTTCCATCTCCTGTTTGAGTTTTTGTTCCAGTTTACCGATGTAGAGTTTAGCACGATAGTATTTTTCAACCTAAAATCATAATTGAAAAAATTCAATAAAAAAAAATTTAGTAGGTTAACTAGATATAGAAACATTTATTGAAAAACGATGGAGATTTATTACATTTCAACATTCAAAATCGAATTAAATTTGCTTTCCTATATGAAAGTGTAGACACAGACTAATAAAGATACATACAAGAAAATAGTTTTAAAAAACTGGAATAGCAATAATTAACTGATAGTGAAATTCAGGTGATAGAATTACTATATAGGTTTATAGCAAAATAAAGTGCGATAAGCTATTCTGTATTCATGATTAGCTTGTTCGTATTACCTTATGTTTGAGCAATTGTATGAATCTAACCCTGTGTCCTTTCTGGAATTCAATCGTTTTTGTAAGTTGAGTAAGCAGATCTTGTGGATCATCGAAGAACATTTTAATCTCGGGTTTTATCTGAAAAATAATTTAAATTATAATTATTATAAATATTATAATAATTTACAGTACCTTACCTTACTCTACAACTGCAAATTTTGTAGGAAAAAGTTCGCTAAAATTGTTAAAAGACCTATCAAAAATACAGAAAAAAATTAGAAATAAAGTTGAAGTAAAGAATACTGTCTTCAGAATGTATTATTCAGAATATTCTGTATGTAATCAACTGATATGAAATATTCAATATCATTAGAATAAATATTAATACGTTCTTTTCAAATATAATAAAATATATTATTTCCAAATATAATGAAAGATATTATCTAGCTATTAATATAATGTATAAGTTACATTAATAGAATTGATGAAATTTTAACTTTATTCAACTTACATCCGTTTTATAAATTAAAACTGATTTACCTGGGGCGATAATTCAATGGTGGTCACATCTTTGGCCTTGCAATACTGGCAGGCTTCCATGCTATCTGAAAAAGTGAAATTTCATTAAAAAAATTATATTCTGTACAGAATCACAAGGAGTGTAATTTATTGAAGCAGAACTATACACATTATTTGAGGGTCTACTAAATATAATATTTATGATTATTTTCATATTGAAGACTAATTCAAATTCAATTGTCTTAGCTTCCAGAATAGAAATATAAGTTGAGCTATTTACCTGTTTTCAAGCAATTTTGACAAAAAATATGCCCGCACGATGTCAGTCTGAAGAGTAATTTTCGGCTATTCTCATTTGGCTGCACAGCGCATGAATTGCAATGAACCCAATCCATTGTCAAACAAATTAAGAGCACAGTATACTCACAATTCTGCAAATAAAAGAGAATCAAGATGAAATGATAAAAAAAATATTGAAATAAGCAGGTAAGTTATATGATAATATACAATGGAAATTGATTATTATCTATTGACAATATTCAATTTCATAGAAGAACAAGGCGTAACGATCGAACCTAAACGGGATAAAAATCCATGTTCAAAAGTGAAAATAAAATTGTACCGGTACGGTATATAGGCATAGGTACCGGTTTATAAAAACAGGAATATCTCTGTCATTTAGCCATTTCATAGGAAACATTATGAAGTATTGAAATAAGATTATTAGACTAATAATTTTCATCTGCTTATATTTATAAATATAGTATAGCTTATAACAGATTATTAATTCAAATCTACACTACGCAATACCGTCATGATTAGACTACAATATGTCATTTTGGATCAGATACGTCTTTAAACTTGAACGTGAATATTCATCTATCATTCCATTAAAAATGTTTTATATTTTATCGATTGATTAAAAATAAACTGTAATTCAAACAATTTTATAATAAGAAGATCTCCTAGCAAACATTCCAAGAATAGAAAATATCACATGCGAATCACTTTTTTTGTTCAGAAGTCTACAATCAACAATATTGAAATTAACTTACAAAAAACTCGCTTTAAAACGATGCAATAGATTATAAATTACTCTGAAATACAGAAATTTTATAAACTTTTACAAGATTTATCAATAAACTTCACAGTAAACAGTAAACTAACCTTCGTCTGGCAAACACTTTTGAAAATCTTTACAAGAAGGATTAAAAATGGCTACCTCATTTACAGCGCACTCTACTGAGCAAATTTTATACTATCATAGCGTCGTGCTCGCTCACGCTGAAGACAAGATCAGCTGTTTTGATTTTGGGATTTTGAGACGGTAACCTCTAAACTCTGGTAATCTATTTATTGCTTTTTGAGTCATTTTAAATTTTGTAAACATTTCAAATTTACTGAAAGTTAAATAGTGCAATCAATAATAATTTGTGATATTCATTTTTTCTCGTATTTTCTGCTTTATTTCAAGTCATACGACAGCCTGAATTTACATTGGAGTGCGCGTGAAATTAGGTTAAGTTACGTGGTACCATTCCCAAGTGCTTGAAGCTAAAAATTTAGTGAAGTTTGATGTTTCTCATAGATTCTGCCAAGATATATAATTATGTCTAGCTCTGACAAACATATTGACAGGGATTTGGATCTTTCCAATGCTGGTAGAGGAGTTTGGCTTGTAAAGGTAAATAATACTTACTTCCTATTAAAATACATACGGTGCACACAATTTCAATTCAAATATTGAATGTATCAATAGGTTTTAATGATTGGACAATACCATGAATTGTAAATGACTTATATTTCACCTAGTATTATTCGAATGATCTCAGACTTAGATTTCAACCCATAATCATCATTATTCCTGACTGAATTCAATACTGTTGATAGAAAATTATTTTGTTAATCATTATGCTATTCATCAAAAGTTTTCACTTATTTCAGGTACCGAAATACGTTGCAAACAGATGGGAGAAGGCATCGAGCACTGTAGAAGTTGGAAAGCTCAAAATCTCCAGGTATTGTTTTATTTATTGAGCCTATTTTGGATTCATGAGCCACTACTGTGTTATGTGATTGAATAATTATCCACTGTTGTGTTATTCCAGTGTTTTATGTTCGATATTGCTAGAATTGCTATAACGAGCGAGTATTGTATCGAGATTGGGACTTGAAATGTCAAATTTTATTCCTTTTTCATCGAAGAATAAGTATTCATCAATAGAATGATAAAATGAAAGAATTGAAGGAAAGTATGATTATGATAAGTACTGTGATTGTTTATCTTTGAATTTTTCTTAACAGGACTCCTGGTCAGAAGGCCCAAGTTTCACTCTCGCTTTCTGAGTCAATAATGTGCCTAAAAGAGCCTGGGGAAGAGAACATTCCCAAAGAACATCGTCTTGATGTTTCCATGGTTACCAGGCAGACATTGGGCGTGTTCTCACACTACACTCGTAAGTTATTAAATAAAATTAATTGAATTATTTCACAAATAACATTTCATTACAAGCGTGTATTAAATTTTTTAGCAAATCCAACTTTAAAAAGATGTCAAAAGAGAAAAGACCAATCTCTACTAGAATAGTTTGCACGGGTGCAAATAGAAACACAATCTATGATACTTGGCACATGTTACGTACATTGATAATAATTTTGTTTGACAAGTTTGAAATTAATTTTGTTTGATAATATTGTTTGTAAAAGACACATGCTGAAAACCCAAAGATTCTCCAATGTTTATGAATTCTAAATACAGTAATTTAATTGACTGCTTTAAAATCAGAAGGCTAGCGCAAGAGTTTTAACTTAATTTAGCTACAAAATCGATATTGGCTAACGTATTTTGACAATTTGATATTTTAACATACTTGTTATTAATATTATGCTTAAGGAAATTAAGATTGACTATCTATTTCATTCAAATTTGTGTGCAATCATTCTTGGATGTACTTTGTCTATTTTTTCTATTATTTCATGACAAATTGATTTGATTTGAGAAACACTTTGAATTAGTGAAAGAGAGCACACCTAATTTTTTTATTAATTTTTTCCACAGCTAATCCAAATGCAGATACAATTGTTCCAGAACCAGAAAAACTGTGCCTTGAAGGAAAAATTGTCCAAAAATTGGAATGCAGGCCTTACGGTATGTCTCTGAAATTTTCCGCATTTCTCGTTATTACACTTCCTTGTAACTCTTTTTTTCTATATTCCTACTTATCGTTCCTTTTGAATCAGTATTTATCTAAATGAAGTATTTAATTATTTTACGATATAACAGGTTCAGAAAGCTTGCGTCAGGAGTTATTGAAGACCACTCATCTTGTAGTTATTGAAAACTTTTTTGTGATGCCCACATGAGCTCTAGGCTAGTCCGTGGGTAATGGGAGGGGTGATGATGAGAGATGACGGCTGCTTTTTGCTTTCTAGGAAGATGGAACCGACGGCTTAACGTCGCCTCCGACAGGAACAATAAGTCACATGAATAATTGAATCATTTTTATCCAATCATTGAATTATTTATAAAGGAGAGTACTGCGTACAGACTTATGCTCAAAACTGTTCCTCTTCCAATATACATGAAGTGAATTGTTAGACAATAGTATGCTGTGTAATATGTTTAATATGAAACTGTTTAATGATCATTTTCAATCTGTTTTCCAGCGGACAGTTGTTATATGAAATTGAAAATGGATTCAATTAAAAAAGCAATGGTGCCAAACAGACAAGTAAAGCAGCTAGACAAAATCGTCCAGAACTACAAACCAGTATCGGATCATAAGTCAAATGTAAGTACTTTTTATTCTAATTGATTCATTTTTCTCATACCAATATTCCAGAGGAACTTGGGAACTCGTAATGAATTGGGTGGCAGAGGCGAATCGAACCTTTCCTTGATTTATCGTTTGTTTTGTATCGATATTCGATACTGCCCAAAGTCCGAGAGAAATTTCTACGAGCATGACAGGCGAAAACAGATTGGATGCTTTATTCTCTACTATTCATTGTTTTCTGTTCACTATTCTACTATTCACTGCTTTATTCACTATTATTCTCTACTATTCAATGTCTTCAGTATTCGCCCCTGCTAGTCGTGTAAGCAATACTTCAATAACGCTATTGTTATCAAGAATATCCCTACAACTCGATCACCCTCTTCCTTTTAATATTTTTGTCCTTCATTACACCAGTTTGTTTCATTATTTGAAATTATGCATGACCAAAGGGACAACGCTAAGTTTTGAGCAGTTCAAATTCTACCACCTATTTCGACTAACTCTACTGAGAATGGTGGAGGTGGAACCTAACTTACACAGCTTCGTGTTGAAAGAAATTTCTCTCAAACTTAATGAAATTAAGTCTTTAATTAATTCAATGTAAATTAATTATTTCTCTTAGACTTGAAGAAATCTCTATGAACCATAATTGGGAAAATCGAAAAGCTGCTTTCAAGTTGCTAATTACAATTGTTGCTGAATTTCAGTTGTTCAATTTATAATCATATTTTGAAAATTCTTTGAAAGTATCAAGTTGAAGACATATGCTTTTAATCAATTTCATGTTTTCTAAAATATCATATAGAACTATAAGTAGTATCAAGTTTAAATTTGCTTTTGGTCAAGTTGCCTGTTACATATCAATATTGCTCCTATTGTTTATAGTATATTGAAATTTGCTTTTAATCAATTTTTATTTTATCATATTGCTCCTATTTTTGAAAAAAGTATCAAGTTGAAATATGCTTTTAATCAATTTCACCTGTTTCAAAATATCATATTGCTCCTATTTGTGAAGTAGTATCAAGTTGAAATTTGCTTTGATCAATTCTACCTGTTTCAATATTATATTATCATTTATTGCTCCTATCTTTGAAGTAGTATAAAGACAAAGTTTTTTTTTCATTAATTTTATCTGTTCCAATATATCATTGCCCCTATGTATGAAGTAGTATCACGTTGGAATTTGTTTTTGACCAATTTTTCAGATCGAGTACGAAGAAAAGAAGAAATCGGAAGGCAAAAAGGCTCGTGAAGATAAGGATGTGGTACTAGAGATGATATTCGCCGCGTTCGAGCAGCATCAGTATTACAATATCAAGGATTTGGTCGTCAAAACTCGTCAGCCTGTGGTATGCACAATTCACTTTCATTTCAATAACAAAATCATTTCATGTTATTCTCCTGCACTCAGGCTTATGCCTCTGCAGAGTTTTCCCTACATTTATATAAAATGTTTTGAATGCAGAATTCACTTTCATTTCAATAACAAAATCATTTCATGTTATTCTCCTTCACTCAGGCTTATGCCTCTGCAGAGTTTTCCCTACATTTATTTATGTTTTGTATGCACAATTCACTTTCATTTGAATAACAAAATCATTTCATTTTATTCTCCTGCACTCACGCTTATGTCCTCTGCAGTTCTCTACATTTATCGTTTTGAATGCAGAATTCACTTTGATTTCAATAACAAAATTATTTCATGTTATTCTCCTTCACTCAGGCTTATGTCTCTGTAGTTTTCCCTACATTTATTTATGTTTTGTATGCACAATTCACTTTCATTTCAATAACAAAATCATTTCATGTTATTCTCCTTCACTCAGGCTTATGTCTCTGTAGTTTTCCCTACATTTATTTATGTTTTGTATGCACAATTCACTTTCATTTCAATAACAAAATCATTTCATTTTATTCTCCTGCACTCAGGCTTATGCCTGTGTAGAGGTTTCCCTACATTTATTTAGAATAGAATGGAATTATCCATCTACAATTAGGCCTTTTAAGTAGACTTTTTCTCTATTAATTAATTTTACTGTACACTATCTCTTATTACATGGTTCCCTCTCTCTTATCGCATATAAGAGAGTGAAATAATGAATAACTTGTGTGTGTATCAGTGTGTTGTTGGCAGTTCTATCTGGAAGAGGTTATGATAATTATTTTTTAATTTAAAAAATAATTAAAAAATGAATTAAAAATTTAATGAATTTAAAAAATGAATGTTTTTATCATTAATAAGTTGAAATTCAGTATGATGAACTACTTAGGCCCGTATTATCAATCACAGTTTAAACGACGTTTAACTTAAACTAGCTTCGGCTCTTGATATACGAGCGACATTAATTTTTCTGGGCATGCGTCAGTAACGTCGGACCAATCACAGAGCATTGTGACGTCGGACCAATCACAGAGCATTGTGATCATCTGTGATTGGTCAAGTGTCATTAACGCATGCGCAGGAAAATTAATTCCAGTCGTATATCAAGAGCCAAAGGTAGTTTAACTTGAACAACTTTTAAACTTTGATTGATAATACAGGCCTTAAACTAAAATGATGTTTTTCATATTTTCCATAAGGGGACATTGGATGATTTGGCGAGGCGGAACACTCGAGAGGGTCTCCACGCCAAAAAAGCCACAAGCTTAATAATAATCATTATTATAATTATTATAAGTTGTGTATTATTTTCAACATTATTATTAGGCTAGGCGTACACCGGTTAGTCAAGACAAGACAAGACGAGATTAGTCACGTTTAGTCACAGTACTTCACATAGTTGCTTATGAAGCAACACACACCGATTAGTCATTGCATCGGTGTGTACTGCTTCATAAGCAACTATGTGAATTACTGTGACTAAACGTGACTAATCTCGTCTTGTCTTGTCTTGACTAACCGGTGTACGCCTAGCCTTAAAGATTACCTGTGTCTTTCGATAGGTCTATCTGAAAGAGATTCTAAAGGAGGTATGCAACTATAATGTTAAGAATCCTCATAAAAATATGTGGGAACTGAAGCCAGAGTACAGGCATTACAAAGATCCGGAGCAATCCTCTTCGCAACAGCAACCTTCCACATCTGACTGATAACTGAAAATTATTTTAAACTTATTTGAAAATGTTGCATGCATGAGATAGTGTGAGAGTGCAGGTTCAGTGATATTGAGGATGTGCTGTATTCTAAACGAAAACAATACAATCGACTGTAGGATAAATTAATTTCAATTTTGTTTTACAAGGAACTATGTAACCAACAATTCATTTATTTAAGCTCACTAGTTTTACCATTTCATTGGTTTGCCTGACCACCAAGATTTGTATGAATGAAACTTAAATGAATGAATAATTTATAAATTATTCATGATTTGTGTTAACTATTCATAGTAAAATAACTTTTGAAGAATAGGATGGATTTTCTGTTGTTTATTCATTCATATATTAATTTGTTTGTTTACTTTTTGAGCCGTTTTATTGGCTGCACTGAATACCAAGGACATTGAATTGGAGAAATGTTTGAATAATTATATAATCAGATTCATTTAATTTGACGTTTGGCATTAGATAGATAGATGGATAGAGAAATATTATTTCTTTGCCATCTTACTCTACGGTCATCAGCAACGTCAAGAAATAATATCTCTATCTATCTAATGTCAAGGGTAACATTAAATGAATCTGATTATAGGTTTCATTATTATTGTTCTACTCATTATTTATTCATAGCATTCAAATGTCTGTGAGAATTTCGGTTTTTAAAAGTGAAAACAATGAATAATCACCATCGTTCAAATTCATCATTATTGAGTGGAATTGATATCTGAGCCATGAAAATAATATTAGAGTTTTTCTATTTTCCAAATTCGAGTGGTGAATTAATGTGTGGATTATAGCATAATTTTGTATTTTTTAATGTCTCTGATAAGCGATGATATTAAAACAAATTTTAACCGTAGGACTTTCATTTTGTATGTAAGTGAAGACTGAATTATTAGGAGAAAACCCCTGGTTCTCAATTCTCAACTCTCTTTGAAAATTGTTTGTATCTATTTGATTACTAATTAGTTGACTGACCAATTTATTATTCAAGTCATCCCACCAATTCAGGAAATAAATCCTCAGAAATAAATATGTATTAACTGATGTGTTTGACGTGTTCAATTCGTTGAATTACTGTATTCAAGATTAAGCAAATTACTACCCGAAAAATAGCATTTTCATGGAAAAATTTACAACTATTTTAGATATGAAATAAAAGAAGTTTCTCCCAGAATACTATTATCTATACATTTATATCTTGATTGTCGTGTTTATTTGTTTACCGATTGAAGAGAATATACTTTTCTAAAACAAAACTACAGTATTCTTTTTTTGCTCCTATCCTTCAACTCATCATGTGTACGGTATGAAAAAATTCTACAAGTAATTATCTTTTCATGAGGCTGTTTTATAAAAATGTAGAAGTCCTGTAATACAGGTGAAAGATAACACAATAACTAGACATGCACAGCACGGCGTATTATATGACAAGATATAAATCTAGTATGCGTTTGACTTTTTCCTGTATTTCTGGACTTCTATTGAATTGAATTGATTGCCAAAAACAAAATACATGTGCAAAAATATCGACCAAGTGTGGACATAGGGATTGAAATAAATTCCAATAGTTCTTTCCTTATTAATAAGTCGATGATATACTTTGGTTAACGTTGAAAGTAATGTACATTCATATACATTGTTATCTTGACAGTTGACCCGTTGAAAGGAAAAAAGGAAACCACCATACTGATAAAATTCACTGGAAATACTGCTTATTGCTTTGCATATTTCCTTCTCGCTCTCTCTCTCTTCCAGTCCGTTTTATCTCTTGTTTCTCTTTCTTATTCGCCAGCGTGTACTGATTTTTGTGGAAGCCGAAGTACAATCAGTTGTTATTCAGTTGCAATATGACTCCTTCAGAAGTGTACCTATTTTGACCAAAGTCGTTTCCTTTTTTCAAGTTTCCTATGCAGTTTGCACAAGATGTATTCTATTTGTATTTAATTTTTAATTGGTGAGCAGTTCATAAAAATATTCAAGCCAATATAAAAATTCTATGATGTAATTTATCTTGGGGATTGAACCAGCCTGTCGGTAAGTAGCCTACTATTCATGAACTAAGTTACTCAATGTTTAAACTGCAATGAAATAACACACTGTATCTCGGCATTTGCTCCATTATTCGATCAACTTAATTTTCCTAGAAGTAATGCAAAATATAAGGGATCCCAGCAATATTATCGATACAATAATATTGTAAATAGAAGATTACTGAAAACCCTTTTCTTTGAAAGATTTTACTAGGTAGACATAGGTACTACGTCAACAGCCTCTTGAATTCAAATTTTTCTTGTTTCTTGGCTGTTATTTCTTTTATTTTTCCAGTTTCATTTCCATCAAGCTGTCTGCTGAGACTGGGATTTAATTGAAATACCACTGCTGCTTAAAGCAGTTTGCTCTAGATCTAGATAAATTGAACCCAGATCAGATTGATCTAGAACAACTTGATGTAGGTTCAATTCCATCTATGTTCAATTTGATCTAGATTCAATTTCATCATTAAAAATTGTAAAAGAGGTTATTTGAATGTATATTGAGGATGAGTATGAATTATACAGAACTAGGCTACATAATTTTCGGATTGT
Source organism: Laodelphax striatellus (assembly GCA_017141395.1). NCBI lineage: Eukaryota > Metazoa > Arthropoda > Insecta > Hemiptera > Delphacidae > Laodelphax > Laodelphax striatellus. The sequence goes on from CM029542.1 coordinate 13,750,231, forward strand.
TGATGATTCTAGGCACCATGCGACATAAAAACATGCTGTGGGCACCCATGGTGATAAAAATTCTATGCAGGTTAATTTGAATTTCAGACTATGGAGAATGATTGGGGTAAGGTGAAAAAAAAACAACTGGAGGCGGCATATTAATTGTTAGCTTAATGTGTGTTGGTTCAAGAGAAAGAGCTTGTAATTGTAGACGAAAAATAGAGAGAGGCAGTAGTGAACAAGGAATTTATATTTAAGAAGGGGAGGAGAGAGAGAGAGAGAGCGCGAGAGATAGTTTGAGAAAGAAGCCAGAGCTACTAAAGGATAAAGAGAATGTGAATTTGTATAATAATATTACTGAGAAAATAAAGAGAATATTGACAAAAACAAGAAAGAGCGAACCAAAAGAGAATTGAATTATTGGTGAAAGAGATTATAGACAAAGATGGGAGAGGAATGGTGATTGGAAACAAAAAGAGACAAAAAATTATTGATAGCTTGAATTGGTGGGGAAGAGCTAGGCCTAGTTAACATATTTGCTTAGCACCTGCTCTATGTTAGTTAATGCTGTTTGAACATAGGCCTAGTCATTCCGTTCTGCTATTTCAACTGTGTATAGGTACCATTTATAGAGTACAGAGCACACTTAAATTAATTTTGAAATGAGTTTTTAGTGAGTCATCATCATCACTTTATAATGAAGCAGTGTATCGGGCAAAAAACGCGTGATTGTTTTTGAATTCCAAACTTTATTAGTGTTTAGTGATTGAAAATTAGATTCCATTATAATTTAGATAAGCATTATCTGTGGAAAAAGTTTCTTTGAAAAGCTCTAAACAGTTTAATACTTGTGTAATAGTGTTCGAAATGAATATAAAAGTAGATGAGAGTTAGTTAAGTGTTCAGACATTTTGATTTTGTCTCCATCTATTACATGCAGTTCACACCTGAATAAATAGATCAGAACAATTGAAATTTGATAAATTTTTCTGATTTTATAAAAGGTTTCAAACAGTTGAGAATAAGAGACAATGATGTGAAGTGTAGTGAAGTGTGATTCAATGAGATTCATTAGGTGAATCCATGACTTTTAATGACCAATGACTAAGGTATTTATCAAATACAGTATTTAATTTTGAATGAATATCTTGATACATTGTCAAATTAGTTTGAAATAACGTAAGTTAAATTATCTACTATTTCCAAGTACTGGACAGCTAGTGTTTTAGGCTAAAAATAGTTGTACACGGAAGTCACACATGTTTAACAGAACTGTACTGTTACTCAAAAACAATACTGATAGAATAAAGATTTTTCTGAGGGTGATGCCCACATGAGCTCTAGGCTTGTGCGTGGGTAATGAGAGGGGTAATGATGAGAAATGATGACTGTTTTCAGGCCGTCGGGACCGACGGCTTTTTGTCTCCTCCGGAAGACGGTAGTGGCCGTTTTTTGTTGTCAACATGAAATTGACAATTTCCAAATGAGTTATCCCATCAAGAAGTTCCTGTACATCTTGAATAAATCTAAAGTTAAACACCAATTTAATATCTTGAGCAGTGGGCCTACATAAACGTAGACAAAACAATCGAAACAACTAAATCCTTGATAGAAACTGAGAGTGACCAGCTTTTGAAGATTGTTTTGGTATGACTGAAATTTGACTTGAAACTTTGGAATCAATTCTTAGGGTAGGCCTTCAATATAGAAGTTTTTAGACTCTTCAGCCTCTTCAGCAAAAAACGTATGTAGATGCTACATAATAGAGATATACGGCTGAATTATAATGCATATAAAGAGATTAAGGCTGAATACAGAACTCTCCCATCTTATTCTATTCAGTTTAACATTTGCTATTTCCATTAAATTTTCTTTCAATGGATTTAGATTCTTTCAAATGTATTGTACAATACAATGATACTTATTGTACTCCATAAAACTACTGCCTCAATGTACAGCATGAGCTAATTATTATTGCTCATGAACAGATGTAGAGAAACAAGCATACAATATTAAAAAGATCAGGAACAAACTATCTATTCAAAACAGCAATGCATTATTCAAAATGCTTTGAACTGCATTCAATGACGTTATTTAACATGGTTCCAGTTTTGCATTAGCATAGTTCAAGTCCAAAATAAAACATTATCAGCATAAAATTTCATTTATTTGAAATATTGATGAATTTTGGTCCCAGTTATTATTGAATGATGAGCTCACAATGAGTTGATTTTTTCATATTCTATTGTTTGCAATTTATTTCTGCTTCTTCTGTTCATACAACTTATTTATTCACTGGTTCTTTCTATTATTATAAAAACTACATTCAGGAAAAAACACTATAATACGATTCTAGAGTAAGCCAACAGCGTAAAGCCATAGAAAAAGCATACTCCTTGACGTATGCTTTCTCTATGGTAAAAACGCCGTTAGCTCTGTTCAAATTTGACGCAAACTTAATCAATACTCTATCCAGCACACTGGTTCCTAGCAGTTCTAACAAACGCTTAGAGATGACGCTGAGTTTATTTTACATATTTCACCCCTTAAACATTATTTTTCCAAATAACAAAAGAGATCTGCACATCAAGGACCGCTCACCTTTCTTTTGGCGCAAACAGCATCTAAATTGGCCCAATATAATGGCCATATCGGCTGTCATTAATTTTGCAAAACTCTTTTAATATAATATAGCCTAATAGTATTACATTATAAGGTTTTTAATTAGTGTTCAATAAAGTGGAATTGACAAGATTTATCAATTATCGATTTTAATTCGATTTATATTAAAAAACGTTTTTCATTAGTAGATAAACGAGTAAGGCAAGAAGTCAATTTTGAAAGAATTATACAGTAGTAATTATAGAAGGATTACATAGTTATACTGTATTCGAGACTCTGTATACAGCTTCTAATAATATTACACATTATTGAATCACAGTGGAACAAATATTGACGTATATTAATTAGGCTATGCATGAATTATTGTCGATCGTACTGACTTGCGTTTACATAATGCACTATTTAGAGATTCTTCTGTCGTTTCATGGGTATTGCAAAAAGTATTGCAAGAGTTGAACAGTTTGATTGATCAATCAATCAATTTTAATCTATTCAATTTTAAATTTTAATCATTCAATTGACTGGTTTTATTCATTTCCTGGAAAGGCCAGTGGCATACTACCGAGGGTATGGAAACGGGAGATGATAATAATGATTAGAAGTTTCAAGATCACAGAGACATTCTGCCAATGATTTTCTACTATTTGAAACCATTTCCGTATTCCTAACTGCATAAATAGCGTTCAACAGTAAAATATATATTTTCTTTTCTTTTCCATGCTTTCTGAACTAACATGCTCACTGAATTCCTTTTCAAAACTAAAATTAATACAGTACTACTTGTTTTGTCAGTGATTCTCTGACAAATGAATGAATTTCAAAAAGTAATAACTTCTCTCGTAATACTATTTCAAGAAATTGTGAAACGCATGTCAAGACCAAGAAAATGGCTGCCTTTGAAAACGAAATGGCGGAACCTAATGAGACTACGATGAAGCTCTGTGATTGGACGAGACCTCGCACTCCCACTTTCCGGGGAAGCTGTCCAATGGGAGTCGAGCATTAAAGACTGTGCCAGCTCACTTGTTTATTTTTCCTCCGATAGATAGCGTTTGTGATTCTATTTACGAAGTAAAATAGGCTCAATTACATGCAAATTTGTACACTACTGTGAATAACATATTTATACTTGTTTTTTCCACAAATATTGGGGACACACGATCAATTATTTTGAATTCAATTGTTGTGGATCCATCTTCTTTTCTCACTTGATCAAATATAGACACTAAAAATAACTCAATAAGTAAGAATTTATTCTCAAACTGTGTTGATGGCCATTTCGCAGTGCTATGCTGCTTCATAAAAAAACGTGTTCTGATGAATCAGCACAGCACTGCGAAATGGCCATAAAAACAGTAGTTTGGAGTAAATTCTTACTAAGTTATTTTTAGTTATTTTAATGCATTTTTCTATCATCACTCTTCGACAAATAGAATCTGTCACACATAGAAGAAAGCCTAAATAATTTTACATCATTCCTCTATATGAATAATGTGAGTCTATGATATGAAAATATTCCTCTAAAAATGAAACTAAACTAAAATCAAGTTATCCTCCACCTCCATGTATTGTCAGATTCATTTTAGTTTGGCGGATGGCAAATAACTTTCATTAGGTAGATAGATAGATGGATATTATTTTTCTGCCATCGGACTCTATGGTCATCAGCAACATCAAGAAATAATATCTCTCCATCTACCTATCTATCTATCTATCTAATGCCATCCACCTATTAAATGAATCTGGCTATATACTGTATGCCCTATCTGCAGTGATCATTTTTACTTCTTTTATTATTAAACTGCATGCTTCAATCCAGTGTATTGCATTGTCTGTTCCAGGACACCTGCTAAAACCATCACAATGTCGAGAAGAGATTACACCAAGAATGGAGGTGGCGTGCAGAAGAAACGTGGAAAACACCAGTGGCTCAGAATTCTGAAGAAACACATGGAAGAAATCGATAACTTTGTAAACGAAGAGCAAGTGGCGATAGATCAGTTGAGAAGTTTAGAAAAAGAATCGCGGAAAAGAAGACGCATCAAGAAACAGTGGAACACCGAAAGAAACCTGATGTCATTCTGTCCCAAATACAGTATCGAAACCAAAACCGTTCAACCTGATTACTGTTGTTATTACGTTTGTCTTGATGACGTATCACCATCTATAGCTTCGTTAATCACTCATAAAAAACAAATTCCCCCGCAGTTTTACGTGGTGAACAAAACTGTACCAATACCAACCTGTTCTGACTGGATGGATTCACCTCGATCAAACATCAACGGTCGTTTTATGAAGAAAAATGGCGACAAACCCTATTTAGAACAAAGGAAAAAAGTAAATGAAAACTATGAAGATCTTCAGAAAAATTTGACAATTCCTGATCAACAATTCAATAAGTCGACATCGTACGTGGATATTGTTGCAGAATATAATAATTACAATTCAACAATGTATAAAGATCGCGAAAAAATGAAGGGATCTGGAACAAACAGAGAATATTTTAAAAGTAGCAGTAACCCTAGTTCATGTCATGATATTTCTATGAAATCTACTGCCTTTGGTGGTACACATTCTGAAAAATCTTTCATACCATTGAGTCCTGTTGCAAACTACTCAAAATCTGTAGGAAATTCACCCAAAGCTTTCAAAGTAAGTCAGACATTTGATTACAACAGTTTGGCAAAAAGTAAATCATTCAACAATGGTGCAGAGTATCTTAGTGATGAGAAAATGGGGGTTCCTGACCAATATGTAATGAAAGGGAAAGAATTTCATTCGTTGCCTTCAAAGGCAACTCAAGGGAAAGAATCGATTAATAAATTTACAAATACTAGTAATACATCCATGAATGTTGATGTTGATTCCAAGATCATTCCAACTCTCAAAGTGAGCAGAAAGGAACCTGAAAAAGTGGTTAAAAGTTTTGGACAACTGTGTAATAAGAGTGTTTCAAGTTATAATGGTGATAACTATGAATCCAGCAATGTGTGTTTGGGGAAAAACTTGAACTCAAATATTTCAAACATCAAAGATAACATGATAAAAGACAGACTTGTGAACAAATGCCTTCTGTATTTGTCTGAAAAATATGAGATTCAAAAGACTAGAGACAATGCCCAGAGTGAAGATTGTAGTGGGAAAAATATTAGTAGTAAAGATGAAACTGATGGTAACAACAACAATGTAACAAACAAAAATAACATTGAGACATTCAATAGAAAAATGCATAGGAATAGTGTGAGACTTCGCAGAAGTAACCGTTTTGGGTCTTTCAGGAGGAATAATATATTCAAGACTGTTGAAATCGATAAATACAGACATAATATTGTTAAAAACGTCTCTTCTGTTGTAGAAGATGAGAGAAATTCAAATTTAGAGAATGATAAAAATCGTGGATTGGGGATATTGAGGAGTAAAAATGACGTAGGAGTTACATCATTTGAAGAAATATCAAAGGAGATGAATTCTTCAAATTCAGAAATGAGGAATAAGAATTACTATGGCGCTCCATCTGGCAGTTCAACTCCAAATCTATGTGCTTCGAGTGATGAGTTGACTAACACAAAAGTAATTCATGAGTTCACTGCAGAGATAAACCCGATTGTGTCAAATAATATACCAGCTCAGCAAGATTTAACTCGAAAATTTTATATGAATGTGATTTCCAATAACTCAACAATTGTAAACAACCATGGAAATGTAACATCATATCCAGATAATCCATCAAAAATGGCTTACGAACAACCAATGTTGGAGTCTTCTTCACCAATGTCATTTTCGTCTTGTAATTCATCCTGTAAAGGAGACTTCAATGAGTTGGGATTTTCCAAGCAAAGTGGATATGTAACTTCGGGATCAGTATCTCCCTACATTGAAGATGGCAATGCTGCAGTTTACAACAGGAGTAGGAAAAACAATGGTGTGATTGAAGAATTGTTTAACGAACTCAAAAACGAGATTCGGTACAATTCTTTGGATAACACATCACCCAAATCATTTTACCAAAGTTCTGGATGCTCTTACAGTGGAGATAAACTTTCCGAATCACATATGGATGGAATGGGATTTGAGGACATCAAACTAGCTGGTTTTGAAGAAGATGCGGACAGCAATGTGAGTGAAGTTCCTAAATCATCTTCTTACAAAGAGAAGTTCAAAAGAACTTTGATGTTGAAAGGCTATGGCAAAGATGATGGGGGTAAGAGTAAAACAAAAAAGGGAACAAATAAACAAGGGAAAGGTAATGTTGAGATATGTTACAGCAATGAAGAAGATGAAGGAAATGACAGATTTTTCACTTCCAGTGTTGACAGATTTGGCAATTATGATGGAGACAGAAGGTTTTCAAAGAACATGGTGTCTCCCAACTTTGGATACTTGGAGACATCAAGGAAATCTTCAAATCCTTGTGATCCGTTTGGAAGAGAAAGATCCTCAAATTCTAGTCCCTCAGCATCACGTGATCCATCAATCTGTTCCTCAACCACAGATTGCACCATCACACCCCGAAAAGTTTCATCACTTGTTGAAGATCTACTTTCCGAGATCTATCGACATTCACGGTCCAGTACACCAGTAATCAATAGAAGACAAAGTTTTTTCGCGTCTCCGACATTTTTCGATGTTAGAAGATGCCTCAACTGCGGTATGGATCCGGGATTTGGACTGCAGATGGAGTTCAGAAGAGAACTGGCGAGATCCTGTGAATGTTCGGCAAACTCTGACTGTCTCAGCACAAATTCAGAGCGATCGGCGCCCATGTCAGAGAATATGAAACGACAAGCTCTACAGAAAAGACGTAAGTTGAAAATAAATATTCAGGAATACACAGACTAGGAATACTTATACTTTACTCAAGAATACTTTATTTACTAGGAATACTTAAACTCTTATTTGTGATTTGAATAATATTACTCAAATGAGTCATTTGTAAAGTACTTCGAAAGTGATTGAGAATGATTTAATTTGCTCTAAAAAAGCCTTTCACTTCATGAATTAAATTTAATATTCTCTTCCATTGCTTGAATTTGGCATGAAATCTATCTAGGGCATACTTATCCACTTGAAACGTATGATTAATTTTACACCAATCATATTCCGTTTCTCAGTCGTCCAGTAAAAACTTTACTGCCTAAGTGAAGTTGCTAAATTTATAACCAGTAAATCAACTTCTTGCCTAAGAATTTGAGAGGAGCAGTAAAATTTCTACTGAACGACTGAGAAACCAAGCATCAATCACTAGACGAATAGATTTGACTAAGAATGAGTAGATGAAAACTTTGAGGAAGACAGAATAGAAAAAAGATAGAAGGAGATGGGATATTGCAACTATTCAATTGCTTTTTAAATCATAATAATTTATTGAACGAAATTCCTAATTAATAATGCTATAATATAGACTACTCTGAAGCATTCCTTAGCGTTCATCGAATTTCCTTACTATCTATTATCATAATACATAGTAGAAGTCTTCAATACTTATAACATTATTATTTAGATCGTTCAAATATTAATTTATTATTGTTCCTATTAATTTCGTCAAAGAGTAAGGAGAAGAAAAGGAGTTCAAGAGAAAGTTAAGAGAAGAGTACAAAGAGAAAAGAAAGAAAAGAAGAAGAAGAAGAAGAAGAAGAAGAAGAAGAAAACATTATTAATTAGGAATTTCGTTTAATTAATTATTATAATAGAATGAGTTAAACTTATTGTTGAGAGAGACAGAGTAATACTTTCAAGTTCACTACGAAAATAGTTTAAAATAGTTATAGTTTCACAACGAAAATTCTGTTTCTTTGGAAATATGGTAGTCTACCTTCTCCTGCAATAAGTTTTTCTACATGTTTCTCGTACCTTATTCTTGAAATGTTCCTCTATATCCTCTACAGGAACTGAGGAGCTGCGCATGCTTGTAGCTGGATTGAAGTACCAGATAATAGTGCAAGGCAACGTGCTCGTCAAGCAGCTGAAGCGACGCGACGCGAGTCGCCAGCGACTCTCCGACTCTTGCGACATTTTGACAGCGCATCTGCAAGCCATCTCATCGAAAAGCAGTGAGTAGGATCCATGATTTCACCTCGTCTTACGTTGAATATAAAGATGAACATTTCATACAGAAATCAGAAATTTTTATTGATTCACAGTTTACAGAATTAGATTACAATGAAAGAAAGCTTTTTATGTAGTAGTGAAGGAGATATTTTGGTAGTTATCCATATTGAATGAAGATACTCTGAATAGTGGAACATATTATAACCACAAGTTTATTGAAATATCAAGATAACGGTTTCGGTTGTTACACCATTATCAATCTCTGGTTAATTGAGTTTACCAGATAATGATAATGGTGTAACAACAAAACCGGTTTCTCGATATTTCAATAAATTTGTTGTTATGTCAATTTCGAGTCTTATTCATACAATATAGGAAGAAAGCTTGGGTCACATGAGTTTGAAGACCTGTGCATGAGACAATATAAATCAATGTATCTTGATACATAATTGATACATGCTTCCTAATGATGTGACTGTTCCTTATTATAATTGACTGAGCAATAAACATGAAAAAAGCCACATTCATACATTTGTTAAGCTACTCTTTAAGAAATTATTACACACAATAGCATAATGAGCATTCGTCTGACCTAGTTTGATACGGTATTTCTAATGCAGATTCTGAATAAAACTGAGTTGCTCCTCGTTAGCTGCTACACATTGTTAGCTAAGGGCTGAGGGGTATTTGTGTTAATTCCACTGAGTGTATTTGCTCGTTGTCGTCACATTTGCACAAGATTAAGCCGATCCCACCCCATCTTATCCGGCTAATCTATTATCTCTCTTCTGCACTCATAGATGATCACTCCATTATTCATTCTCTATAAACATTATCTCTATCATATTATATGTATTTATATTGTCCTATTTTGAACCATTTTTCATAAACTTCTATCACTTTTTATGATCATTATCTCCAAGGTGAATAGAATACATTGTCACAAGATTAATCTCCCTTGAATTAATAATTTCTCATCTATTCCACTTTTCATCACGACGTCAATTTGAAGATTCAAGATTTTTAAACGACTTTCACATGTTAAATTGTATTTAAGTGAATTTTATCTCCTTCACTTCAAGATCAAAATTATTTACCTTATGAATCAACCGCTCTATTTAATTAGAATGCATTACATATTTATTAGAATGTAATAGTTTCAATACTAAAATCAGACAGCTAATTATTTCTGTATCCATTATTCAATGGCATTATATCTCTTCTGAACACCCAATATACTATTCAATCATGTGATTTTCGAATATTATGCATTCTTGAACTGTATTTTATTAAAAATACCATTTTCCTAAATCTTCCTGAATTTATGTTGCTTCCCACTGATTATAATACTTTATAATATTCAACTCATGATGTCACATCTTGTGAATATGTCGATGTATTATCAGATGACATCATTCCTAACTGTATCTTTCTTGCAGCATCATCCTTTTAATATCCATTGAATATATATTTTCATCTTCCGCTTCTCGTAATCTTATTTTTCATTCCAATTGTATCTTTTAAATTGAACCTCCAAAATGAATCAAGTCATCCTTTACTTTCATTTGCCATCCTTTCCTACCTTCCTATTCTTATTCTACCTCCTTCCTTTACCTTCCTTTACCTTCCTTTTCCTACCTTTACATTCCTTTACCTTCCTTTACCTTCGTTCACCTTCCTATACCTTTCTTCACCTTCCTTTACTTCCCTTTACCTTCCTTCACATTCCTTTAGTTTTCTTTCACTATTAACCTCTCCTTTTGATAAACCATCAAATCCCTTTTGATACCTTCCTTCTCCATTTGTTTATCCACTTCTTCCTCCACCGTATCCTTCTCCACTTCCTTCCTTTATCGTTTCCTTAGCTTCCCACTCACACCCGCTCACTACGCAAACAGCCTCTCAGTAGCGCTTTGAAGAAATTAGCAAGCATTGCTATTCGCTTGGGGAAAGCCATCTTCTGTATTAGCTATTGCCAGCTCTGTTACTTCAGCCGTGCTAACGATGCTTTGCTTATCCAACTCCACTGGCTTATTATTTCAAAGGTGTCTTGGAGCTTTTATTGGCATCCGTCTGTGAAAATTGAATAGGATTTACATAATTTGAGTCCGGAATATTCAGGAACTTCTTTATGATTCAGCGAATGAATGAAATAATAATTGTCATGATAATAAATTTTATTTTCGCAAAAAGGCAATTTATCATACAGAATAAAACATGATGAATAACATGCTGACAATAAATAAAGGAAAAAATTTATTATACAAATGGAGAATACATTCCAGTAGTAATATTTTTATTTTTATTAATACATCTCATGTTATGGATGATACAAGCCACATCAACATTTGTTATATAAAATGAAACAAATATAAGAGAACAGATAAATGGATAATAATAATAACAATCTAAAACAATTCAACAATACAATATATAATTCATTGAAATAAAACATTAAATCACTAGTCATAATAACAAAAACTATAATTTTGTTCTTACAATGAGCCTCGGATGTCATGAAATCTTATCAAGGTTTCTGAATTTATATTATTCTGTTTTTGAATGAATCAATAAATGAGAAAAGTCTAATTCAATAATGTTTAATGTACGTCACTTACAAGAATATGACGCGGTAAGTAAGAATGAAAAGAAATTGAGTTCCTATCAATATAACCAAAAGTATCAAATCACCAATCATCTCGTGTTCTATTATCTGAGCATGTCCTATCATGTCACTTCTCTTTTGTCAATTCTTTTTTGTTCCGTTCTACTCTTTTCTATGAAAATTCTTCCAATTAACTCATTCCATTTTCAACAATATCCTATCGAGTTTCTTCTCTTATTTTCTTGAAACCCAATATTCTTTCATCGTCATCATTTTCCCTTTTCTCGAGAACTTTCTCATTATTTGTTGTACGAAAGTGCCAAAAATAGATGACGGGTTTTCTTCATTATGAAGGCGACACTTTTCAATAGATTTTTTTGTCGCATTTCTCTCAGGAAAGGTCAAATTTCTCATTTCTCCAGTTCAGAGATGAAAATAGACCTTAATGCCATCTTTCCATTAGATTTCAGTCAAAAAGTGAAAGGAGAGTAGGCTTTCCATTCTAATAGATGTCTTTCTGAAGGTTGAACAGTTTCTTGTCACTTTCAGTAGAAAAGGGAACTTGGAAATATTGTGGGTGGTTTTCAATTTCGTGCAATATCTCATGCGATCATATTCCACATTTGAAGCTCTGCTACAGGAATAATGAACTAAATAATACGAGTTCAAGCGCCGCTTGCTTGCTCAGTACTGTATCGTTTGGGAATACAGTATCATTGCAACATACTTGTATCAGTGTGAGTTCCCTCTAGATTTCACATCAAATCTCGCAGTGGTAGAAGCACATTAGAAAGGAATGCGTCAAAAGTTTTTCAATATAATAGATACCTAATCTCATCGCATTCTATTCAAAGCGAAGATCTATAGTTATAATCATGAAATATAACTATTTTTGTTACAAAATCCTGGAATTGGAGTGGTTTTGACTGTTTATTCCTCCAAAACATAGTGTTTGTTTAAATGCTATAACAACATAGGTTCTAAAATGTAAGGCTAGGCGTACACCGGTTAGTCAAGACAAGACAAGACGAGATTAGTCACGTTTAGTCACAGTAATTCACATAGCTGCACTATGTGAAGTATATAGCAACTATGTGAAGTACTGTGACTAAACGTGACTAATCTCTTTCAATAACTGGTACGCCTTTCAAATGTACGCCTAGCCTAAGGCAATCTCATAATGATCTTCATTTTCTTCGATCATATGTTTTTATTATATCGTAAACCATAATTTGGAACAAGCAATAGAACCTTCAACCTATCTATTTTAAAAATCAGCATATCCTTCAACTTTCAAGATTGTCAAGGTAGCCTATATGAAATAAAATTTCTGAAAACTATGTATAGACATTTGAGCTCGTGAAGGAGACTACACCATATGAATCATCGATTGAAAGTAGAATTAATTGTAAATCCTATCACAAAAGGTAGAAAACTAAACTTTCGAATACACAACTTTCCATTCGATATGTAGGCAACGACTTTCCTTGATTTGCATTTCGTGATTGGAAAAGTCTAGAGGAAAATCATTCCGACAGACTCACTCATGAATGTGGCACTTATTAAGCTGCAATGGAAAATTGCCGGAAAAATCATGAAAAAGAAAGTGCTTACTGTTTTGTGTAGTAGGAGTACTGGCACTCACACATACACTGTCTACCTTTTTTCCTATTAGTAAGAGTCTGACTAGAATCATCTGTTCTACTCTTCCTCTTCTCCTTCTCTTCTCCTTCTCTTCTCCTTCTCTTCTCCTCCCCTTCTCTTCTCCTTCTCTTCTCTTCTCTTCTCCTTCTCTTCTCCTTTTCTTCTCCTTTTCCTCTCCTTCTCCTTCTCTTCTCCTTTTTCCCTCCTTCTCTTCTCCTTCTCTTCTCCTTCTCTTCTTTTCTCCTTCCCTTCTCCATCTCTCCTCCACTTCTTCTACTTGTCTTAACCTTCTCTTCTCCTTCTTCTGTTTTTCTTCTCTTCTCCTTTTCTTCTCCTATTATATTTATTTGTCTTTCTCGTTCTTCTCTTCCTCTCCTCTTTAAAGGTTTCTCTCACACTATCCTTTCATCTCTCAATCCTACCATTTCTCTCTCTTTTCTTCCACACTTCTATCTTTCTCTCTCAGCTCTCAACGGACCGAGAGCAAATGCTACTAATGATGTTTACATTGAAGCCCGTTGGATTAGAAGCTAGATGCTTGTCCGAAAACTCAAACAACTACGTGGCTGACGAACGAACTAACCTAACCCAACCTAACCTTGCCTGGCATGAACTAACCTAAGCGTGAAGTTACTTACTGGTCTAGCGTGAAGTTACCTGAAGTTTACTAAACCAGGATCAACTGATTTAATCTTAGCTAACCAGAAATGAAATTGATGTATGGTAGCTTGCGTTAACTTTACAGATTAAATTTAAATTTAACTTTTTGTTAACTTTACTGTACAAAAACGTATTGTACAGAAAACAGAAGTTTTCCAACCTAATTATATTTTAAGTACAAGTTTACTGCAACCCAATCTAATGTGTAACCCAGGTTATCTTCCACAGAGTGAACTAACTCAACCCTCAAGGCCTCAAATCATTCAACATAAATTTTGGGGAGTCCAGTCTCACACGATGCAAAAAATTAAATTCATTTATAATGCGGAAAAAGTTCAAAAATAACTTTCTGAAATGATTATTTATGTAGTGTACTTTACTTCATAAGGCTAGGCGTACAACAGTTAGTCAAAACAAGACAAGACGAGACTAGTCATGTTTAGTCACAGTAATATACATAGCTGCTTATACGAAGCAGCTGCAATGACTAAACGGTGTGTGTTGCTTCATAAGCAACTATGTGAAGTACTGTGACTAAACGTGACTAATCTCGTCTTGTCTTGTCTTGACTAACCGTGTACGCCTAGCCTAAGTAAGTAATTCAACAAAACCAGCTTACTTATCAAAAAGTAATATCTAACTGGTTCTATCCTGATTATTCTCAGCATTAACCAAGCATGCTAGCACAATCTAGCAGATATGCTACCGTACGAGAAGATAATGTGAACTTAGCCTACTTGAAGCACAGATAATACAGAGAATATTCCCAGATAATTCCTCCCCAGTTCCTGCGCAGCGTGAAACAAACGATTCATCAAGCTGCAATTTTCAATTTATTTGTTTGAAGGGGCATTGTACATTGGTAATGGAAAGGGTGATGGAGTATTCTGTTAATATCTTTCTACTCATTCTGACTCATTCCACCAAAGGCTACTCTATATCTGGGAAGTGAAAGGCTTACTTTGGAAAGTGTTTCCCCAGTATCCCAGTAATCCTTAGTCCAATGTAGACTACTAACCGCATCAAGACGAATTTGGAGTCTTTATTCTGAACGTGACTGACCCTTCATCAAATGAAGAAGGTTTGATGCACTCATCCTTTCCACAAACAAGATTCTGTAGAGCCTTGAACTTGATTCTTTTTTTTCTGTTGAATCCGACCTGCATCAGTTCAGGTGATGTAGTTTCGAAATCTTCCTCAACAGCATTCAGAGTTCAAATAATTCTCACAACTTATAAATTCAACTCCATTTTCATCTGAAATCATCTAGATTAGGCTACTTAGATTCTTCCAACATTTTTCTAATTATCTTTAATCAAACATTGATCGTAGCAGTGATATTTCTTCAATCACGAATATCTACTCTGAAAGTTTGCTATCACTCTTATTTGTGGAGGACACTTCGGAGATTTAAGAAACATTGCAGATTTTAAAACAAAAATTAATAAGAAATAATTTAACTGTATGACTTACCTTTCAACCGGATTCATCTTCATCATCATCCTAATATTTATCATTATCATCTTCATCCTCACATTCATTAACACATCAGGTCACAATCATTAAAATCAATCATTGAAAAAGGAGAATACGGTAGGCTTAAGCCCAAAACTGTTCCTCTTCCAATCAATACAAACAGTAGGAAATAATTCCAGGTTATGACATTACTAAAATCACTGATTTCAACTTCGAAAATGTTCAGATTTCGTTAGTTATTGATAGGCTATCACAATAATAATTCATGACTCTCTTGTTCCATCAATAAATCAAATTCTAATCATACAGAAAGTGCTGGATAACTCTTTACCCAATTGGAAGTTATCATTTTTATGAAATAAGTTTTGTATGAATACTGAATGATTCATTATACTATTAAAAATTCGATGTATTGAATTTGTTAATTACCGGTGAAAACCTATTCCCATCTAAATTGTAATGCTTATCTTCTAATCTACCCTGGTCTTTGGAAGGGAATTCACACAGAACGGACGTTAAGGGTTTAGACATGGAACAAAATTATTTTTGTCTACTTCATACAAACAATAATTGCCCATTGTACTCCAATCTATTTGCATTCAAGAATCCACAAAATCTAAAATGAACTTAGACAACCTTGAAAATGTTCGCTCTTTATATTTTGACACCATTTCATCACCAAAGTTCCCCCTAGAAAAGGGTGAAACAATTTCAATATTCTCCAAGATAACTCGATTTATCAACCGCTATTCAACTATACCATCATTTCAATTCACTTATCGAGTGAATTGAATGTCGTAGCCTACTGCAAGTTACGACACCACAACTCTCTATTAAAATTCAAGTCTCGTCTCAAACAGACTATTCTCACCCGTCTGTTCAGGTCTCCTTTTTTTACCAAAAGTTTTTCTTTTTTCCACAGTTTGACAGATAAATTTTCTGTGGCGCGAACTCTGTCATCTCCTTTGGGAATAATTATTCTTCTCGCACACTTCCAATGTCACCACCGATAATTCAACGTCATAACAATATTTTATTCAATTAATGTGCGTTTTAACGTTTCTTGCCGTAAGTTTTTGAAATACAATTCCTGTTTGGAGTACAGTATGAAGTGCGGGGACTGTGACTTTCAAAAGAAGCGCTATAGATTAAGAAGCTTAAGTTATAGATTTAATTAATAAATTGTTATGAAGAAGCTTAAAAATAAGAAGATAATGGATGGCAGAATTTTCTAATCTTATTCTAATTCTAAATTACCAATACTTGTTTTCGTTTGTCGTCACTTGGAGCGCCTCAATCGCAAACCCCTCTTCATCAAAGCAATTGAATCCCATTGCATGTCTTGCATAGTCGAGATTTGCATGACTGATGTGCTGAAATGAGATTAGAAGCAGACTTTCGTGACAGTTTTCAGGGAGTGTTTGATAAGTTTGATAAGAGCACTCTTCAAACTCGGTAGGTGCTGGAAAGCATCTAGTTTTCCGTTTTTGATTTCATAGGAAATTTATGAAGCTTCAAAAGGGCGTTGTTAATCATTTTCCTTTTCGTTTATCCATATCCCTAACCATCTAGTAATCTATTCACTTCCGCAGCTTCACTATCCCCTCTATATTCTTCTTTATTTGTTAACAAGTTTTACTTCTTCCCATCTTTCCCCGTCTGTTCTCCAATATTTTTAAACAACGAGATACTGCAGTTTCGGTTGTTACAGCATTATCAATCTCTGGTAAACTAATTTTACTCGTGACCGAGCGCTATGATTGGCAGTTGATTGGCCTATCAAGGTGAACGACTGCCATTGGCCAAAATAAGCTCCTCCCACAATGGGCGGTTTCTACAAACATCACAGCAATGGCGGTTCAAACAACTAACATAGTAGAGAAAGGTAATTGATATTTACAAAAACAAATGAAATAAATAGGAATGCTTGAAGAGAACAATGTGGAATGAAAATAGCAAGAAAATTCAATGACAAACAAATTTAGACTTATGATAAAACTAGATTTGTGGTATCGTACTGGTTGAAATGAATCTGGTCATTTAAACATCCACAATTTAAGTTTCCACATAACTTATGCCCTCTGTTTGAAAATTAGGCTACTATTTCCTTATACAAGTAGACAATATAGGCTACCTAAAAATCTTTCCATATTATACAGACCCTTCTATCCACCATAAATCATACCCTCTCCTGTCAATACATAACTTATGCCCTCTGGTTGAGAATTAGGCTACTATTTCACTATGCAAGTGGACAATATAGGCTACCTAAAAATCTTTCCATACCTATACAGACCCTCTATGGCATCAACCCATAATACGAGTCCCAGTCTCAGTCTCATACAGTCTCACCAAAAATCTGAAATACTCTGGTTAAAGAATCAAAATCCCCTCGTGCAAGTGCACAGCCCCTTCTTATTGTAATATTAAACGGGGTGCTTTTTCCACCCCGGGGAAATTTTCCAATGCCGTTGGGGAAATTTCGACCCCAAATGCTGGCACACCTGTTTGGCAACACTGCGGTGGCAGTAGCCTCCCCCTTTTCTGCAGAAAACCCTCACTATACTATTCAGTAGTGGCCGAGATATCGTGTCGTGAAGTAGCCGACATCGATCGGCACTTCGGTGTCTTTCAGTCAATAAATGCTTTGAAAATACTTCGCCGAGCGTGTGTGTGTGTGCTAGTGTGTGCGTGCTATTTTCAACGTGCTGAAAAATTCCCAGATGCTTTCTAGTGTACAATACCACGTACTGGATTTTCCTTTCATCGTCAGAGCTCCGACGTTTCCACGAATTTCCCATTTTCTTTTCAAACAACAATCTGTGTTCAACGTTGTGGTGTGATGAAAGTGTTTCAAATTTTGAAAATATGAAGGAAAGAATTGGTCCAGATTTTGATGTGAAAAATGATTTGATTATAATCGTGCTACAACGTGGTTTGTTGTGAAGGGTTGGTTGAACCATACAAACTACCAATGGTAGAGGTTAGATTTTCCTCTTTTTATATGATATTTTAATGAATTTTTAATTCCTGGGTACAGTTGGAGACAGATGGAAAGCTTACAATGAGCAATTTAAATCAAAATTAAAAAAATATGTTTAGAGGAGAAATAATTTTTCAACACAACCTTGATGAAACAACGTTTTTAATAATCAATTAATCCATGATCTTCCACTACAAATGAGAATGAAATGATATTGTAGGGGAAACTAATTATACAAAATGATAAATCTTGATTTGTGTGTAATGATATTTATGGTGAGAATTAATTCTCATGTGATTGGAATTGGAATGAAATTCCTAGTTTTTTTTTAAATCAATAAGAGTACTAATCTGCAAGTATAAAGAGGAAAAAATAATCATAACAATATCTTTCGTTGTCTCCCAATTTGAGACCAGTTTGTTGACGTCGAAAATCCTAGAATAATGTTATCAAATTTATTGTTCATTGTAGCTTTCCAAACATCTGGTTTATTGTTCTGTTTTGTGAGAGCTTATATGAGAGAATATTTTCTTCATCTTAGGTACACAATACACATTCTATTTAGAAATTCAACAGAAACGATAAGCATTATATCAATTTCAAACATTGAAATCTTGGTGAGAACATTCCAGATGTTGAGTATCTTTTGCCTTTCCTGTTATGTACTCCGAAATGAGCCTTTCTGATTCACCGCACTGATTTTATGGTATCTTTTTCAATAATCATTAACATATTTTCTAATTGAGTTATGTATGCATCTTCATTATTATATCAACCTCATGCATGCTTCAATAAGAACATTTATGGAAAACATTGCTATAAAAACAATTAAATCAGTCAATGATGATTATAAATTTTTCAATGATATTTCAAGTTTCAAAGTGGAAACTTCTCTTTCTAAAGCTTTGAAGATAGACAGCTAAAATTCCTTGGTATCAAATAACAGTAACATACTGTATTTCGTGTGAAATAATGTATTATAAACAGATTGAGATACTGTTTCAATTGGATACATTATCACTGTCAGTATCAAATAATGATACACAGCAATGTCACAAAGTGATTCAGGAACATGGAATGTGAAGAGTGCAGTAGTGTCATATTATAATATGAGTTGGATCGATCTTTCCCGTACCACGGTTGGTTGAAAAGTGAGAGAAAGCTTTCAGTTTTTTCTAGATGAAGAGTAAGAGGTTGAGAAAGAAAAATTGAGACTGATAGATAGAAAGAGATAGAGAAAGATTGATTGATTTTTAATCTCCTTTGCCAATTCTTGTGAGACCTATGACAACAATAACAGAATTATGTAAAGTACATTACTTCATGAGAAAGAGAAAGAAAAGAGGAAAAGTTGAGTATCTAGAGATTGAGAGAGACAGAGTAAAAGAGTGTGAAATTGAGGTAGAGAGAGATAGAGAAAGAGAGTGTGTGTGTGAGAGTGAGAGAACGCAAGAGCTCAGAGCTCCATTTCTGAGAAGGCTCAGATTAGTCAGTAAAGCAGCAAGCATTTCCATGTAGTCCTAATGTAGACTACACGTTGTAGCAGGGGCATCAATTTAGTCACCACAGGAATTTTCGAGGTGTTTTCAGTACGAAGGAAATTTTCCACTTACTAATTGTTTGTGTTGTGGGGATAGCTTGTTTATTTTGTTGAGGCACCTGTATTGACAATGTATTACTTCATTGAAAATGTTTACATGTTCCAAGTGTAAAAGAATTCACTGTCTCTATTCAGAGTGATTGAAACATGAAAGCAGTGAAGCTGATGAAATCTGGGTGAGAATTATCCAGATGTTGAGTACCTTCTGTCTTTCCTGTTATACAGGGTGTTTCTAAAATAGACCGACAAACTTAGTGAGCGGTTTCCTGACATTGAAATTAGGAAAAAAAATTCCAGTAAACAAGGGTCCTAAAATGCTTTGTTTCCCCCTAATCGCCATTTTGTTTTTTCACTTTTTATTTTTCTTCCTCCAGAATGGTTTGACTAATTTTGTTGAAATTTGGCATGGTCAAGGCCAAGATGAAGGTCTGCTGTAAAAAATGAAGCTACGTTATCTGACGAAATATTCAAAAATTCCTGGCAAAAACAAGTTCTCGAGTTATTTCAATACAAAATTTCAAATTCCCACCATTTTGAAATATTTCGTCAGATAACGTTTATAAATTATAAAATAATTTATCACCTGAAAATACAAAAACAACATAGGAAATAAATATTTCATAAGCTTACAGAATTTCCAAAACAAATTCATAATTCCGTAGATAATATTATGAATTCATTATTATCAAAGACAATATTATACTCATATTTTTAAAGACCCCCTAGAGAAACCCCTTTTTTCTGCATTATTTTCTTATTTTATAATTTGTTCTATAGTATTAAGTTTTTATCAGCTCCTAAATATATCAAAATAGACCACTTAAACCACTTGAAATTTCACTCATTCAGATTCTTAGAGTCGATTTTTCTCACTATTATCTCACTACGATCTCACTACAATCTCATTATTTTCTTTCTACAATCTCACTATTATCTCACTATTTTCTTTCTACAATCTCACTATTATCTCATTATTTTCTCACTACAATCTCACTATTATCTCATTATTTTCTCACTACAATCAAGAGATGCAAGAGTTATACCTGGTCTGTGCTATTACCCTAAAAGAGCCTCAAAAACTTTCATTTCCTGTTACAATGCCCGGTTTTTCAGTCGCTCAATAGACAGTTTATGGATCCAATAGCACTATTGAATCAATAACCATGTGTTTTCAAATGCAAAAAAAGTTATTGATTCAATAAGTTTATTGAACGACTGAAAAACCGGGCACAAGACTCATAAAATCTATGATGAGAAATACGAGTCTATTGTTTTGATGGCTTACTGCCATAAGAAGCAAGCGTATCAAATAAGTTGTAGAGCTAGAACTGCGTCGCGCCGCTCATGGAGAATTACAGTCATCAATTTAATGGCTGTAACACACTTCCAGCTGGGAAGGTCCTATCCATCACGTGTAAAACATTCCGAAAGCTGCTTGACGTCTCACTTAACAAATTCGCCAGAAAAAACTACCACTTTACAACCCAAGTACCGGGTCTTGATACTTCTCTCAATGGTTGGGAGAATATTTGGGTCAGCATCATATTCTTGAGATGTTTTCAGAGCACTAAAAACTTTTTGTTGGAGGATTTGAGGCTTCAAGGGCATTGTGTGTTAGGAGACTTATGTCTTGAAGGGAAGGAGTGAATGAGAAAGAGTCTTTGAGAAAGTAATGTTCTTCACAAAGTCTGAAAAGCTTAATGGAATAGAGGATTTAGGCTGTTCCAGAGCATTAATATAACATAAAAAGTTAAACACAAACTATACAAATGTAGCATTAAGGCTAGGCGTACACCAGTTAGTCAAGACAAGACAAGACGAGATTAGTCACGTTTTGTCACAGTACTTCACATAGTTGCTTATGAAGCAACACACACCGATTAGTCATTGCATCGGTGTGTGCTGCTTCATAAGTAACTATGTGAATTACTGTGACTAAACGTGACTAATCTCGTCTTGTCTTGTCTTGACTAACCGGTGTACGCCTAGCCTTACTTTGCAGAAAACATGTAGCATAAAATTATATAGGACAAACCATAAAGCATATTTTAACCATGCTTATATAGTGAAACATGTATCTATTGTTGCATTCAGCTAATTGGAGCTCATTGAAAATGCTTCCAGGCTTATGGAAAATGAGTTCCAGGCTTACAAAATATATAAATATTTAAGGATTGAGTACAAGCTTCTATGTTCTATATTAAATCATGTTAAATGTTAAATCTTTGTAAAAAGTTTCTCTTTATCGAAACATTTGACATGAATATAATAAAAAAAGAATATTAAAATTTGGAAATACTTTTTTACAAGTAATACAGACGAAGTACAGTAAAGTTCTTACATTGAAACTTGGTACAAACCATTTATTGAGACACAAAGATTCGAGGCTCGCCGATTTAGGTTGGGAACATGTAGGAGCTGTGATAAGCGATCCCAGCTGTGATACTAGCAACGCTTTCATCGATGGTCGATTGCCCAAATGCAATTAACATCGCAGCTCCGACATAAACAGGCTTATTAGAAAGCACGTCAACATTATCTACGCGCTGCTAGTATCACAGCTGGTATCGCTTATCACAGCTCCGACATGAACGCACCCTTAGGTACTCTTGATAGTACAAAAGTACAGTAACAAGGTTTTTCGTAGCTGATCATGTAAATGTCAATATAAACCACAACAATAAACTCCAATCTTGAATCCAAACTTGAATTATAAAAAAGTAAAGGACAATCAAAGTACATTTAAAGTAACAAGGTTTCTCGTAGATGATCATGTAAATGTCAATATAAACCACAACAATAAACTCCAATCTTGAATCCAAACTTGAATTATAAAGAAGTAAAGGAATGTCAGTTTATCTCCCATGAGAATACAGTATCCACTGAAAATTACTCCTCAGAAAATCCAGTTCATGTACAGAAGTAGAACTTTTGTACATTTAGAACTTGTAGAAAAACGGTTTCCAAACACGTATCATCTAAACTTGAAAAAAAATCTTCAACATCGTCTGACGCTGAAAGTTAGCTGCAACTCGATTGTTCGTTTGAAACTTTGGACAGATTAAAAGTTGCAACTTTTTCTCGCATTTCATTTTCATGAACTGTTCGGCGACAAATTTTCCACGTCTCGTGGCAACTTTTGATTGTTGCCTAACAATGTCAGAACTTGTGAAAACCAGACATCGCCAACATAAACAGATTATGTCAGGTCCAACGTTCGTTCAGCCATTTGTCAGCTTCCGTTCCTGACATTTTTCAACTTTCATTCGATATTTCAGCAAAGGATTAGTCTTGACGTTTCTCGATATTATTTCAAGGAGAAATGCTGGAGCTCAGAAGGAGTATTGTCACTATTTATTATCCATTGTTATCCTTACATGTTGAGGAGTTGGCCTTTTTATGTTGTGTTTTATTTTTTAGTTGACCTTTTTATGAAGAGTGGTTTAATTTTCAATCTTAAATACCTTTATATCTATGGAGCGTTTCATCATAGAGAAGCAATACTCTCTAGTGTGTTCTAGTGTATTCTAAGGCTAGGCGTACACCGGTTAGTCAAGACAAGACGAGATTAGTTACGTTTAGTCACAATAATTCACATAGTTGCTTATGAAGCAGCACACACCGATGCAATGACTAATCAGTGTGTGTTGCTTCATAAGCAACTATGTGAAGTACTGTGACTAAACGTGACTAATCTCGTCTTGTCTTGTCTTGACTAACCGGTGTACGCCTAGCCTTATTTGTTCTCTGTGGTTTCATCATCTGTGCCAAATTTGAATTTCGCGGTATTTGCTTCCCGTAAGGATGGCGGGTCTACTCTTATCAGTTTATCATCAGCTGAATTGGACGCAATTAACAATATTGATAATATTGTACAGTGGTATTCATTTGACGCTTGGCATTAGATAGATAGATATTATTTCTTTGCCATCGTACTCTACGGTCATAAGCAACGTCAAGAAATAATATCTCTGTACTGTACAAGGATCGTTATCATGAGGCGCCTAAATATTGAAATTTTTATATTGAAGACTTTGAAATTTCGTCGATTTCAAAGAGACAACTAAATTGACGAAAATTACGAATTGAATGAAATTGAAGAATACTTAAATTGATTGATTAAATCATGTCAGTTAACTCATCACAAATATGCAACAAAAAATGAAATCTATCACCTCTCAATAACCAGAATGTAAGAACTGACATTTAACAACCACATTGAACCAATTTTGCTGTGAATATTACTCTAGCCGGCAACCAATTAATGAAAATTTCTAATTTCTCCATGCAGAGCAAGAAATATGTCGAGAGTTGGTCTGTAGCTCAACAACGGTAGCGTAATAAATTTGTGATGGATTTTTTTCTGCATTCAACCAGGAAAGCATGAAGATGGAAAAATTGCACGCGTTGAGGGGGCCTGAGGGGCATCCCTTGTGGAACGGAACTAGCAATGCACAGGTGTTTCGATTTTTTTCACTTTTCCCTCCAGTTCTACACATTTTCCCCCATTTTCTCCCCATTTTTCATTTATCTTCCACCACTTTCACCTTCATTCTGCACACCTTTCTCTTCGACTCTCTCTCTCTCTTCGTCTCTCTGATGATTTTTCTCAGATGTTTGGTTTTTCCACTTTTCCCTCAGTTCTAACTATTCCCCCCTTTTTTTCATTCATCTTCCACCACACTTCCACCTTCATTCTACCCACCTTTCTCCTCAACTTTCTCTCTCTTTTTGTCTCTGTCGATTTTACTCACAATTCTCTTTTTCCCACCTTTCACTATAGTTATTCCTATTTTGTCTTCCATTCTTCACCTATTTTTCATTTAACCTCCATCATTTTCAACTTCACTCTACCCTCCTTCTCCTCGAATCTCTTTCTCTCTCTCTCGCTCTCTCTCGTTGTTCCTTTTCAATCAATAAATGAATGAGGGTAGAATTATTCGAGAGCAACTGACCCAAGAGAGATTGCTCAGGTGCAATCTCACTTTTTTACGGCATGCTTGCTTACTTCCTATTGTTTTCCAATACCGTCCGCACTCCTGTGGGGTTTCTTCTGTCAATAATCCTAAACATTCGTCTGAATTGACAAATTTTTTCGTCAAGACTGTTGTTTCCTTAACTCTATGTGGATGAATAAATAGGTACAATTCGAAAGGCTGATCTAGTTCCTCCTTTTTGGGGATGAAATCTCTACATTGAGAGTCCTTCTTCTTTATCTAGCCAATAAAATACATAACTTAGAAACATTAAATAAAATATCTTGTTTATGATCTAGTATAACTTGTATTAATTTATTTCTTTTCATCTAGTATAAATCGGTGTTTCTTTTATCGATGTCAGATACTTCTCTTCTGTTTCTTTTAAAAGCTCTTCAATTCCTTCTTCTTCTTCTTCTTCTTTTCTTCTTCTATCTTCTTCTTTATTTTATGTCACTTTCTGTCTAGTATTTCTGTTTCTTAAAAAGCAATTATTTGAAAATACAAGCTCTTCACTTCTACTTTTTTCAAGTATTTAAACAAGAAAATGCAGAAACTGCTACAATGTAACTCCACGTGTATAGAAAGTCCCTTCAATTCGTACAAAAACATGGAACCCATAACGTCTTCCTTAGAAATAACATTTCTACATGCTGAATACAAATGGCCCACTATCTTTCACAGAATTTCCCGACTCTGGAAAACTTGGGAAAGCGCAATTTCCTTTATTGCGCCGCTATCGGAAAATTTTCCACCCACACCTTGGAATCCTCTCAAAAGCCGAGAGATTTTCCGAATGGAGCATCGGAGATGTCTTTAGAATATGCGTGGGATTTAGATAATGTTCATAGAAAGTCTGCAGAGTGTCTGCAAATAGTCTGTCTAGGGTCTGAGAGGTTTCTGGAAAAGCTGTCTAGGATCAATATGTGTAGTGTCCATAGGGTCTGTCAGGTGTCTGTAAAAAGTCTGTTCAGTATCATTTAAGTGTCTTGAAGGTCTGTGATGGGTCTGTAAAGAGTCTGTCTAAGAACTGAGTAATGTCTGTAGCATTTGTGAAGGTTTTGTAGGTTCTTTTCACATTGCATATAGTTAAAAATTATAGCGTTAAAAATTATGTTACTTATACGTACAACTGTAATTCAGAATCTAAACAGTTATAATTATTGTTATCTACATGAATAAAGCAATCTAATCTAATCTAATCTAATCCCTTTCACTCTCTCTCTCTCTCTCTCTCCCGTTGTTCCTTTTCAATCAATAAATGAATGAGGGTAGAATTATTCGAGAGCAACTGACCCAAGAGGGATTGCTCAGGTGCAATCTCACTTTTTTACGGCATGCTTGCTTACTTCCTATTGTTCTCCAATACCGTCCGCACTCCTGTGGGGTTTCTTCTGTCAATAATCCTGAGCATTTGTCTGATTTGAAAAAAAACTTTCGTCAAGACTGTTGTTTCCTTAACTGTATGTGGATGAATAAATAGGTACAATTCGAAAGGCTGAATAGATTTGGTTCCTCCTTTTTGGGGATGAAATCTCTACATTGAGAGTCCTTCTCTTCTATCTAGCCAATAAAATACATAACTTGAAAACATTTAATAAAATATCTTGTTTTTGATCTAGTATAACTCGTATTTATTTCTTTTCATCTAACATAAATCGGTGTTTCTTTTAATGTGGTGTTTCTTATCGATGCCAGAGTTTTAGCCTCTTCCCACATTCTTCTTCTTCTTCTTCGTCTTCTTTTTATTTTATTTTTCGTCACTTTCTGTCTAGTATTTCTATACCTTGAAAAACAATTATTTGAAAATACAAGCTTTTCAGTTCCACGTTTTTCAAGTATTTAAACAAGAAAATGCAGGAACTGCTACAATGTAACTCAATAATATAGAGTCCCTTCACTTCGTTCAAAAACATGGAACCCATAACGTCTTCCTTAGAAATAACATTTCTACATGCTGAATACAAATGGCCCACTATCTTTCACAGAATTTCCCGACTCTGGAAAACTTGGGAAAGCGCAATTTCCTTTATTGCGCCGCTATCGGAAAAGATAATATTTGCAGATTTTCCACCCACACCTTGGAATCCTCACAAAAGCTGAGAGATTTTCCGAATGGAGCATCGGAGATGTCTTTAGAATATGCGTGGGATTTCGATAATGTTCATACAAAGTCTGCAGAGTGTCTGCGAATAGTCTGTCTAGGGTCTGTAGGGTCTGATAGGTTTCTGAAAAAGCTGTCTAGGATCAATCTGTGCAGTGTCCGTAGGGTCTGTCAGGTGTCTGTAAGAAGTCTGTTCAGTATCATTTAAGTGTCTTGAAGGTCTGTGATGGGTCTGTAAAGAGTCTGTCTAAGAACTGAGTAATGTCTGTAGGATTTGTGAAGGTTTTGTAGGTTCTGTGTCGTGTAAGTTAAGATGCTGTTAAGTGTTTTTAGGGATCTTAAATTTTTTTAAACATAATATAAACGTCTTAAAATTTACTGTCAAAATTTAAAATTTTCGGAAATATTTCGTGTTTTGTGTTGTGTTTGGGTTTAATACAATTTTAGACTTTCTGTTATCTAAAATAACTTTTTCAAATCAGTGAATATTGTGAAAAGTGATATCGAACTTCAACCTCAGTGGAAATTACGTTGAGAGGTTTTCGCTTGTGCGGATTAGCAGCAGACTCCGGCTACCGTTAGTCAAAATAGCAACTAATTTAAACTTGAAATGAAAATATACAAGAATAGCCATGCAGAAATAGGAACCATTAAATATGAATATTGTTAATTCACTGTATTTATTAATTTTCAGTGTTTAATATACGAGTAGGTACAATTTTTTGTTTGAAAAAGTTGCTATTTTTACTAACGGTAGCCGGAGTCTGCTGTTCAATCGCAGAAGCGAAAACCTACCTTATAACTCACGACGAGACTACCTTCGGGTCTCCCAACCGTTCAAAGCCAGAGAGAATAGAAGTTGATTCTATATTAAATTCTATTCTAAGCAAATTCTTATTCTGTGCTCTCTGTAAGTTCATAGCCAATACGCTACTACTAATAATAGGGCCAATATAATAATAGAGATATTTATGAAGAGTCTGTCTAGGAAACGGGTATAGTGTAACTAGCGACTTTGATAATGGTCTGTCTAGGATCTGTGAAGTTTTTGTAGGGCCTCTGACGTGTCTGTGAAGAGTCTGCCTAGGATTTTAGTAGTGTCTGAAGGGTCTTTGAAGTGTCTGAGTAGAGTCTGTGAGAAAGTACTTGACTTCCTGCCCCATTCACGTAGTCTTCTGGAAAACAGGCCTAATCGATATAAGCCGAATTCAAGCTTCACCGTGCAGCTTTTCTCGCCAGTTTTAGGTTAGGAAGTCCCTCGCACTTTTCAATCTAAATATAGCTCTCGACCGTAGTATAAACTCCGGCTTACACGCTATCCAAGGGACCTGTCTTTCTTTTTTATTAGTTTTTTATTCAATCACATAAACCAGGGGCTTTGACCTATATTTTGAAGTTTTTCGGATCTAATTCCATTTTTCAGATGAAGTTTGACTTATCTCACTCAACTATCACTGGGAACTTTACTCATCATTTGACAATCAATTCACTATTAGCTCTGAAAATTATAATAGATACTGTATAAAATAAAAGACAATTATATTAGACATGACAATTACTGTTATGTTAACGAGTCCTCAAGATTCTCAAGTACATTTATTGATATCTCAAAGTTCTGTAATTTTCTAGCGCTTAGAGCCAATTGCACGAATGTCAATAATTGAATTCCATCACTGTTAAATTACGTTATCTAACGGAATGGAATATTAATGCAACGAGATACTAATTGAGCTAATAACGACATCTTATGACAATTAAATTCAGTTGGTAATTGTGCAATCAAACTCAAAATCCAGTAAATTATAGAGCAGTTGAGTTCAATTGAATTCTCGTGAAACCTCCTGCTCTTATGGCTGGATTTCACGATTCCAGTAGACGTTCAGGTTACTGGTGGCAGGTGGACCATTATGATCGTCGACTCTGTACAAACAAATAGTCCAATGCACACCAGTCAGAAACCACAACTAGTCAATGTTTATTCCATCCAAATGAGGCCAAAAAACTTCCCAATCATCGAACGGTATCGGTCTCCATTTACTGTCACCTTCCTAATCTTGAGGGCCGATAACGCCACCTGACCAAAAGCCTGCCAGCGCAGTAGAGGACACATGCATGACATAAATTTCCATACAACATAAAATCGGAAAGTAAAATGAACTTTTTGATGCATATATTTTTCAATTTAAGAGTCATAAAACATTTTCTCGCATTTGAGTGCCCACTCAATAGAACAAGTCCAATCATTCGAAAGCTCTAGCAACCAAATATATAATCCCCAACCACTGAACCCAGTAATATTTTCCAGCATTTTCCGACTTTCCACGCGGCGTCACTGTTGCGAAAACAAATCAACATCGATTGTTTGAGTTGGCGGAAAATATTGTCCAACATTTATGACCCAAATCGAGGAATTGATCAGATTAAGTGCAAACTGCGAACTGCACAGCTAATCCAATATAGAAGGCGTCAATAATTCATTGATGCTGACTCATCAATAAATTAATACCGTTGTGCACTGTACTGTTTGGCTCGAATTTTCATCATGCTACTTGTATGGAAAATGAAATTGCAACTGTCGGTTTGTTTGTATGATCTATGATTAACACTATGGTTTGACGCAATAAAGTGCGGTGAAAAGAGGGTGTGGAGGAAGAGGAGGAGAGGAAGAGGAGGAGAGGAAGAGGAGGAGAGGAAGAGAAGAGAGAGATTAGATTGGATTATTATCAATAATCTGAATTAATAATTATCAAGTACTGTATTTGGAATCTATCTTTTAGAGATGAAGAAATAATTCTTACAAAATAATTAATTAAACGAGATTCCTAATTAACAGCAACTGAATAGGTGCAATATCTCATTTCCTCCCATCTTCATATTCTTAAAAAATCTCAAAATCTATATAATGAGCATTATAAAGTAATTTATAATGGTTCAGAACCCACCTAAAGCTGTAGGTCCATTCATGTCTCATCATCATCCTTCCCATTACCCACACACAAGCTTAGAGCTCATGTGGGCATCATCCCTAGCAAAAAAATAAAAAAATAAAAAATAAAGCTAAACAAGTTGGATGAGATTGGATTGGATGATTTACTTTAATCATGTCGATTACGAATAATGTATATGTGGGCTTAAATTCTAGATTGTTATCGTAAGATAATTATTCGACAATCGTACATGAACTCATAAATAACAATAAGAATTATTCATAAATACCCTACCGTGTATTCTACAATTCGTTCTGTAATGGTTCCCCCACAAATTTCCAACAGACATTGGAACCAGCAGGTATAAATTGATAAGCAGCTTCACATGCTTATCAAGCTGTTATATCCAATCACAGCATTATCCAATCAGCTGAGGCTTGGATCAATGTAACATGCTCGGCTGAATCCTAGTACAGTGAATCCTTTGGTATATACATAGTGTACAGGCACATGATCTGCAGTCTACCAAAACTAAGTAGATTTGGATTATACTCGTCTCATCAGGTTGTTTCCTATTCAGTTTATAGATTGGTTGCAAGGATATTTCAACGTTGTATTTGTTTGAAACTTGAAACTTGAATACCTTCTTTTAAAACAAGATATCTATCCCTTTATTAATTCCTACAAAGATTCAAGAAAAGTAAGATGATACTTCCACAGAAAATTTGGAATTCATCTGTAGGTCTGCATTTACAAATGAATTTATTTAATCACATTGAACTAATTGTTGTAGATCCATTTTCTTTTTTCACTTGATGTAATTTAGACTATACGGAAATTTGGACAATTAGACAATAATAATAATAACTGTAAAACATTGGTGTCATCAAACACAATTTCATCTAAGTAGGAGAATTGTTTTTAGTGTAATGCTTCCTAAGAACTGTAGGTTACCTAGAAGGTCTAAGTTTATTTGTTAATGAATTTTCTTGCTCTTCTTATTCCACCATGTTCTCTCCAAGCATTATTATTTATTCTATTTGTGTCTGGTAAATAGTCAATCTGTTGCCTTCCTTTGCTTTGTTACTTGCTTGAACCGTCATTGCTATACCGTTTGTAGAAACCGCCCATTGTGGGAGGAGCTTATATCTAGGCCAATGGCAGGCGTTCACCTTGATAGGCCGTTCAACTCCCAATCACAACGCTCGGTCACGAGTGTAAATTCTGCTGCACTGTATTTTAGTTTATATACCAGCAAAACCGGTATCTCGTTGTTTTATTAAATATGTGGTTTTGACAACTTCAAGTATTTTCATTCTCTATGGATAACTACCACAATGTCACCTTTACTACTACACATGAAGTTGAAAAATTGAATCTTTCAGAAAAATTGAATCAGCTTTCTTGTGCTCGAGATAACATTATTTAGAATATATTGATCACGGAAGAGATTGCATCAAAAATCTGAATACGTCTATCGCTTTCTGCAATGAAAAGCAATCTCTTGTGGCATGGATTGGATATGTAGCGTTCAAAGCGTTTGGAATTCCATTTCAAATTGAACGTTGAGAGGATAGTGTAGATAAGAAAACATTGGAAATCGTGATGTACTCGTATATATGATTTGAATATACATTTGCATATACAATTGTTGTGAGTATGGGATTCTCTTTACAATAAGATTTCACGCGCTTGAAATCTCATTTGAATCTTTCTCAAATCTCAGAAATCTCATTCTAAATCTGCATCTTGAAAAGAAGGCGCTCAGAAGTTCGTTTCTCTTTGTGAATACTAGAATATGTGTGAGAGATTGGTGAATTAGTTACCGTTGCATACTTTCTGTCTAAAGTAGAACGGTACAAATTTGAACGGAAATTCAAAAATTTGGTTTCATATATGAAATATTTTGACGACATTTTTTCTATCCAGAAATAGCTGTAACCAGTCTTTGGTTTGCTCTCAACTCTTGAAAAGCTGACATTTGAGTCTTCACTTGACAATCATAACATGTTCTTGAAAGATTTTCACCAACTAATTGAGTTAGGTTTGGAGAAAAAGAATCATTGAGACAACTTCCAGTGTTGAAAAATGAACCAGTTGATTCCTGAACTCAACAATTGATAATTTTTATTATCTCATTATCCCTTTTTTCCTACAGAAATCCTGTTCTATAAAATTTAGAAGTCTTGTAGCATAGGAAAAAGGCGGTCACTCACTATACATGAATGTTTTAGTAATTAATTCATTCGTCTTGTGTGTGTTTACCTTCTCCCTGTATAACAGGACTTTTAAATTTTATTGAAATAGGTTTCTGAACTGTACTTGGCATTCATGCCTCACAAACTTTTAATCAAATTAAAGTTCTCAAGCTTTTCTCCAAAGGTTATAAAACTTGTACATGATTTAATTGTTTTCACACACCAGTGAACACAATCAAGTCAGACAACAAGCTTCTGTAGAAAGAGTTTTTTCCAGTGGACTCACTGAACATGATTTCCCTATGTAGTACTGGAAGTGACTTTTTTGCAAGCACCAATAAACTGAATTTCACACGCGAATTCTTCACAAAAGTACAAGTATAAAAACTGAGTTCTCTTCAGAGAATTCTTCACAGAGAAGTCTTCACAGAAGTAGTATAAACTGATTCTTTTCTAGAAAATTACAGTTTTCATAAAACTGTTTAACAAAGACAGTCTTCACGGGTAACGACAGTTTCCCCAAGTACGATAAACAGCATTGCACACGCGAATTCTTCACAAACGTAAACTGCGAGTACAAGAACTGAATAGAGATTCACAAGAGTGAATTGTTGAGAAAATCGAATAAGGTTACTTTGATCTCAAACGCTGCAGGTCAAGTTTTTTGAAGCAAGAAAAATATGAAATGGAGAAATCAGTGTAGCAGTTTTCCAATTCTGACTGGACTTGACAGCTTCTGCTTTTTGCCTCGCTAAAGTGAGCATGAGGTTATGATCACTGTCCGAGAAGGGGAGGGGGGTGGTTTAAAAGGAGGGGGTTTAGGGGGGAGGTGAAAAGATGCTGACACAAAGAAATAGCCAGCCCTTGGGGGTTTCACGTCGGGTCTTCGACTTTTTTTTCTTTTCTTCTACTTCTTCTACTTCTTCTACTTCTTCTACTTCTTCTACTTCTTCTACTTCTTCTACTTCTTCTACTTCTTCTACTTCTTCTACTTCTTCTTCTACTATCTCTTCTTCTCCTGCTATCTCTTCTTCTTCTTCTCCTTCTTCTTCTATCTCTTTTTGTTCTTCCACAATCTCCACTCCGTCTACTGCCTCCACACCACCCAGCAGTACAATAGCGATTGTAGAAGTTTACAGGTCACCGATTGACAAAGCCGGCGCCCGGCAACTTGCAAACCAATCGCAATCAATGAAGTTGAAAACTTTTGTCTTGTTTTGTCTTTGTTTCATCACTCGTTGAATCAACCGTCACCCTCAGACAGACTGAGAATTCCTGATAAAATTCTAATTTCCGGTTTCCGAAACACTCAGAATAGGATTCAGTATAGATCGAGTCTAGTTGATCATTTTCATCTATTTTTATATTCTTCTACTATTCTTCCAATACATTTCTTCAGTTCAGTCAACATCTGAATGTGTATTGTTGCTGTATGGATATGGATTAAGCAGCATCCAAATGCTGCGATAAATTGTAACGAGGTACTTATCATCTAACCATCCATTGGAACCGTTTTTGTCAGAAAGCGACCGATCATCCGAAATGCTAACATTGAATCAAATGCCAGCTGTTCGAACATTGGATGCTTTCTGACAAAAACGGTTCCAATGGATGGTACGAGATAATCATCGCGCGATGATTATGCAAAGTGTTTTAAAAATAGACCGACAAACTTCATGAGCGGTTTTCTTACATTGAAATTGAGAGAAGAGTTCCAGTAAACATGGGTTCTGAAATGGTTTGTTTCCCCCCCAGTTACCATTTTGTTTTTTCACTTTTTTTTCTCCAGAATGGTTTGACTAATTTTGTTGAAATTTGACATGGTCACGACCAAGATGAAGGTCTGCTGTAAAAAAATGAAGCAACCTTATTTGACGAAATATTTCAAAACAGCGGGCATTTGAAATTTGAAATTGAAATAACTCGAAAACTTGTTATTGCCTGACATTTTGAGATATTTCATCAGATAAAGTTGCTACATTTTCATATTCTCATCAGACCTTAACAAACTCTGGTCTCCTGACCATGCCAGAATGTTCAAGCAAGGAAACTAATCAAACTATTCTGGAGAAGAAAATAACAAATAAGCAAATAACAGAAATAAAAAATAATAATAAGTGAAAAAACAAAATAGTGACTAGGGTGGGAGAAAAGCATTTTAGGACCCATGTTTTCTGGAACGTTTTCTCAATGTCAATGTAAGAAAACCACTCATGAAGGTTGTCAGTCTATTTTAGAAACACCCTGTATAGCATTTATATCAATTTGAAAATGTTCAAAAGGCAGAAAAGGCAAAATTTTAAAAGGCAGCTCGTACACTGGAGCAATAAGCAATAGGCAATTAGCAACATTTGGATCATATATGATCGTCTACTCTTTAGAAACAAATAGTCCAATGCACACCTAAAGCAGCTGTTTCAGGTGGTGCATTGATCTAATTACCAGGTTTGTATAGAGTAAGAACAATCATATGATCCATATGTTAGTGTTGCTTAATATTATATTGCCCGGTATGAGGCAATGTTCTGAGTCTGAAATAGTCTATTCGTTAGTCTGTTGAACTCAACACTCATACTTTCTACTTTCATGTAATTGCCACTCCAATTAAAGTTATTAAGAATCCACAAGACCACAAATTTGGAACTAAAGTTTCCTAATCTCAAAAACTTGCTCCTCTACAACATAGTAAAGGCAGAAATAATTCAGAGTCTATTCACCTTTCCCCTCCTCTCCTGTTCTGTGCAAGATGAAAAAAATTGGCAGAATATTATAACAAAATTGAACCACACACGGCAAAATGATGAGTCGTGTGCATCAAAAATACGTGTCTCACCCCACTACAAAGCACTCTAAAAGCACTCCAGCAAACAGTTAATACGCGGAATGAAGTATCACCAAGCTTTTGCTAATTGATTCAATATACTTTCATACGCTACACTTTCTACGTACATAACGTGTGTTAGGCTAGGCGTACACCGGTTAGTCAAGACAAGACAAGACGACATTAGTCACGTTTAGTCACAGTAATTCACATAGCTGCTTAGGCTAGGCGTACACCGGTTAGTCAAGACAAGACAAGACGACATTAGTCACGTTTAGTCACAGTAATCCACATAGCTGCTTATGAAGCAACACATACCGATTAGTCATTGAATCGGTGTGTGCTGCTCCATAAGGCTAGGCGTACACCGGTTAGTCAAGACAAGACAAGACGAGATTAGTCACGTTTAGTCACAGTAATTCACATAGTTGCTTATGAAGCAGCAC
The DNA here is from genome assembly GCA_017141395.1 of Laodelphax striatellus. NCBI lineage: Eukaryota > Metazoa > Arthropoda > Insecta > Hemiptera > Delphacidae > Laodelphax > Laodelphax striatellus. The sequence goes on from CM029542.1 coordinate 13,785,323, forward strand.
ACACCGATGCAATGACTAATCGGTGTGTGTTGCTCATAACATCTATGTGCTATGACTGAACGTGATTAATCTCGTCTTGTCTTCAAATCTCTTAACCAATCGGTGCTATATTGTCGCCTACCAAGCAGCTTCTAGCTATGTCAGTGCTAATGACTAAACATGAGCGGTAACCACGTCGTCATCTGTCTGTCTTGACTTATTTCGACAACCGGTGTACGCCTAGCCTTATAGCGTACACATCATAACTTCAGACGCCGAAGTTTAAACGCGCGTGGGAGCAGATGGTGCTTCTGAATTGACTTTGGTCCATTGCGCGTGGGTTTGTGAGCCAACGAGAAAGTTCTCTTTATCCATAGAACGACAGTTCAGGCTGGGGAGACACGTGTATCGGGCTCAGGAAATGAACAAAGCTTCCTCAATGAAAGAGAAGCTGGACAGAAAGGTACTGGGGATGATTTATCAGATTGTGATTGAAAGTTGTCAATGGTAGAAGTCAATGAAAAACTTATTTATCCGATTTAGGCAGGATCTCAACAAAAACGTAAACCGGATTTGAGAGACAGTTACTTCTAAACCAACAAAAGATTGACAAAATCATATTAGCATACCCGTTTAAAAATCAGATCATTAGAAATAATTTGAGAGTTGCTTATGATAAACGATGATAAATTGAAAAACAGTAAAGATAACATCACAATGAGTCTATAGAAAAAGGATATGAATGACAAAAACTAACATGATATAATCTTCTACAAAATTCAAAATTTCTTAAGTGTTTGCTTCTGGAGTGAAAATTTGTGACTGTGAAGATATGCAACATAACCTAGATTTGCACTGAATTCTAAATTAGAGAAGGGAAGGTTTTGTGCTTAAGTCTGTTGAACCTTACCATCAAGTATTATTTGTAAATTACTTTAATAATAAATAAGACTGATTTATCAGATTGTAGCTTTTAAAGTTGTCTATAAAAAAGGAGTTGAATAGAAAACCTTTATGATGTAACATTCAGAATCATTTATTAGATTATAGTTTTTAGAGTTGTGAATGATAAGGATTTTAATGGAGAATTTTCATGATGTGAAATTGAGAATGATTAATCAGATTGTAGTTTGGTAGTTGTCGATAATCGGAATGGGACAACTCGCCGCGGCCAACTCGACGCGGCCATCTCGACGCCGCCAACTCGCCGCGCCCAACTCGCCGCCAGGCAAACTCGCCGTTAGACTCGCCGCGACCAGCTCTACACAAGGACTGATTCCCCTTGGCATTTAATTTGTGCTACCACTTTCAGGGATATTCAGATGCAGCTAACGATTCCGAGATGATGTATAAATTATAATTTCAATTACAATTTACAATATATTATATAATAATAAATTATAATTGATAATAGCTAAATTTATTCTTTCATAAGACTTTGTGTATTGGGATGAACATTCTCTGATAAATGGAATTAACTTTGTTAACTGTTAAAATAATTGAATTCCTGAAATCTGAAAATTACTGTTAAATTAGGCATTTTACAGAGAAGCTAGAGGTTCAATATAAATATCATAAATGAATTTAGTTTTTGTACCTTTTAACATGTTTTAGTTGTGTTTTCAATACATTAGTTTGATTGGTGAATTAAAGAATTAATTTATATATCATGTCGAATCGTTAGCTGCATCTAAATATCCCTGAAAGTGGTGACAAATGCCGGAGAATCAGTCTTTATAAGACTGGTCGCGGCGAGTTAAAGTCGACAACAATTATTTAACGACGAGTTGGCAGACTTGAGTTGTCTAAACCGATCGATGTGGATGCCAATAATAAGAAAAGATGAATGAAACATTATTGTTGCAATAAAGATATAACAGATGATGATGTCTTTATCCATAGAACGACAGTTCAGGCTGGGGAGACACGTGTATCGGGCTCAGGAAATGAACAGAGCTTCCTCAATGAGAGAAGAGCATGGACAGAAAGGTACTGTGGATGATTTATCAGATTGTGTTTGAAAGTTGTCAATGGTAGAAGTCAATGAAAAACTGATTTATCAGATTTAGGCAGGATCTCACCAAAAACTAAGGCTAGGCGTACATCGGTTAGTCAAGACAAGACACGACGACATTAGTCACGTTTAGTCACAGTTCAAATTTCAACTATATACCAGATAAAGCATGGTAGATAATTTGAGAACGAATATATCCTTTAAGGGTCAAGTGAAAGAGAGGGCCGACTGCGCCCTAACTTCGCCCTCCCAGGTGAAAAATAAGGCAGTCATTCTATTCAATTCTATTCTTTAATAGAATAAAATGAGAAAATGATGGCTGTTATCAGATTCATAGAAAGGGAGAGAACTGCTTGGGGGAGAGATAAAAATTATTTTGTGGAGAGAAGGTATGAGAGAAGTTTCTGGTAGAAGTAGGAAAAAAGTTGATGTAGAACCAGATCGAATTTGAGAGAATGTATTTTAGAAGGAGTAATTATCAGTGATGGGAGAATTTCACAACTGAAGGGAAAGAGAAGATAGTAGAGCTCCACAAGAAGCTCGAAAGAGATAATTTTAGAGATAGAAAGTTCAAGAATTTTGCAGTTGTTTACAGAGAATTTTGAACTGGAAGAGAAGATGGAACACCAGATAGAATTTGAGAGAGAATATAATTGAGAATAAATTTCGGAGATTTGAGAATTTTACAATGGTAGTGAGAGGAAATAGAAATCGAAAGAGATTATGCTAGAGAGAGACAATTTTAGCGTTGTGAGAATTTTGCAATTGAAGTCTGAGAAGAAGATATGAATCCAGCTCAAATTAAAAAAAGATTATTCTAGAGAGAGTAAATTTTAGGGATGAGAGAAGTTTAGAGTGGAAGAGAAGATAGAAAAACGGTTCAAATTTGAGAGAGAAACAGACATTGGAACCAATCATCTGTTTCGAGGTTTGATGGATCACCGGTGAAGGGGGGACACGCTGTAATGAACTGATTAGAGAATGGATCGATAATTCTGCAGCGGTTGAGTATTCCCAGTAATCCTGGACATTTTCGTGGAATTGTTTTCCAGTTTATTACCCTTGTTCTCTATAAACCCTCCACTTTATTTGTCCAATTATATTTAAATGTCCTTCACTAGAATACAAACCAACAAACCCTCTCGTTTTCATTAGTTACGCAATTTGCTAACAGGAAAACTGATGTTATTTAAACACCTCAACTACGAACGACAAACTCATCAATTATTATATTCAAATACCTATATTGTGAAACAAAATATGTGCTACATATATCTATTTGATATCGAGGGCGAAACCATCTATATATGAAAGTGATTGGAATAATACCTATATTGTGGTACATGAATTTATTATATCTGTATATATATTATACATATGTATATTACATGATGTATGAGGGCAAAATTATCTATATACAGGTGATTAAAATAATACCTACATCGTGTTACGTTAATTAATTATATCTATATGATATCGAGAGCGAAATCATCTATATAGATGAGGTTGAAATAATAATATTCGGTGTTTACCGTTGAGGGAATATGTTCCCATGTTTGGTTTGCTCCCTTGGTAAACAATTCAGTTAACCACTACTTCAAAAAGCGATTTACGAAATTTCCTGTTTTAATTACATGCAGTCTAATAGATTTCTGTTCACATTATGCTGAGAAATTTGTGGAATACATTAGTCGTGTTGAGGCGAATAATTCAGATATGTATGTTCAGTTGTTTTCGTGTTCAATTAATTCAAGTTGGATAATTTATGTCTGATGAATTTTGGACGGACTTCTTCGCAGGATCTTATTGAATTTCATATCAAGATGAAATTATATAGATTCAGGCTGTGTGAATTGGATGAGGAACAGTTTTAGGCAAAAGCCTGATGTACCCTTCTTTCTAAATGATCAATAATAATTGAATAATATCACTGAAAACTGAATTTGAAGTGAGTTTTTCTGAGGCTGTGCTGTCTTGTAAACGCGGTAGCTTGTAGCTTACAATATGACTCTTGAATATTTTATGGCAAAAAATATTGAAAGAGGAAAAAATTGATATAAAACTAGTTTTGGTTCTTTCCTATATCAGGTTTTGATAGAGAATGACAATGGAGCAAGGTAATGTAGACAATACTAATGGGAAGACAAAAGGAAATTAATGAAATATAATTTTATGGGCGATGAAGAATTATGGAAAATGAAGGTGAAGGTGAAAGGAAGATTTTTAAAATTGTGGCATGAGAGAAAATCAACTTTTGAAGGAATTGTGACATAAGAAAAAGTCAACTTTTGAAGGAATTGGATAAGATTGAATCATCTACTTCAATAATGTAAATAGATTATCAACTTCAATCTACAAAACAGATCAGCTTGAATTCTAGATTTGAACAGTTGTAAATATAAGTGATTATTGTTCGTTGTATTGATCAAAGCATAAACGATGTAAAGATGACATTAACATTTTCAACGATAACATGCTAGAGATGAATTCAATCTCGATTCATTCGATTGTATTGATGATCATGGCGATGTTTGAACATATATGATTGTCCATTCTTGGAGAAGGATATTAATGATATCATTTCCACAATCAACGTGTTTGGAGGTGAGGTGAATGCAGGGTAAGATCAGTTGAAAATGATAAAATATACGCTATATGTCATGATTTGGCATAAAAAGTGAGGTTAATTAATAAAAATAACTCTACTGTGTAAATATTTTGGAGATTTTCAAAATTGAGAGAAAAACTACTTTTTTGTAAGAAGAGTTGAATTGAGGGGAGACATTGTCCATGACTGAGAATGAAAATTGAGAAAATGAAGGAAACTAAAAGAAATGGGACGAATATTTAGGGGAGAATTGAGTATTGAGTGAAGAAAGAGAAGAGTTGAGGGGAGACATTGTTGAAGACTGGGAATGAAAATTGAGAAAATGAAGGAAAATAGAAGAAATCGGGCGAATATTGAGGAAATGTTCCAACTTATTAAAAGCAAAATTCAATAAAATGCGACAGAAAATCTACTTCAACACAAGACTGACAAAGATGTAAGCTTTTCATTCTACTTTGCCCCACTTGTAATCTCGGTCCAATAATCCCTTTCATAGTCGGCCGAACTTATATAATTCCTCGGAGAGAGAATTTCGGAGAATTGTATTCGGAATTGAGGTTTCCTGCAACTGTATTAATTTTCTGTAATCCCCGGTAGGGACTATTCTCAAGGCTGGATAAACCCTGCAACCCATCCATTATTATTTGCTGTTATTTATATCCATTTTCCATCATTATCCCCGTCCATTATTCATCATCTTGGTGAGAACTTGAGAGGCTCTTGGAAAACCATATTTCTAATTAGAAACTTGATTGATGAGCATTGATGTTTCGCTTGATTGATGAGAATTTCCATTCAGGTTAGATGAAGTGGAATGTCGGTAAGATGCTCTGATTATTGCAGATGATACGTTATTACAATGCAGGGGCCTATTTCTTTGTAAAAATCTTTTTCAGGAATTCAGAATTCCTGTGACAAGGGCATGGATAGCTTGGTATACTATACAATAAACTTATATTTTTAGAGTGCGTTCACCATTTTCCTGTTTCTGAGGACTTTAAAATTTTGTTGGGTAAGGCTCCTGGTTTATTGATGATGACAACTATATTTGACAGGACTTGACATCTGGACTTGTATCAACCACATTGATACAATTTGTAACCTCATCAACTTTGTATCTTCATATCAGCCATGCAAATGCAAGTGGTATTCGAACAGAGTATCTGATTTCTGTTAGAGTTTGAAAAAATATCTTGCAGCTAGTAACCAAAGCAAGATGCAAAAAAAGCACAAAACTAGAATTGGTGGGATTACATATGATGGATTACGGCCCGTTTCACTAAATCAGATAGAAGTTAATCAGCTACTAATTGTAAGAGTTAACATTCAACAAAATTGATAAGGTGACATTGAGATAAGGTTTAACAGATTTCTTGCAACTGTAGTTGCAAACAGATTGCGGAGTAGATTGGAAGAGGAGAAGTTGAGCCTTTTGTACTCTCCTGTTTGTAATAAAAATCAAATATTTGAATAAAAAATCACACCAACAACATACATTTTAGCAAATCTCAACTACAGTGACAGATTTTTCTCTTATAAGCTCTCATAAAATAAATATTTTTTTTTCTGTATACAGTGATGAAAAACATAGAAGTAAGTCACAGTCAACAAAGCAGCGTATCATTTTTTAATTTGAACAACTTTATTGTTGATTATCACATCCCCAAAACTCAATCGAGTTCCATCTGCTTCAAAGACAATTCCCATTTAGTAAATGTTTGTGATGATCAATTTTGTTTGTTGCCTGAATTGTATCAGGATAAAGTGACATACTTTGTGATATTCAGGAGTGGAATTTACTGGTTGAAAGACACACAGAATCTAGGGGTGCAATTAAAGGATCAGCAACATCTTGAGAAACTTGTTGTGCAACATCTGTTAGAACTTCTTACACAACCAAAGGTGCAACGTTTGTGGCATATAGAAGTGCAACTTGTAAAGCAAACCAGCGTGCAATCTTTGCAGGATTTATTGGAGCAAGAGCATGTGCAACTTTTGGTTCAATTTCTGGTGCAACCAGAGGAGCAGCTTGTGGATCAACTGAAGAAAAATCTTTCAAAACAATTTGTAGTGCGTCATATGGTGAAACAAGAGCTTGAACAAGAGTTGCAACTTATGCTATCAGTATCACAACTTGTAGAGCAATTAGAGGTGGAACAATTACTGCAGGTGACCTTTGCGGGAGAACTTCAGGCAACGTGGAAACTTTCAAGACATTTGAAGATAAAATTCTCAAACCAACAAAAGGTGCAAGTTGTGAAGCTTTTGGAGGTGCAACCATTGGATACGTTGAAGGCAAAACCTGTGAAGATAGAACTTTTGGTTCATTTGCAGTTGGCATTTCTGCAACAACTTGAGAAAACGTTTTGTAGGCAATTAGAGCAACAACTTTTGAAGCAATTTCTGGTGCAACAAGTGCTACAGCTGATTTTGCAACTTGTGCTAAGAGTGTTGCAACCCCGTTCCTACCAATCAGAACCAGTTAAAGTTCCCAATGGTGTCTGTGGTTGTACTGATGTCATGGGTTTCTGTTCCTGACCAGCAGTTGATCAACTCAACCGTCAACTGCTCTGTCAACCGCTGTCAACTGTCAACTAGGAAGAGGCAGTTGTCATTTCTGCTTGGGACTTTGTCGAGTGAAAGGCACCCACATGACTGGACTATTCAGCTCGCTCAAAACCCTGGTGCACGGTGAGTGTCGATTAACCATTATTGGCATGCAATTCGTAGATTGAATACTTTATTGATTGATCAATCTGCTGTAATACTGTTAAGGTGGTTTCAGATCGCTTTAGTGTCGCCTAATTCTCTTTGAAAGCCCGGGACAAACATTATACAATATTTTACTCATATATCAGCTGTATGGAATCTAAATGCATTGAATTCTTAGGTCTGAGTAGCTTAGCTGGTATAGTGATATAGAGACACGGATGTTTTGTGGATATGTGTGTCCCAGGCTTCACACGTAGCTAGAGCGATGCTACGGCGGTCTGAAACCACCTTAAAGTATAGGATAATACAATTTCATCTTATGACAGAAGATCAGACACCTCTGATAGAGATTGCCCTTACAAAGTCACATGAACAGGACAAAGAGCATTGTGGGAGCCTGGGACAGGAAAAAGTTATTCGAATTTTTGTATTCATAGTTGTGATTGTAAATGTATTTTTTCTACAGAATATTTGGGTTGGAATACAAAGTGTGGTACAGTACTCTAGGTAAACAATGGGTCAATTATCAATTTTATATTATGGGCCTAATTAAGTAGCTAGCTGATAGACAATGAGAGATTATTCAAAACTTTCACCTATCAATAAGACCGTCTGTTTGGATTTTATAACCATAAATATTTAAATAATGCATTGATGAGTGAAAATCGAGCCATTTGTCTTTGAGAATATAGTGAATTGTGAAGTGTTGCCTGAAAAAGCTTTCGATTTGTAAATTATTTGAGCATATTACCAGTTACAAATATATCAAATTATTGACAGATAAAATGATTAAAGATATGGAATTCTGTACAATGATAGAGCATGTTTTTCAATGATAACCAGATTCTTGTTTTTTTTTTTTAGTTATCTTACAAACTTCAAACCAGAGATTTCTTAGACTTAAGATTTCTTAACAAATGAATGGCCACCAAAAAATTCAATGATGGCAGATTGTCAGATAATAGTATGTGATTCATTTGTTGACTTGTCTCTCACCAGAAGTCCGTCCAGAGCGGGGTGTAGTTTCAAGCAAAGTGGGATAGGCTACTCGTATTTGCATGGCGCTGAGGGCAGATAATGCTCTGTACTGTGTCCATGAGACGAGAGGCGGCTTTGTTTTAATGGATGCGCATAATAATTTTGGACGGTAGCTACGTGCTCAAAGGGAATGGATCAGAAGGGGAAGGAGAGAGAAGGGAAATAAGAGAAAGAGGAGGCAGAGGAGAAAGAGAAGAGGAAAAATGAGAGGGGGAGAAGAAAGAGGAGAGATGAGAGAAAGAGCAGGCAGAGGAGAAGGAGAAGAGAAAAGATGAAAGGGGGAGAAGTAAGAGGAGAGATGAGAGAAAGAGGAGGCAGAGGAGAAGGAGAAGAGAAAAGATGAAAGGGGGAGAAGTAGGAGGAGAGATGAGAGGAAGAGGAGGCAGAGGAGAAGGAGGAGAGGAAGAATGAGAGGGAGAGAAGAAAGAGGAGGCAGAGGAGAAGGAGAAGAAAATAAGAACGAATGATTAGGATGGAAAATTTTGGATTTGAATCAAAAGAGGAAGGCAGGGAGAAGAGAAGTGAGAGGGAGAGAACAGAAAAATAGAGGAAGAGAAGGCAGAGGTGGAGTATAAAAGGAGAAGCGAGAGGAGGCACAGAAGAAGGAGAATTGAGAGGAAGAAAAGCTAGAGGAGAAATGAGAGGCAGATGAGAATTAGAAGAGAAGAAGTGAGAGGTAGAGAAGCAAGTAAGGGAATACGAGAATGAGGGGGCAGAAAAGAAAGAGAAGAAAAAGGAGACAGAGGAATTAGGTTGTATCATTGTAGATTATAATATTTTTCATCTCAAATACTAGATTCTGATTCTAATTCAACGAGTTATATAGTTGAAAGACATTAAAAACCAATTTATTGAAAAGAAACAAGAAAATTGAGAGCCCAAAGTATTAAACAAGAATGAGAAACAGGAAAGATAAACAAGAATAGAAGAAAATTTATATCGAATAAAACTTGAACAAAAATTTAAAAACGGAGACAGAGACTGAGAATATTAGAGAATTGGACCTGAGTGAGAGAGTTGGAATGGAGAGAGGAAGAGAGAGTGAAATGTAAGAGAAGGTGAAGAGTGAGGGGGGATCAAGAAAGGGGGCAAGCTTTGCTTGACGGCAGAATTCCTTTTGGAATGGTTAGGTTGGCAGGAATGCACAAAGGTGTTCGTTGGCAAGCCCACTTTAGAGTCCACAGGCAGAGAGATACAATGCAAATTGGCATTTTAGGCTAAGCGTACACCGGTTAGTCAAGACAAGACAAGACGAGATTAGTCACGTTTAGTCACAGTAATTCACATAGTTGCTTATGAAGCAGCACACACCGATGCAATGACTAATCGGTGTGTGTTGCTTCATAAGCAACTATGTGAAGTACTGTAACTAATCTCGTCTTGTCTTGTCTTGACTAACCGGTGTACGCCTAGCCTTATTGAGCACATTGCGTCTACAAAGTTTCTGGAATCCAAAAACATGCAAGCCTAGATTCAAGTGCGTTTGGTTAGCATGTAGGGTGCTCAGAATCCCTAGTTAGCAAATAACAGTTTAAAACAACATTGTGAATACCCCTATGGAACATGAGAGATGTTAGAAGATAAGGTATTATCTTCTAATATGTAATTGCAGAGATGTAATTGAAAAGCTTCACATGAAAAATGCAAGCCTAAAGTTGAGTGTGGATAGTTAGCATGGGGTGTAAGAGGTATTAAAAGATAAGGTATTCATGGAATGGAGAAGCTTAACACAAATAATTGAAACTTAAATTTTAAGATTATAAGATTAGATACTCATGGTAGAGTATGGAGTTAAAAATCTTTACACAAAAAATGCAACCAAATTTGAGATAGATAAGATATTCTTATAAAGATGGAAATTCTATCCATACAAAGGAGCATTCATGGAGTAAGAGCCTTCAAACCATTAATTCGAGTGTGGGTGTGTAACTGTGGATGGACACGTTATACGTAAGATGATGAGAATTTTATGAATTCTATCCATGGATGGTAATTCTATTCATAGAGTAAGAAAGCTTCAAACCTTCTAGTGGAGTAAGAAGGCCTTCCATTCAAGTATGGGTATAAATGGACAAGATATACATGATGATGAGACTTCTATTCATGAAAAGAAGGGGTTCGGGGTAAAACTAATGGAAAAGTTGAGCACAAATTTCAAGTTTCAACAGCTAAAAGCCAAATACGAATGCAAGCGGTAATGATTGTATCCCGAGCTGAACTGGAGCAAGGAGATTCCAAAACTACTTAAGTTTTCTTGTGGTTTGATATTGATTGAGCTTGAAATATTGATCTGTATGGCAAGTTTTGATTAGTGAATGGTTCAATAGTAGATGAGGAAGAGGGGAGGACGTGAGACTAGTGAAGGAGGAGGAGGAGGAGGTAGTGGTGAAAAATCAGGAGGATTAGATGGAGGAAAAGAAGGAGGTGAAGGGAGGGAGAAAGCGAGGATTGGGGATGTTAGGGATAAGCAGTATGAAGAAGATGGAGAAGAACAGCAGGAGAAGGATGATGAGGTGAGGGAGGAGAAGGAGTAGGAGGAGGAGGTATGGGGGGAGGAGTTGATGGAAGAGGAGAAGGAGACGGAGAAGGTGGAGGAGAAGGAGAGGAAAAGTACTAATGGAATCGGTCACACACTGAGCTGTAACACACCGATAGTCTTTTGTATTTGCCCAAGTAATTCTTACAGTCGATTAGCCACATTATCAACTCACACAACTCGTTTCCCAGCAATTTCAGGCCAATTAGATTCAAACTGATGATCATGAGTTGCAATGTAATGTCATATTTTTCAAAGAATTTCGACTTTTTTCAAGAATTTCTAACATTTTTCCAAAAACTTTATAACATTTCTTCCAAAACTTTAAACACTTTTTCTGCCAAAGATTGATACATCTTTCCCGAAAAATTGTTACATTCAATAAAAAACCATGAATATTATTTATTTTGAGACATGTTTTCTTCAAAGAACATTTCTAACATGTTAGCCCCTGCGCCCACTAAGCAACTGCTATCTGATTTCAGTCAGCAACCCTGCGTTGCCAGATGACTTTGGCTGATAGGTTAGATTACCCGATTACCCGAAAAACAGCCAAATGTCATCTGGCAACATTGGGTTGCTTACTGAAATCAGATAGTAGTAGTAAGTAGTAGTAATAATGTTTTATTTTCAAATTCATTTCAACAAAACAATACATAGCATTCAAACATCACAAGCTTGGCCTTCGCCGTCAGCTCGAGTTGAGTTTTACATTATTATTTCTTGTTTAATCACATATTGAACATTATTTTTCAAACATATACAAATTGAATATATTATATTATAAGTTTAGACTAAACCTTACATAGAAAAATTTCGGAAGACAACACAATTCAACAATCCTCAGAACAATAGCCACTAATATAATACAGCGATTCAGCAAAGTGACATGTTGATTTTCATTAATAACATATTATTAAAATTATTTTCAAACATAAACAAATTGAATACATATACTCCAAGTTCAGACCAAACTGGAAAACATTTGAAAGACACAATTACAACAATCTTCAGAATAATAACTACTATAATATAATGATTTTCATTAATAACATAATATTAAAACTATTTTTCAAACATAAACAAATTGAATATTCATATTATAAGTTTTGACCAAACATTTCATTGAACTAATAGAAGATAGGTTTGCAGCTAAGTTGCTTGATAATTTTCATTGGGAAGTGAATTTTTCTCATTTAAAAAAAATAATTTTGTGATGTTTTAAATTTTAAAACTGCTTATCGTAAATTTCTAATTACTATATTACAACATCCTCAGAATAGTGACAATGATTATTCTCTTTAATAGTTGAAGTTCTCAATTAACCACCAACGATAATGCCACGCCCTCCTACAAAACTCCACCAGCCCACACCAGTTTCTCCCGTTTACAATTTCAATAAATTCATTTTCCGATACAATTGAACTACCCAGCCACCTTCGTCTCCATTCTCCCAAGACCGCACACCGAGCAACAAAATGGAACGTATCCTCTCTTTCTCCCGAGTTACACATCGAACATGTCCCACTTCTTCCCTCCACGGTCTATAATTCAAATTCAGTATTTCCTCTCACTTTCATTATCCACCTGATATCTGGCAATGGAAATTCGCCCTTCAGATAACCATCATCCTCCAAGTTCACACTCCTAAGCTTCTTATAAATTGTGTGGTATCTGGCTGTGTTCGCTGCAATTTTAAAGTCTTCCATGGTTTTCAACTTACTCAGCTTCAAAAGTTTATTGAGTTCATTCTTCCAACCATTCAAATTGTCCAAGCTAAGTCAACATCAGCACTCAGCTCCTGCGACATATCCAGCCAGCTCTTATACCAGAATACTCTTCTCTTTATAACTTCCACCAGCAGCTATGGTAGGAGCCATTCTTGAATAGCCATAACCTTGCTTTTATAATTTAAATGCAATTGGAGCGTGTATTCATAAAGTGGTGGCTCTCCTGTTTCTAAAAATAGGATATAAAAGTTGAACAATCTCTTGACGAAAAAACGCCACAATTTTTCTAACTGTTCGTATCTTCTATACCCCCACACCTGAGCAGCATACACCATAATTGCCCGTGATACCGTCCTATATAAAACCCACTTTGCCGACAGCGGTACCTTCTTATTACTAATCAAATGTTCCCAGCCAGCATTTAGGCCCGCTTTAGCACTCTTCAGTTTTCCTTCAAGGTGTGGAAACATACTCAGAGATGGTGTTATTAATACTCCCAAGTACTGATATTCATTAACTTTTTCTATCCTATTTCCTTCAAAAAACCAATTTTCCTGCCTTCCTTGCCTTCCTCCATTTTTGAAAACCATTACTTTTGATTTATTTAAGTTCACTCTCAGATTCCACCGTTTGCAGTAAACTTCTAGACTGAATATCATATCTTGCAGTTCTCTATCTGATTCAGCCAGTAGAACAATATCATCCGCGTACATGAGTAGCTTTATCCGCAGATTGCCTATTCTTGCTCCTCCTCCCAATTCACCTTCCAAATCATTTAAAAAAAGAGAGAATAAGAGCGGACTCATCTGGCAGCCTTGTTTCAAGCCTACTCCTGCACTGAACTCTTCCGTCAGCCCATTCTCACTCCATACTCGAGCAGTGGTACCGTTATTTCCGCAATACATATTTTTAAGAATCGCTAGAAACTTTGATGACACTCCCATGCAAGAGAGTTTGTAGAAAAGCGCACGTCTGTCCACCGTATCGAACGCGGCCGAGAAGTCCACGTAGAAACAGAAGAGCTTACCTCGTTTTCGACTAGTTTTATATTGGCTATCGATAATAAATTGAATATATTATCCACAGTTGAATATCCCTTTCTAAAGCCTGCCTGATATTCGTTTAATATTTTATTCGTGTGTACCCACTTTTCCAGTCTGATTAATAAATTACCTGCAAAAGTTTTGCTATTGCGTCTATGAAGGCTATTCCTCTAAAATTTATTGCTTGATTTGTGTCTCCTTTTTATGTAGAGGAAAACTATTGATCTTTGAAAAGAATTCGGGACGTTAGCAGTTCTATAAATATTATTGAAAATTCTCGTTATTCTCCTCCACAATTCATCTGTGCCGTTCTTATAAAACTCATAGGGTATACCATCTTGACCAGCTGCTTTATTAGTTTTCGCTTTTCGTAAGAGGGCTTTTAACTCTTCCAGTTCAAAATCTCGATCTAGAATATCATTTAGAACTAAGGGCTCTGCGTACAGGACGGGGTCAGCGCTCAGCGGTGGATTCAATAGTTTTTGAAAATGTTTCACCCAATCATCTGCGCTTATGCTATTAGTCATTCGCCTGGTGGGTTTTTTAAAAAATCTTATCGCGTTCCAAAAACTCTTTGTATCCTTAGCATTATTCAACTCTTCATAAATTTTCGCGTGATAAGTTTCTTTTTTAGTTTGACATAATTTCCTGTATATCTTTCTCTCCTCAATATACATATCCTTCACTGTTGCGGTGTTGCACTTTCTGAATAAATTCAAAAGATTAAACATCTTATCTCGCGCTCTTTTACACTCGTTATCAAACCACCTCTGTTTGAAGTTAGCACGACCTTGACCGTGAAGGAATGACGAGCTTGCTGCCCTTTCTATACAATCGCAAACTTCTCTTATCGCCACCTGATTATCATCATCATTGCCAGTTACTGATTCTCTTAATCTTGCTGCTAACCTATCTTTATAAAACCGTTCATCATTTTTTCCCCATATAAGCTATTTCGGCAAGGTCCCACTAGTGTTATTATCATTGTTTAATGCTTCATTTCTTAACTGCAAACCTAATAGCATGTGGTCAGAATAGGATTCTTTTATGACTTCAAATTCACTCACAAAATTCAACAAATTTCCTGCCACTGCAATTATATCATTGACTGCAGCTCCATGCCACCTATAAACGTGAATTCCCCATCCTATCACCCTGAGTTCTACCATTGAGAATAATTAAGTTGTAAGCTCCAAAAACCTTCGTCCACGACTATTCAGCTCTTTATCTTTGGAAACTCTCCTGTATGAAAACCTCATATTATCATCCCTAAGTAAGCTTTCATCATTAATCACCTGCTCAGCTCCAATACGTACATTCATATCACCTATCAATATAATATTAGACACTGAATTAGAATACATAAAGTTAATCAAATTTACAAATTCATTATTCCAGTCGTTACAGTTCAAGTAAAGTGGCAACATACTGAAATCAGATAGCAGTTGCGAAGTGGGCGCAGGAGGTTTATCAACTAAAAAGAAACCAATTCCTGGCTGCACTAAAAACAAACACCTCCATAATACAGTATCAGTTTATCCATACTGTATAATAATCATCAGTTGTACTAATCTCAAATTAAACAAGTTTCTGCACACATAACAAGCATTCCTTTCTTGTCTAGTTCCAGAACTACTCCACAACTAGTTAAACTCCCCGGCATCTAGCTCAAGTTGCAACTAGTTAACTCAATCAACTTTCCAGCTAAAGTTGCAACTAGTCACCTCCACAAACAATAACTTTCCGACTAGAGTTCCATGACTAAATCCTCCATCAGCCGAAAATATATAGAGCTCTGTGCAATGATTATATATAGAGCAATGTGAGGGGAGTAGTCGATTAATAGGAAGTTCTGCGAAACTGCCTGTCTTCTGCAGTGAGAATGTTGATAAGTGGCGCACTCCCATTATAGAATGGTAATTTTGTGCGACTGAAGTGATGCATCCAAAGTGATGCGTGGAACATCCACAAGTTTCAATTTCACCCTCTCTGGAACACCAAATGAAAGTTCACACCAATGTTACCCTTTCTGAAGTACGATGCTAGTGGAATTTGTAATGTCAAGTGATTGAGAGTGATTTCAGACAATATAGTACATATTTGCAATGACAAGTGATGGGTATTGAGTTTGATAGTACATTCTGCTATCAGCTGGTTGACTACAGTATTGGAAACTTGTCAATTGGTATAGCAGAATCCAATTCAACTTGTCAGAAATCAGCTGTTTCAAAGAGCAATATCACAATACTTTTAACCTACAAATGCTGAATCTCGCAGATTATTGAAAAGGTCTTTCAAAAAGTTATTCTTTAAAAAGATCTTTTAAAGACTTTAAAGGTTCTTAAGACTTTCAAGCCTTTTGATTATTGTGTCGAAATCACTGTTTAATTATTACTGGATCAGCTGACTTATGACAAGTTAATTGGCTCCTGTTATAGTCTGCAATGGGACAAGAAACTTGCAATTTCGAATAAAAGTCTTGAAAGTGATTGAAACACACGTTAGAAGTTGGCTCTTGAGTCATGCAGCTTTGTAATTCCTCACCACACAATGAATAAAGTAGTCTTATAATATTCTCTTAGAAAATTTAAATAAAAAATCAATACTTAGTCCTCAATATCTGAAAGAAAAACCTTGTGGAAATAATATGTTATCCACAGTGACAAAATTAACATGTAAAGTACTACATAAATATGCAGTGACTATGGAAGAGTAGTCACTGTACATAAATAGTATCACAAACGCTATCTATCGGAGAAAAATGTCAACAAGCAAGCTGCAACAGTCTTGAACGCTCAATTCCCATTGGGCAGCTTCTCCCGGTGTGGGTGGAGGGAGTGGGAGGTCTCATCCAATCACAGAGCTTCATTTTTGACGTGGAAGTTTCCGCCATTTTGTTTTCAAACACCGCCATTTTATTTATCTTGACAAGTGCATCACAATTATTTCTTGAAAGACGAGAGAAATTATTATTTTTACTTAATTTTGAATTATTTTCAACTCATTTGATATAAACAATCACTGGCAAGACTGGTATTCAGTTTTGGAAAGAAATTCAGTTAAGAAAGCATGACAAATTGAAAGAAAAAGTATATTAATTTTAACTGTTGAACGATTTTTATGCGGTTAGAATTGCGTAAATGGTTTCAAATTGTCGAGGATCAATAGCAGTATGTCTCTGATATTGAAGTATAGCACGTTCACTTTGCTATAATACTGCATCTGAACTGGAAACGAATTATTGTCATTATACAACTTTTTACCATGTTTAAAATGTAGAAGAATCTTTTCATTATAAAATATTAACAAGTCTGTATCATAGTAGATGAATTCTCATTCACTCTAATCAGTGTGAGAATTATATTATTAATTATATTAATACACGGAATTATTATTATCAGTGTGAAAACGTGTAAAGTGAGGTAACTCATTGTCAGTCTAGGTAACTTCTAAGGAAAGTGAAAGCAAAGAATTGAACAGATCCTTCTAATAAGTTTTTTTATGTTATTTGCATAATTAGGCCTAGTATACGACAGGTGGAAAGATCTTTTCTCTTTTCTAATTCCAACTCAAAACTGGTCCTAATCCAATACTTCATGATTTTTAATGATCTGTAATATAAGACGACATTGTATTTCACTTAATAAAAGTTATTTACTCACTTTTAAAACAACACAGATTTTTAATAAATTCATGGTTAAATAAATTAAATAATTCAATAAACTCATGATTTTGAGAATTTTTTGTTCAATCAGTGCCTCATACGCCCCTCCTGGACTCTCCCTTTGAACTCTCATCACTCTTCCACTAATTGTGATCAATAAATTATAACTCAAATTGAAATGACACTCTGCCACCAAGAGTCATGCGATTCGAATCTAGAATCCTTCCCCCACCCTTGAACACACCCTTATTAGGCAGCAATCCACTGCAATTTCGGCCCAAAGAAGGCACCAAATCAATAAAACTGTTTTGCAATCACGCAACCCCAAAAACTGTCTAGTATCACACCATGAAAAACTGCTAACTCACGAACCCTGGGTTCCCATCTCTATAAATTTGGACTTGATTCCTGAACTGGTTAATAGTCTCTTCTGATTCCCTGATCAGGTCAGGGTATGATAATAATCAAATATTCTTTATTTCATGCTGTTGTAGTGAGTCAAGCCTTCATATTCCGAGCCGTATGATTGGCTAATGACTTAAATAGTTCTCAAGAACAGCAATAGATGTTAAAAATAGTTTTAAATAATACGAAGGTTGTTTGTAAAAATTCCAGTATGTATAATATACATTGGATAATATATTTTGAACGTGAATTTGATAGCTTACATTGATATTGATAGTCTACATTCTCAATAAATGCTCAACAAAGTAATGTCGAATTAATAGATAATATTTAGTGGCGAAGCGTGGTATACTTATTTGGTTATCACCGGATATATTTCCTTTAGGTATGATGAACAAATAAGTATACCACACTTCGCCATGGATAATATTATGAGAAAATACGAGAAAGCTGGAACCAACATCAAACATGTTGGTG
The DNA here is from genome assembly GCA_017141395.1 of Laodelphax striatellus. Lineage (NCBI taxonomy): Eukaryota > Metazoa > Arthropoda > Insecta > Hemiptera > Delphacidae > Laodelphax > Laodelphax striatellus. Next base: position 13,803,529 of record CM029542.1, read on the forward strand.
ACTATGCTGTAGTTATCCACGCCTCCAAACTCAACGAGCCGTCTGATTGGCCAATGGGTTGAACAGTCGCCATTTTACGATGCTAACCAATCAGGAGCCAGCTGTAAGAGGACGTCACATGACATCTGACAGTCAATTTAACTTTCACGAGCTGCTAGCTTCTGATTGGTCGAAATTGTAAAATGGCGTCTGTTCAGTTCTCACCAATCAGTAGCCAGCTGTACGATAACGTCACATGACACGTTCATTAAACGTTTACGAGCTGCTAGTTTCTGATTGGTCGAAATTGCAAAATGGCGTTTGTTCAGCTCATTGGCCAATTAGACAGCTGTTTGAATTTTCTACATCATCAGCACTGCCACTTTTCTAAACTAGTGGTTGGTGGTATCAGTTCTGGGTGAACAAATTTTGACATGGTTTCAGCTTTCTCAGCAATCCTTACAAATTCGAATTACCCAATTTTTTTCACATTCTATAAATATTCGTTATTCTATCACATAATTTATTATGATAATTATCTATTATTCAAATACTCAGAAATGAAATTATTATATTTTCACGGTACCATAATAATATTCATATTTAGACCGCATTGATGAGTTGAGGAGGAGGCGCTATCATTTTTCAACCTTTTTTTTAAATTTCCTTCTCTCCTCTTCCTGTTCTTACATTCAACTGTTTTTCTTTCCTTCGTCCCTTGTTCCAGTTTTCCTTTCTCTCTTTTACACTCATCTATTTCGTTGAATTAACAAAATTATCATCCTCTCTCCCTATATTCAACTATATAAAAATGTAACAACACTATATTATATGACTGTAATATATTAATAAAATAATACAGTAGGTATATGATATACTACAATACAGATATATAAACAATATTTTTCCACTGTATCTCCATGTATTCTCTCCATAGTACAATAAATATGATACTTTTCTCTCTTTATACTTCCATTATTCTTCTTGTATTCATCCTTTCCGCCCCCTATATCCCCTTTATATATTTGCCCAATAGGATTCAGGGTTGAGGTGGTTCCCCACAACCCCCTTCTTAGCATATATTATGCGGTGGAGAAATGAAATGTCTGGCGAATTGCTTTTTGTCGGCTTGCCTCATTTTTTCCATGATATCTAGAAGGCTGTGCTGTCACTTTCACGTTTTCTTTCTCTTTCTTTCACACTTTTCTCTCTTCTTCCATTTATTTGAATCTATCTCTTGATTTTTCGCCGCATTGGCACTCACTCACTCTCTCTCTCTTTTTATCGCATTTTTTTCAGTATCTTTCTCATTTCTCTTCTTTCTCATTTCTTTCTTTCGTACCATTACTTTCTCAATATATATGTCTCTTACTCTCACTCTTTCTTCTTCTTATCCATGATTTTTCTTACTCTCTCTTTTTTCTTTATCTTCATGCTTTATCCATCCACCTTCAAAACCTTTCTCTCTCATTTGAACTTTCTGTTTCTCTTAAATACATAACATACATAACTTACATACATTTCTCTTATATCTTGAACATTCTGTTTTCTCTTACTCCTTCTTACGTTACCTAATCCTTTCTCATTTGTTCCACTTTCTCTTAATCTTCCTCCTTATTCTTCCTCCTTACTCAGCCTCCTCTCCCATCTTTCTCTTCCTTACATAACTTACATTTATCTCATCTTGGTCTTACAATTCCTATTCTGTAAAAATATAAATAGAATGCATTAAAAATGCATTTTCTATTTAAAAAAAATAAAAATGTCTGTAAAATTATTATCTCTAAAATTCTAATCACTTTCTCTATGTTCCTTGATTTCCTTCCCAATATTTGTTTCAACATTAGCACTCTCTCTTCTCCTCTTCTATTATTTGCTTTTATTTAATTCTTTGATTGCTTCTCTTCATTTCTCCCTTTATCTATTCTTTTTATTTCTTCACACCTCAATAACTATCTCTATTCCTACCTCATTCACCTATTCTCTCCACTTTCCTCCTTACTCTCTTCTTCTTTTCGACTTCTTCCACCATTTTCTTCTACGTATATACATCTACCACTTTCTCCTTCTTCTACTATTCCACTCCTTCTTTTACTCTTTCTCCCTCCCTCGGCTACAATACTTTCTAATTTATTCTCACTCACTCATTCATTCTCTTTCTCTCTTTATCTCATGTCTTCTTCCACCATTTTTTTCTACATATATTTCTTTCTCTCCTTCTTCCAATCTTCTTCCCCTAACTCCCTAACTTCCCCTAACTTCCTCTAACTCACTCCCTTCCTCCCAATACTTTGTAATTCAATCACTCACTCACTTACTTTCTCTCTCACTCATATACTTTTCCTCTCACTCACCCATATACTCTCTCTCTCTTTCTGTATCTTCATCCTTTTCCTCCCTTTCTTATCCTTCCCCTGTTCACTAGGTGACCTTTAACTTGTACTTGGAGAATCGCCAGAAAAAGGCAGACGAATAGAATGGAAAAGTCGATACAAACCTACTTCTACAGACTAGTTGACTAGGATTCTCACACAATACATATTAGATATTTATATATCTTCAGTTGATGTATTTCTCCTGTTCAGTACTTTATATCTATATACTGCAGGATTCTTAAGAACTTTATAGGGCAGATATATCTTTATTATCATCACTGCACTATAGATATTGGAGGGCTCCAATGTGAACATAACCTCATTTCTTGATCGTATTTGCTTTTATGGGCTGCGTTAAGGGACACATGATACAGGATAATGTTCTTAATCTAGATCTATAGATCGTGTTATGAATTCTAGTTATGAAGTTGTTTCTCTATTTTCGATTTGATCTATATTTTGACTGCTCTATTATTGAATATTATCGCCTAAATTCAACCAAATGAGATCTTTTTGAATTATGTCATCAATATTCGCAAGTCTTCGAAAGTCTTGAAAATGTTTTGAACTCACTGAAAAAATGCTTCTTTGAATAATTATTGCTTTATCTCCTTGCATGAATTTCAAGTAGGATGCGTAGTGCAGAAGATCTTTCCGTTTCACATAGTAAGATAACCAAATCCATTTGAATTTGAGTTCTGGAGTAGGGAGTAAACTCCCACTAAATAATTTTGAAGAACAACCTACTGTTCTAATAGATCATTTTTATTTATTGAATCGCAAACTGTTTATCAAATTATAATATTGACTATGAAGAAGGAAATAGGATCTTTTTGTGTAGTAATGAAGGTGACTTATAGTGGTAGAATAAAAAGACTTCAAGTTGTCAAAACAACATATTTAATAAAACAGCGAAATACCGGTTTCGGTTGTTACACAATTATCAATCTCTATTGAACTGAAAATACAGTGCAGCAGAATTTATACTCGTGACCAAGCGCTGTGATTGGAAGTTGAACGGCCTATCAAGGTGAACGCCTGCCATTGGCCTGGATGTAAGCTCCTCCCACAATGGGCGGTTTCTGCAAACGTCATAGCAATGGCGGTTCAAACAAGTAACAAAGCAAAGAAAGGCAATAGATATTCACAAGGTTCAAATAAAATAAATAAGAATGCTTGGAGAGAACATTGTGGAATGAAAAGAGCAAAAAAATTCATTAACAAATAAACTTAGACCTATGATAAAACAAGATTTGTGATGTTGTACTGGTTTAAATGGATCTGGCAAGAACGTTTCTAATATTAAAAATAGTCTCTTAATTCTTGGTAATGTTTCAAAAACATTAAATGATGGAAATTAAAACTGGCAAAGGCAAATGTTTAGTGAGAAGTGAGTTATACGAGCTCTGTAGGTCTCCCCATCGATGTGAAGCCTTACAAACATATTAAATACTCTATAAGGCTAGGCGTACACCGGTTAGTCAAGACAAGACAAGACGAGATTAGTCACGTTTAGTCACAGTAATTCACATAGTTGCTTATGAAGCATGACACACTGATGCAATGACTAATCAGTGTGTGTTGTTGCTTCATAAGCAATCATGTGAAGTACTGTGACTAAACGTGACTAATCTCGTCTTGTCTTCTACTAGCTGGTGATATTAGTGACATCGATCCCTGATGAATGCGAACACACGTGATCTTTCAATCTACCATGGAAAACTTCTAAAAAAATGCGATTCCACAAATATTAACACTATTACTCGTGTAGTGGGCCAAACAAAGCACCTTGTTTACATTGTCATCAAGTGCGGTGGAAAGCAGCTGACACAAATGACAAAACACTCCACACTTTTTCATTTTTTATTGTTCATTTTTCATTTTTAACGCCAGTTTTGTGTCCAGCGCCGCTCAAATGCTCAAACAATGTGTATGACAGCTTGACGGGCTGACATTCAGGTTTGCCGCTTGAAAACAATGCGTCGCAAGGGCAAAAGGGCATAGGTAACGCTTGTTCAAGGAAAGAGAAGGAAAGGTAGGATAAATAGATAGAGAGAGAGAGAAAGAGAGATTGTGTACGGGTGAGAGAGTGTGGGAGGGTGGGAGTGAGAGTGAGCGAGAGAGAGAAAGTAAAAGAGAAAGAATGAGTGGAGGGATAAATAACTGTTGTTTGAAAAACAGAGAAAGTGAATGGAAAAGAGTAGGGCTAGGCGTACACCGGTTAGTCAAGACAAGACAAGACGAGATTAGTCACGTTTAGTCACAGTAATTCACATAGTTGCTTATGAAGCAGCACACACTGATGCAATGACTAATCGGTGTGTGTTGCTTCATAAGCAACTATGTGAATTACTGTGACTAAACGTGACTAATCTCGTCTTGTCTTGTCTTGACTAACCGGTGTACGCCTAGCCTTAGAGGTACGCGAACATGGTTAGAGCAGAGAGAGATTAGTTTACATTATTCACTTTATTCATGAAGATTACATGATATATTTGGCTTAAATTCTAAATTATGATAAGATAATTGGAAATGATCAAAATTTCAGTATTCGATTGATCAAAGCTTGAAGCTTCAACAACTTATTTTATTATGTAGATGAAAATTCAATATACTAACAATATTAAATGGTTGTATTGCTGTATCTACATAAAATGGCGGAGTTTGAATATATAAATGTCCAGTGAGAGAGAGAAAGAGAGAAATGGAGACAGAACGATAAGGATTTATTAAGGGGATGAAATAACGTCTTTTTAGAGGAGAATGAAGGAGAAAGGGAAATAGATGGAGGAACAGAGTGAGGGGAAAGGGTTATAGTAGAGAGAGTGTGAGAGATAGAAAGAGAAAGAGAGAGTGAGTAGGTGGGGAGAGTGAAAGCTCTGCGGTTAGAATTTTAGAGCGAATTTATTCATGGCTTCCAAACTTGTATACGTATAGTATAGGACAAACAAGCTAAAAGACCTTCGACCTATATGGGCTAACATGAATACTGTATTAAGCAAGCCTTTTTGTCTCTTCATTAATTTCCATCTTTTATCTTTTCAACTTCTTGATGAAATTGAAAGTGTAGGGTGTATGGTATGAATTAAAGATCTTGAATTGGATTAAATTATTGATCTATTGAATTATTGAGCGAATATAAAAATCAATAGCAATTTCAAGAGGAGCTGAATTGAGGAGTAAAAACATAAGTTTGAGATGAAACATTAAATTTTACTTTCAAAATGGATATAAATTTTCAACAATATCTCAGTATCAACTCAGTTCAACTCTTCGTGTCTGGAGGTATCCAGAGATACGAATGAATAAAAAAGAATTTTCAATAAAGAGAAAAATACATCATTCAAGAAAGTTATGTATGAGGAGCAACATTGAGAGTAACGTTCAAGATAAATCTTAGATCTCAACATTTTGTTAGGAACAATTCAAGTTCATTTCACCTTTGAATAGAGAATAAGACCAAAAAAAGAGAAATGATGAGAGATAAGACATAATACAGTATTCCCGAAAAGTGAGATCAAGAATTGAAATAAGAGGAAAATAAAATCAAGAGTTAAAATAATAGAAAAATAAGATCTAAGTTTGAAAAAATAGAAAACTGAGTATAGAAACTGAATCAGAGTATGAAAAAAGAGAAACGTTGAAAGATAAGAACATTACAGTATTATGGAAAATAAGAGAGAAATAAGATCAAGAGTTAAAATATTAGAAGTATAAGATCAAGAGTTAAAATGGAAGAAAAATAAGAAAGAGAGTGAAAATGAGAAAAGAATAAGAGAAAAATGAGATCAAGAGTTGAGATAAGAGAAAAATAAGATCAAGAGTTAAAATGATAAAAGAATAAGATCAAGAGTTAAAGAATAAGATAAGAGAGAAATTACTCGTAGAAAGGAGTTTGAAAAAAAAGAAAACTGTTGAAGAAAAAGGACACAATATATTTGAAAAAATAGAGGGTGTAGGCCTACTATAGTATGGCGGAGCGTTGAGTTCTGATTACATTGTGCTATGAAAAATTCCCGCATAGCACGTGTTTACTGTGACTTTGCTGTAAACAACGTCGAGTCGATAATTCGAGTAGACTCCGCGTCGTCAACGACCCTGTTTTATTCTCTCGCAAAACAGGATCTAGATCCCAGAACTAGCCTGGAGAAGACAGGAAATGTGTTGAGAAAAAAGAGAGATCCTAGATTTTTCACCGTCTTGAAACTTCTCAATGCTGGAAGTTCTGGGGAACTTGTATACTGTATAGTAGCACAGATAACAACAACTATAGAGTATAGTTACTCTATGATAGTAGTCTTTTTTAGTTTGCTGGAGCCGAAATTAATGTAGTTTCTGGTTAGGGTTGGTATGTAACTGGAAAATGGTTCACTTCATCATTTTTCGAACAGTTCAGATTTACACATTCTAGATACAATCCTATAATCTGTAATATTATTTATTCAACTATAACATACGAGTTTTTTATGTTTTCTATTTTTCTGGCCTCTGTCTTCGAAGAGATTTTTTATGTTTCTTGGCAGGTGATTTACTCATTGTTCTCCAGTTTCACTTAATTCATCATTACACACTTATTAAACTATAGCAGGATCCTTTTAACTTGTCATAAAACATATGATCGACGAGCATATGATCACAATACTAAACCTACAAATGCTGAATCTCGCAGATTATTGAAAAGGTCTTTTAAAAAGTTATTCTTTGAAAGGTCTTCTTTAAAAAGGTCTTTTAAAGACTTTAAAAGTCTTTAAGACTTTTTAGTCTTTTGATTATTGTGTGGAAGCCACTGTTTAATTATTTCCAAAACAGCTGATTTCTGACAAGTTAACTGGATCGTGCTATACTCTATGTTCAAACAATATCCATTCTGTGGTTATACACCCCCATGAAATTAGAAGCAAGGTGATTTATATACGTTACATGACAATCCATTTTTATTGATCATACGATGTGCTGTTTGTAGGAAAATGTTATTCTTGAAAATTTCCATGAACTCCACTCACTCCCAACCCCTTGTTTGAGCGAGTTATGAAGAGACTGGAGTAAATATTTGACAAAAGCTGGAAGATTGTCGGTGTTGTGAGCAAACAGTGTGGAAACGTCATCACTCAGAAGATTGATCAGCTGGGGACTCTCTTATCAAGGCATTTCCAGGTACCTTACTGTACACACCACCCTGTATATAATACTCCCACTGACACTCCCAGTAACTTTAAGACAAAGACGAAGAAGAAGAAGAAAGAAGAAGAAGAAGAAGAAGAAGAAGAAGAAGAAGAAGGAGGAGAAGAAGAAGAAGAAGAAGAAGGAGAATAAAGATTTGAGGAAGGAGGAGAACAATAAAAATCTTAATTTCTTTTGTCTTTCTTCTTCAATCAGCACTCTTCACCCTTTATCATTTAGATTTCCATCACCTTTTTATCTTTCTGTCACTTTTCTCCATTATCATCCATTCTTCACCTTCCCTTCCATCTTATCCTCCTTTTCTTCCTTCTTCTCTGCCTCTTTCTTCTCTACCTCCTCCTTCTCCTCCTTCTCCTCCTCCTTCTCCTCCTTCTCCTCCTTCTCCTCCTTCTCCTCCTTCTCCTCCTTCTCCTCCTTCTCCTCCTTCTCCTCCTTCTCCTCCTTCCTCCTCCTTCTCCTCTCCTCCTTCTCCTCCTTCTCCTCCTTCTCCTCCTTCTCCCTCCTTCTCCTCCTTCTCCTCCTCCTCTCCTCCTTCTCCTCCTTCTCCTCCTTCTCCTCCTTCTCCTCCTCCTCCTCCTTCTCCTCCTTCTCCTTCTTCTCATCCATCTCCTCCTTCTCCTCCTTCTCCTTCTCCTCCTTCTCTCCTCCTTCTCCTCCTTCTCCTCCTTCTCCTCCTTCCTCCTTCTCCTCCTTCTCCTCGTCCTCCTTTATCCTCCTTCTCCTCCTTCTCCTCCTTCTCCTCCTTCTCCTCCTCCTCCTCTCCTCCTTCTCCTCCTTCTCCTCCTTCTCTCCTCCTTCTCCTCCATCTCCTCCATCTCCTCCTTGTCTTTCTTCTCCTCCTTCTTCTCCTTCTCTTACTTCTACTCCTTTTCCTAACTTACTTTCTTCAATATTATCATCTTTCACTCTCCTGATGGTAGCTAACACCTGCTTTCCACCCCCAGGAAACGGAGCGAAGAGTTTCTGCCGCTGTATTATTGCGTTGACATCTCTGCCAGTCCCGCGTTACGATTTAATTTTGCAGAGATGCTTTCAACATCTAAACAGTGAGCAAACAGTGACACTGCACTCAAGGGCTTTCTTAGCAATACAGCTGATTGAATAATATGTATAGCGGCGAAGTAGAACAAACAAGAGAGGCAAGACGAAGAAGAAGAAGAAGTAGGAGAAGAATAAAAGTAGGCGAAGGAGCAGAAGAGGGAGAGATGAAATGATGTATAGCGAAGGTATAGAACGAAGTGAGAAAGAGAGAGAAACGATTGACTGGAAGGTGAGGAAGAAGAAGAAGGAGGAGTTGCAGCTGGTGAAGGGGAAGGGAAAGGTTGGGGGAGGAAGGAGGAGGGGGAGGAGGAAAATAAGGTAAAGAAGAAGAAGTAGGAAATGATGAAAATAAAGAATTTGTAGAAGAAAAAAAGAGAAGATGTAGGGGAAGCTACGAGAGAAGAAGGAGAATGAGGGGAAGAAGAAAAATAGTAGAAGAAAAAGAAGAAGAAAGGGAAGAAGATGATGAATTAGTGGAAGAAGCAAAAGAAGAAGAAAAGAAAAAGGAGAAGGAGATAATAGGAGCAGTGAGAAAAATAAGAAGGTGAAGATGGAGGAGAAGAATAAGAAGAAGCAGAAGAAGACGTTGAGGAAGAAGAAGAGGAAGACTGAGAAGAAGCAAGTAAGAAGAAGTTGAAGTAAACAAAGAGGAGGAGAATTGGGAGAAGAAGTGAAAGATGAATAAAAAGATTAAGATTAAGAATGATGAGAAAAAGTAAAGAAGAATTAGGATTGGATGGAGGTGGAATCGAATAAGAATGAGAAAAAGAAGAAGTAGAGGAGGAAGAAAAGAAGAAGACGAGGAAAAGTAGGAGATGACGGCGGAGGGAATGAAGGGGAAGAAGAAGTTCTCATACACTTAACTCTAAAAGCAAGAGCTCCATCATGTCATTCGATACATTCTATGCAATTATTTACTTTCGAAATATTCCACGTGTTCCACCTCTGTTGCTTCAAACCTCCACTGCTGGAAGAGAAGAGTCTATTCATATTAATCTTTTTGTGTGTTCTGTAATTCAATTTCCATACCTTCTCTCTCACCTATGTCCTTTATCCGTTTTGCTGAGAGGTTTTACGTGGAGTAGTCTATCCATACCTGAACTCCTTCTTGTTTGTTCATCATTCGATTTAAATTTTTCTCCAAATGCTTGTAAAAACAGACAGTAAGCTTTAGATTAGGCGTACACCGGTTTGTCAAGACAAGACAAGACGAGATTAGTCACGTTTAGTCACAGTACTTAACATAGTGTTGCTTATGAAGCAACACACACCGATTAGTCAATGCATCAGTGTGTGCTGCTTCATAAGCAACTATGGTGAATTACTGTGACTAATCTCGTCTTGTCTTGTCTTGACTAACCGGTGTACGCCTAGCCGTGATTAGATCCATTAGAGCATGGATTTAAAATCCATTTTTATTATGAATGTACATGTTGATAATGCGGACCACGGGTGTTATTGCTTATATAGAATGAACTCCAGAGATTGGCAATTCCATAACATAATACTAATTAATTACTGTTATGACGCAATCGTCAAAGATATTCCATTATCGATAATAATCATTACTCAATTCTCACTATCATTAATGAATGATTACTATCTCCGTATTGTAAACCGTCATTTCATGAATCATTTTCTGAAATTATGAAATTATGTATATTAGCTGCATAGACTAGACTCTGACTCCTTGTTTTATTATTATTATTTTTTATTTTTTGCACTCTGATCACATATACTTGTAAAAGTGATCAGTTTAATTTCCAAGTAATTATACACTTGTTTTTTAATGTTTTTTGTAGAGGGAAATAAAAATTCATTTATTCATTTTATTTTTCAAAGTGAACCATTCTGAACTCAACCATTCACTAGAGTGTATTCTGTGTTTTTTTATTTGTATGTTATTCCATTTCAATTTTCCTATTCATTCTTTATGAAATTTCTGTAATTCAAATGAAATTTTTGTATGCTTTGTTAAAGGAATAAGGTTAATTTTTCCATTATTTTTAGGTGAGGACACATCGCTGCGTTTCTCAGTGAATCCTGGAGCAGGAGATACAGGATTCAAACAATGGCTGTCCGGGATGAAAATGGTTGCTCAGTTGCCCGAGGGAATTCCACAGGAATTCAGGAGAACGGTGAGCCTTTAATCTGTTTACATCTTAAAAACTTACAAATTAATTCATCAGCCTACATCCGCATCCGTGGCGAAGCGTGGACTGATTTTGGCATTTAATTTATTAGGTCTAATAATAAATTATAATTGATAATAGCTAAATTTTATTCTTTCATAAGACTTTAGAATGAACATTCTCTGTGATAGTTTAAATAGTGAATTCCTGAAAACTGAATTAAATTGTTAAATTAGGCATTTTACAGAGAAGCTAAAGGTTCAATACAAATATCATCAATGAATTTAGTTTTTGTACCTTTTAACATGTTTTAGTTGTGTTTTTCAATACATTAGTTTGATCAGTGAATTAAAAATTAATTTATATATATCATGTCGAATCGTTAGCTGCATCTAAATGGCGAGTTGTCCTAGACCCACTTATTTGGTCTTCGCCACTAATCCGCATTGTTTTCTTCAATTTATTTTTATTGAATTCTTTGAATTAATGCATTACATCTGAAGCTTTTAATCCTTCCTCCAAATTCACTTCCAAATGAATTTTCAAAAACTTGAAAACATATAAATCTTTCAATGATTCAAATTACCCACATCAAATAATTTAATTAATCAGCATTCAATTATTCAAATGATTCAAGTAACCAACGTTTAAGGCTAGGCGTACACCGGTTAGTCAAGACAAGACAAGACGAGATTAGTCACGTTTAGTCACCGATGCAATGACTAATCGGTGTGTGTTGCTTCATAAGCAACTATGTGAAGTACTGTGACTAAACGTGACTAATCTCGTCTTGTCTTGTCTTGACTAACCGGTGTACGCCTAGCCTAAGGAGAAAAATAAGTAAGTAAGTGATAGTAAATAGTAACAAGTAAGGTTTAATGAGAAAAAATATTCTGCACTTCTTAAAGCCTCCAAATTCACTTCAAATTCACTTCAAAGCATGAGGACATATAAATCCCTAGAATTAAAATTCTCCAGTACAATAAAGCTCAAGATATGAACCCTGATATATGAAAAGATCAGCTGTACAACTGATATGTGAAATATTGACTGACTAATAGAAATAACAAACTATGTATTCATTCACGTAAATAAATTGAAATGAAAGACCTTAATTAGTTGTCTAATGTAAGGCTTTATTTACGTGAATGAATACATAGTTTGTTATTTCTATTAGTCAGTCAATATTTTACATATCAGCTGATCTTTTCAATATATTAAAAACCCGTAGAAAAATTGGAACCCGTATAAAATGAGGAAGAAACAAAACCAAACTTACACAATGGTTTGTTGTAGAAGATACAAAGCACAATATCATTCCACAATGAATCAATCAATGAATTAGAATTTCCATTAGTTGAGCAAGCAACAGTGATTGTCCGAGTGGATAAAGTCTTCAAAGAGACCATTGGCCTGATAATTAGTATTGTGTTGTATTATTGGCCGACAGGAGATGTCTGTTTTAATCAAAGCCTTTGTAATCCATAAACCAGCCAGTTGCTCGGTTGACTTCAATAATTGACGCAACAGGATTACCTTAGACCTCACACTGGAAATACATTTATAATTATATACTGCAGATATCACAGGGGAACAAACGCTCCATCAGTGGAATGGAGTTGTAGTCTATTGTAAACGTGTCATCAGTGTTATTAGTTTCGAATGGATTGTGCTAGTGATAGTGTTATGGACTGAATTAAATTGTGTTTGTTACAGTTTTATTCTAATAAAACTAAACTCCAACCAATTAAACTTTGAAATTCAACCTATTAGAAACTTTTATCTTGTATAGGCCAATCTTATTTGGTGATTGGTGTTGAAATTCAACCTATTGGAAACTTTTATCTTGTATAGGCCCATCTTATTTGGTGATTGGTGTTGAACCCTAATGATGTAATCAATTTCTGATAGGATTTCATTTAATTTCGAAATCAACTCAGAGTAAATAATAATGTAATGTATAGTCACAACCTCCAAATTACAGTACCTCAAACTTCTATAAAAATTTCATTTGATATTGAAGTATGAAACATTCGTGAACTAACTCTCCAGTTTAAAAAAATTAAATGAATGAATAATTAGTTTCGAATAGAATTAGAGGTGTCAGCCACATTTAAAGCTCAGTCACCTTCCATCGAATAAAGGGAGTCAGAAACATTATTCTAGTAATCAACATAATGATGACCGTAGAATACAATGACAAAGGAATAATATCCCTATCTATCTAATGCCAAGCGTCAAATTAAATGAATATCACTGTAGCTATTCAATTAATACATGTAGGAATATCTATGTACAGATCACATGGGTGATTAAGGCCTATTAAGAATGGGATGCTTTCAAATGCACATCGAACGTTTCCATATGGTGTAACGACACCGCCCAAATTATAATTTGATTTGCCACTCGATATCCTCATGAATAATGTTGGAGTTGTGATGAGGGAATCATACGTGTTTAAAAATAACTTCCACCCCGTCTAGGGGCTGACATTCCATTATTTCTCCAATGAGAAGTTGCTATCTAGTCTTTAGATTTATTAGAAAATTTTCTTTGATTCAAAATAAGTTGGTCTTAATTTCATCACACTGAGTGATTATGACTATTATGACTATGCTCACTCACGTCTCTGCTTTTTCACTGGACACAAAACACTTGAATTTCGACTGCACTAAAAACACCACATTTCAGTCTTTCTTTTGGTCCTCCTCACCAGTCCTTCATTGTCTAGCAGCTGGATTGTCTCGACGTTGTTGTGTGGTGGAGTTGTGTGCCTTGTCAAATTCTAAAGGAGAATACGACGTCCTTTGCAGAGCTCTGTTTTGTTGTTACAAGTTGAGAATGGCACTTCAAATGACAGGTCAAACTTTTGGATTCAGGCCAGTGTAGATTAATCAATAGAGTCTCTAGGAAGGTTTTCAAGAAAATTGGAGGTAGAAAGGAACTTAACCCTAAATTATTGAAAAAAAAAAGTTTCTAATAAAAATATAGAAGTAGAGAAACCAACAAGTACAGTGCGTTCAATTTTCTGAGGCACCTGTACTGACAATATATTCCTTCATTTGAGCTTTTTACAATTATGAAAATGTATAAGACCGTGGCGAAGCGTGGTCTACTTAACCGGTCATCGCCAGGTATATTTCCTATAGGACATATATTCGATAGTCGATATAGTCGAGTATTACTGGCTGTTTTCAATTGTGCATGTGTACTACTGTACTGTATTTAGTGGGGTGTATTTTGTCACTCGGTGAGAGCGATTGCTGACTGATCATGAGGAATATACATGTTGAAAAAGGTGGAAAGCTCTAATGAAGTTATTGATAGGAATTCATTTCCAGTCCATGTGTCTTAGAAAAGTGAACTAGATACAAACCCAATTATGCATCCACCAATGTTAAATGCTGAATGTTAAATTCATAACTCTCTTAGGCTAGGCGTACACCGGTTAGTCAAGACAAGACAAGACGAGATTAGTCACGTTCAGTCACAGTACTTCACATAGTTGCTTATGAAGCAACACACACCGATTAGTCATTGCATCGGTTGTGCTGCTTCGTAAGCAACTATTTTTGAATTACTGTGACTAAACGTGACTAATCTCGTCTTGTCTTGTCTTGACTAACCGGTGTACGCCTAGCCTAAGAAAAGTCCACTTGTTTTTGAGATGTACTTTGTCATGAAAATTAGAAGCAAAAGACAACTGAATTCTGCACTATTTTTCCCCACGTCAAAGAAGTAGGAAAACCAACAAGTAAACCAAATGTAGAAACCTACTAGAGCCGAGTGATTCAGCAGGTTTGCAGTGTAACTTTTAAAATGGTTGCCGCTATCTCATTTATCTTATTTAGGGCATTGATTAACTACCTCCATCAGATTCGAAGGGAAGTGTAGGGCGAGTTCTAACTGTATTCCCTGGCTGAACAAGGGATGCTTTGGCCCTTCTCCCTGAGCTTAACAGCCCCATCCCTTCAGCTACATCGACTAGCTACCAAACATTTCAACTCGAGTTTGATCAGTAAGCTAGCCTCTGATTCCTAGCTGTTCGGGATTTGAAGCTGGGTTTCTACTTGTTATGCATTTCGAGTGAGGAACATTTGACATTTAGCTCTGCTGGATGCTCTGCATAAGGCTAGGCGTACACCGGTTAGTCAAGACAAGACAAGACGAGATTAGTCACGTTTAGTCACAGTAATTCACATAGTTGCTTATGAAGCAGCACACACTGATGCAATGACTAATTGGTGTGTGTTGCTTCATAAGCAACTATGTGAAGTACTGTGACTGAACGTGACTAATCTCGTCTTGTCTTGTCTTGACTAACCGGTGTACGCCTAGCCTAATAGTGTCAACAGTATTTCTAATGAATGACGACACAAAAATCTCCCACTTGTATTGTTACAACGTGATATTAGTTAATCAGTACTAATTTCTCGATTCTGAAGTATCTTGTCTTTTACTGGAACTTGTCCTTCACACGTTCGTAAGATTTATATGCTTAATAACTTCAAGTAATAGAATTGATGTAATAGACAAATAGACTGATGTTTGTTAGTTACGCACATAATGCACCTACATGTCGGCCTCTCTCCCCAATTTCAAAAACATAGAACTGATCTTACAAGTAATACAATGTAATGTCAGAGATTATGTTCTTGAAATAGACTGCACTACTAGGCTAGACCGATAAATTCTTGCATACTGGGGACAGAGCTAAGCATAACATCTCTCATTACCATAGAAACGTTGAATAAGTTATTTGCTTGCCGCTATCCTGAAAATATCCCACTATAGTTCCAACATGATAGATGATAAAGGTAGGCCCGACTTCCATTGCAAACATTAGCTGCAATGCAAATGAAAGAAACAATGAAAGATTTATTGCTAAATTAATAACATAATTCCAAAACCATGTAAACAAAAGACAGTTTCATACATAGAATAATTTACAATGTGAATTATTATGACTAAATTATTATATTGTTACCCAAATGAAAATCTAGTACTGTATACTTTCCAATACAATTGAATAAAAAAATGTTTAGTTTAGTGAACTGTAATGATATTGAGTAGTTTCTTACCCAAATAATATTTTCATGATTTTTTCCAGTATCAAAGAATAAAGTAAATGATTTTATAATTACCTTTTTCGATGCATAGATCCTAAAATATTACGTACAGTGTTCACAATAAAAAAGTACAACATAACGCATTCTGACTCCAATCTGTTTTTCGAATAAAAACAATCAAACAAGCTCTGTGAGATTTCATGGTCAATGCACAGAGCTAAAATATAACTTACTCGAATAAAAACCATAGGTTGTTTCCTATTTATACTCAGTGACCCGTTAAACGCTTTATAAAAATTCAATTTACGGGAAGAATGAACGTTTTCAATCCAGCAACAGCCGAACGTTTGTATTTGAGAATGCCGTGTACTAACTATTATGTGTGTGCAACGCAATAGAAGGCTTGTAGAGGTATATAACAGTATGGATGTGAATATAACAAATAATATTTCTCTATGATCGGTGTGTATTGACCCATGAGATGAATTCTCAATAAAGTTAATGAGTGAACTCATGTTGATGGAGGTTGAAATATGATTGGAAACGGCCTTTAATTATTACTGGAAGGCATATGATACAGCCGATTGTGAATTATTGCGCTTTTGATATTGATGGGTGGGAAAAGGAGAGTTTGAAAGGGATGCATGAACAGGGGGAGGGCGAGGGGGAGGAGGAGGAGGAGATGAGGAGGAGGAGGAGGAGGAGAATGAGGAGAATGAGGAGAAGGAGGAGAAGGAGGAGAGAAGGAGGAGAGGAGGAGGAGAAGGAGGAGAAGGAGGAGAAGGAGGAGAAGGAGAAGAAGAGGAGGAGGAGGAGAGGAGGAGGAGGAGGAAAGGGAACGAGAGCAAGCAATTGAAAATTCAATTTTCAATTTGTACCAGCTCCGCTATACTACAAACTGATGGCAGCCTGTATGAGATATGGGAATATCAGCAATATTATCAGGTGATCGATTTTGTTCACATATTTTCTCTTCAACAATTTCATCAGTTATGGTCTGGGAACGTATCGTTCTTAACCAGTCACGCCAAAATTTGTAGATTCACCTTGTATGATTCTGGAAAGAACAATAACAAATACCATTTCCATGCAGAAATAGATCATCAAACAAAAAGTACAGTTTAATAATTTTTTCAGGACAACAGAACAAGTAAACAAACCAATGAGTAAAAAAAATAAACAAACCAAACAAGTTCAGGAGAAACACTAGGACACACCCTTTAGCAAATCAAAAACATGAGGTGCAGGATTGTTTTTTTTATTGGCTCAGCCAACTTGATGTTTGTCAGACATTCAACAGGTGGCCGACTTGAAAATTCTTCTTCTCTATTGGCTGTGACTCAGGCCACGCCCCATGAAGCAACAGGCGAAAGAAACAAAATCGTATTTCTTGTCTGACCACGCCTATTGATGGATTCAGACATTCAACAGGTGGGAGGTTTGAAGATACTCCTTCCTTATTGGCTGTATCAAAGGCTACGCCTCCTGAGCTATTCATTCAGGAACTAGAGGGGAAATAAACAAAATCGTACATTTGTGTCTGGCCCCGCCCATTTGATATTAGGCAGTCATTCAACAGGTGGGTGATATGAAGATTCTCCTTTTCTATTGGCTGTGATATGAGACTTGAAGTTTACGACGCAGGAGAAGTAAAGGGATGAAGTAGTAGGTAGAGAAGAAGCAGGAGGAGGAGGAGGAGAAGAAGGAGGAGGAGGTGGTGAAGAAGCAGGAGGAGGAGGAGGAGGAAGAAGGGAGAAGGAGAAGGAGAAGGAGAAGGAGAAGGAGAGGGTTGAGGAGAAGGAGAAGGTTAAGGAGAAGGAGAAGGAGGAGGAGATGGAGGAGAAGGAGGAGGAGGAAGAGGAAGAGGAGGAGGAAGAGGAGGAGGAGAAGGAGGAGGAAGAGGAGGAGAAGGAAAGAAGAGAAGAGAAAGAGGAGAGAAAAGGAGAAGGAGAAGGAGAGGGAGAAGGAGGAGAAGAGAGGAGGAGGAGGAAGGAAGGAGAAGGAGAAGAAGAGAAAGGAGGAGCAAGAGGAGAAGAGGAGGAAAAAGCAATGGAAAATTCAATTTTCAATTTGTGTCAGTAGCCAAACCGATGACAAAGCATGTGAAATATGGTGTTATTAATAGTCGATGATCGATTTCGTCCTCATTTCCATTCAACAATTCATCAGTTCTGGTCTGATAACTATCATTATCAATCAGGAACCTTCATACACAAAGGTATGGTGTGAATTAAGCAACTTTACATGTGAGGGGAGTATGTATGAAAGGATGTAGAAATCGATATTGAGAAAGAGATTCATAGAGATAACTAAATCTATAATAATTGAATTATTTAAACTGCGCTTTCGATTTGACTTCGGTTTTTTTATAGTTTGTGGAAGCGATACAGTAAACGCTTAGTGAGTTCAATACAAATAGAGTAGATAGGCCTTATAGTTAGCAAAAAATAATAAAGTAAATTGTAGAATAAAGTGTATTGTGTCTCAAAATGATATTAAATGAGGTTACCTAACCACTGTCCCCAATTGCATTATGTAGCATAGATATTGTATTTTTGAAAATTGTTTTTCAATAAATGGAATGAAATAATAAAAATGATCATCAGGATTAAAACATCATCAAATCATACATCATTATCTTTGTTTGTAATGGAATAAACACTAGACTATATTTTCGCACACTCCATCAGATGTATGCGAAACAATCATTTCAAAATTATTTTGGACACTAGAACAATGAGTTAAATACTCCACTTGAAACACATTTAAGATTTATCAGAACTGTACTCTTTCCAATTTTTTATTAAACATAGTTAATCTGAGAGTTTGAAACTCAATCGGCCAGTTGCACTGGAACCCAATTGAATTTGACCACCGTAAAATGACGTCATTGCAATGATATAAACCTCATCCATTTGTTTTCGTTGCATAAGTTCCGTTAGATGACATATTTTTACTGCGGTTAAATTAAATTGGATTTTTGTTCAACTTGTCGAACACATTTAAAATAAACAGTCATATAATATCAAGTCAACAGAGAATCGCAATAAATTGTTTTGGGAGTAAACGCAGTAGAACTTTGTAAACCGTTACCAGAAAAGGGTTGATATTCAGAATTAAAACTACAAGCAAGAAGTTATGTGGGTTGTAAATTTGAATTTAATTTCTCCATATGGGTCAACACCACTCATGTGCGCAGAACCACTCCATTTAATGAGGATTCATGCCTTTTATTAATGTCTATGCCTTTTCTGGCTTGATACTCGTATAATATATTACTCGCTCAACATTTTTTGTTTCAACAACATTCATAACATAATCTTTCTCCTATCATCACTTCTAATTAAACCTTTATCTTTTGTGGTGCTGCAAGAATTAGTTTTAAAAAACTCATCAAAAACTTGCTCCAGTTTCCATAGCAACGAGAAAGGACTAGCGAAAATAAAAATATATTCCTCAAGGGAGAACGAAATGAATTTTAAAGCCCCTGGCTTTATAGCTTTAACCCACTGGAGAAAACCAATTATAACATCAAAAGTGGATAGAAATTTGATACAGGTACCGCTGATAGTGTTGTTTCGCAGACGAATTACGGTTTTATGAGACCTTGATAATAATTTCTGCTACGTTGCTTTGGTCTTTAAACTTTCTCATGATATTTTTTAGATAGATTTTCATATTTTCAGTATTGTGTGATTGTGTGTGCATTGTCTATTGTTATAATGTATTATAATCTCCACTCTGACTATGACCTTCAACACAATCTTTTCCCCTCAATTATAAATAATCCATTCATATCAATCCATTAAATCTAATAATCTATAGTGCTGTTCATCCTTGAAGACTTCTGAGTACAGAAACAGACCTCACAAATTTCCGAGCTAGCCAATCACACGCCTGCAACGTTGCCAATACGCACACTGCTATAACAGTGATGAACAGTACTCCTGTTGATGATTTGACCCCCAATCCTGATTCCTTTTACTACATGAACTACATTGTATCTAGTGGCGAAGCGTGGTATGCCTAAGGCATACCACGCTTCGCCACGGATTGTATCATTCATGTACTCTAAATACCATCATATCATCATGGAGTGAGTGGAGATGTTGATATTTTTCTTCTAAAACGAGAAATTTGACTCATTCACTGATGAATTTATCATTTTGATGATCAACTGTCCCCTTTATCGACATGAGTTTAAGAGCTCCGTCAAATTGAACTGCAACTTTTTACTGATGCTACATAAACTAAATTGTATCAGATATGCCCTATAGCATCAACTCATTCACTGATAAATTTATCATTTTTAACATCAACTCTAGCCTTTTTCATGACTTGAAGAGCTCTGTCAAATTTAACTGCAGTTTTTTACCAGTTGAAGGAGGCTGTGTCAAATCAACAACCTTCTGTATCATCAACTCATTCACTGACGAATTTATCATTCTTAACATCAACTCTAGCCTATTTCATAAGTTAAAGAGCTCTGTCAAATTTAACTGAAATGTTTACCAGTTATAGGAGGCTGTGTCAAATCAACAACCTTCTGTATCATCAACTCATTCACTGACGAATTTATCATTCTTAACATCAACTCTAGCCTTTTCCGTGAGTAAAAGAGCTCTGTCAAATTAATCTGCATTTTTTCACCAGTTAAAAGAGACTGTGTCAAATTAAACAGGCAACGCGCGTCAACGCTGAACTTAATTTTCCTGGTCATTCAGTTTAATCTGCAGAGTCGTTGCGCGGATTAATGACGAAGGCACAACTTGTTACAAAGTATCAAGATCTTGATTGCAAAGTGCTTTGAAATTAATTTATTCAGCACACAGAAAACTCTTTCGCTGATTAAAGAGACGGCCGTTTACGTGGCTCAGCTATTTCAGTATTGGGTTGTGTTGAAGTTTCAAAGGTTGGCCAATTATTCTGTGTGAAGTGAGTGGAGATGTTGATATTTTTCTTCTTCTTCTTCTTCTTCTTCTTCTTCTTCTTCTTCTTCTTCTTCTTCTTCTTCTTCTTCTTCCTTCTTCTTCTTCTTCTTCTTCTCCTTCTTCTTCTTCTTCTTCTTCTTCTTCTTCTTCTTCTTCTTCTTCTTCTTCTTCTTCTTCTTCTTCTTCTTCTTCTCTTCTTCTTCTTCTTCTTCTTCTTCTTCTTCTTCTTCTTCTTCTTCTTCTTCTTCTTCTTCTTCTTCTTCTTCTTCTTCTTCTTCTTCTTCTTCTTCTTCTTCTTCTTCTTCTTCTTCTTCTTCTTCTTCTTCTTCTTCTTCTTCTTCTTCTTCTTCTTCTTCTTCTTCTTCTTCTTCTTCTTCTTCTTCAATTTCTAGCAACGGCTTTCAATCAATTATTCGTATTCAGGAAAATAATTGTTTGTATTTCCAGGAAAATACTGGAAAATAAAAAGTAAGCGTATTTATTACAGAGAAACGTTTCCTGGACTGAGGTTGTAGAGATGTTGATATTCCTTCTCGAACGGGGAAATTAGGGCAGAAAACACTTAACCAATTTCTAGTAACGGCTTTCAATCAGTTATGCGTTCAGTTTTCCGGGGAATAAGTGAAGTAGGTGTATTAATTTATTACATTGAAAAGTTTCCTGAACTGAGGTTGTATTTTCATTATTGCTATGGGGTAGAGAAAACACATTGGAGAATAAGGCTAGGCGTACACCGGTTAGTCAAGACAAGACAAGAAAAAATTAGTCACAGTAATCCACATAGCTGCTTATGAAGCAGTACACACCGATGCAATGACTAATCGGTGTGTGTTGCTTCATAAGCAATTATGTGAAGTATTGTGACTAAACGTGACTAATCTCGTCTTGTCTTGTCTTGACTAACCGGTGTACGCCTAGCCTAACATATACGAATATCAGCACATGGGATAATATTATGATGTGGGATAGTATAATAACCCCTCTCATTATACATGCACAAGCCTGGAGCTCATGTGAGCATCACCATCAGAAAAAAATGAAGTAGAATCTCTTAGGAAGGCAGCTGGTAAATTACTGTTATTCTACATTTTCATGGTAACACATCAAACGTTTCTCATCATCCCTAGCTGTTTGAGTGAATATAATTTGAAAGAAAATCTTACGTTAGTGTTTGAAAATTGCTTTCGTTTTCTGAAATTAAATTACTCATAATTCATTGGAATCTATGTTGAATATTCATGAAAGACTGATGAATAACTCCTTACGAAGCATATTTATTTTTGAAACATAGCTTAGCACTTGCGTAGAAATTTTCCAGTAAAATTTTGACTACTTTCACTGAAAATGTGAACCAATCTTCCAGCTTGAAATATTACCTGTTACTGGAATCGATGTTGAATATTTATGAGAGACTAATGAATAACTCCTTACGAAGCATATTTAGTTTTCAAACATAGCTTAACACTTGCGTAAAAATTCTCCAGTAAAAATTTGACTACTTTCACTGAAATTCTGATCCAATCTTCCAGCTTGAAAGAGATCGTGTTAAAGAAAAAAGTCGCGATCCGCTAGGCCTTTTTCAAAAGAAAAGTACAACATTTGACTTTTAAATCGCGTTATTCCCAGTCACCTCGCTTTGAAAGACATGGCTTATCGTGTACTGGATGCACGAGGTGAAGAAAGAAATCAGATTGAAGATATTCTGCATCTCCTATACGAAAGAATTTCCCTTTGGATTCCTCTGGAAAACTGACATCAATTACTGTGAGAGAGATAGAAGGAAATGGAATCAAAAGATTGACAAGGCAGAGTGAAACTAGGAGATAATCTTATTACATCTACGCAGTGATCTTTGAATTACCTTAAATTTTTCAGTGCTGTGTGTTTTTCTCTTTGTTTGTCTCTTAAGTGTTGTATCTCTTTGATAGATGAATCGTATTTTTCGATCATGTTTGGATTAGTGAATAAATCGGATTGTGCTGTGCAGTATATCTAAATAAAACAGTTTTACAAAAATATAGATGTCCGTTCTTGAAAGAGGATATCTCAGTATATCCTTCTCATGAATACTTGACGTATAAAAGGAAAGACAGAAAGAGTGAGCGAGATATTGATTGATTGATTTATTAATTATTCGTATAAGGTCTGAAGACCTTGCACAAAAAACAATACAAAATACATCTTGAAATAAATTACATACATAATAAACTATGTAAACAATATAGAGAGATCGATAGATAGAAAGAGTAAGAGAGAGCGATAGATAGAGAGAGAAAGAGAGAGCGATAGATAGAGATTAATTGATTGATTTTTATTCATATATGCCAGATCTTAGAAGACCTATTGCATTTCACAATACATGAACAAAATAAGTACAATTTTTACAGTTGAAAATTGAAATTTGAAAAAATAAAAGGAAGGAGAGCGATAGATAGAGGAAGAGAGAAAAAGAGAGAGAGTGTGACAGGAAGGAAAAGAAAGAGAGTGGAAGAGAGATGAAGAGATAGGAAGAGAGAAGAAGAGAGGAAGAGAGAGGTAGAGAAGAAAGAGAACAATGAGTGACAGTATAACCCAGGAAATGCACTCTCTACTCACAGAGAACAATGTGAATGTATTCCTTTGACGTGGCCGCTCTGACCACTCAGCTACCATGAAGCGAATTATTTCGTCTTATAAAAGGATTAGTTCATTCGAAACTCACGCTTTGACACAAGCTGCCACATACCTTGGTGGAGAGGCTATGTGGCAAATATGATTATCATACCATGAGCCCTTAACGCAACTTAAAATGTAAATGACATAAAATAGAAAATAGATCATTTTAAAAAATTTAAAAGGTATAACAATTTAGAACAGTATACTTTTAGCAATACAGTGATCTCATTGAGCTTTTTAGAGTTTAGTGAACAATTCATGGAGGATTGCTGAATCACCCTAATGATAAGACTATCTCCAACACTCCAACCACATGTAGCCTACAATATGATTCGGCTTAAATACTGTCGCAGTTTATTAAGAGATCTTAATTTTCTGTTACTTTCTTGCCTATCAAGGAGTTTGAAAAAGGTTTTGCTCTATTAATAAGTTATTCATTAGGTAAAATACAAATACAGTACAATAACAATTAAGGACAATACATATGCAGTAATACAAGTAGTAACTTTGATAGAAATTATTATTGATAAGGGTTATTCTTTCAAGATAGTTTTGAAAATTAACTGCTAAGGCTAGGCGTACACCGGTTAGTCAAGACAAGACAAGACGAGATTAGTCACGTTTAGTCACAGTAATTCACATAGTTGCTTATGAAGCAGCACACACAGATGCAATGACTAATCGGTGTGTGTTGCTTCATAAGCAACTATGTGAAGTACTGTGACTAAACGTGACTAATCTCGTCTTGTCTTGTCTTGACTAACCGGTGTACGCCTAGCCTTAGAATCCTTTGTTTTTTATGTGAAAATGTTTTCTTCAATTGTTCAAGTTATCCGTTTCTGAGCAGTAAATATTCAAATGAGAGATTACTCTATTCTGAAGCCCCCGTATCAGATTTTTGTGTATGGAACAGTGGCGGCTGGTAAGGAAAAGTATTGGGAATGCTGCAGTGGGAAATTTGACCACCAATTCATCACCATCAACGAGTAGAAACATAAAATGGAATAAAGTTTTATGGATTCACAGCCTATGAGATATGCGGTTTTGACAACCTAATTTGAGGGCAATAAAATATTTGTTGGACGAATCTCCTAAGAAAGCCATTTCCTTCAAACTATTTCGAAGTCATTCTGCTCTTTTCCTTTCAGGATTTTATTCCAAAACGAACTTCCCAACTAGCAAAAAGCACTGCAGGGAATTTAATGGAAATGGAACTACAGTTCCGATGCAGGATTGATTTTTCAAGAAGCTTTTATGGTTGACAACAGTTGAGAACGGAAAGTTTTATGACAGTTTCAGAGCTGAACGACAACTCCACGTTTCAGTCGTGAAACCAAACACTGACCTGGTTATAAACGTTACAATGTATGCAAATGTTGCCACGTTCTAAGCTAGGTTAGGTTGGGTTGTGTATTTTAGGTTAGGTTAGGTTAGGTTAGGTTGGTGTAATAATCTGTATGGCTCAGTAGTGGAATCAGACTCATTTGCATTCTACCAATGGCAACCGTGGCGTATTGGCGATAGCGAACCGCATTTTAAATTACCTTATCTATCTTATCAAATATGGAAATCTTGTTAAGACAAAATTGGTTAGAGGAGGAGGGAGCTTGGTTAGATAAATAGTACAAATTATAATAAATGATATAGTACTATTGTAAAAGATAAAATTCGGTACAGCCAAATCTTCATAAACACAGCAAGATTTGGCTGAAATGAATTTTATCTTTTACAATATTACTATATCATTTATTATTATTTGTAACTTACTATTCATTCAACAAAGCTCCCAACAGTTCAAGTAGGATGAGGACTTTATAAAAAAGATAAATAATATATATAGGTTTCCAGCTTGAAAATTTTTAAAACAACAATAATTTTTTAGCAAGATTCTATTGTTATAATGAGGAGAAATATCTCAAATTCAAATATTTATTTCCACAAGCAATAAAAAAAGATACTAATTTGAATACAAATTCTTCTAATGCAGAGTAAATAATGAATTAATTCATTTATGAAATTTAACAGCACACTTCAATATCTAATTCCTAACATCGAATACACGGAGCAAAACTATTGGCATACCTAAATAGAAGTTGACCGCTGAAAGAAATAGAATTTTTTTAAATATGATAATTAAAAACTCAATTTCTGAACTTGAAGATGTAAATTTATTCTAAAAATTGGTGAAACTATAATATCAAGGTGAATGTTAGAAATGAATCTAATACTAGGTTGATATAAAAATTATAAGTTTGGATTATTCAGTTTTTAAAATTTAGGCCCGTAAATCTATTACGGCATCTTGGCTATTCGATCAAACTATAAATTAGCGATTTAAATTTGGTTCTACATAACTGAGAACTCACAGTTCAAACTTCGATTTGCAAACCTGGTTCAAACACGGATGGTTCATGCGAGCTTAAATGGAACATAATTCTCTTCTTATGGTGCCTGTCCGTGTCGAACGTTGGCTGTCATCATGGCGATGCTCCTTCTGTCTTGGGCGCATTGAAATAGCTGAGATGGTCCTGCCATACCACGTCCTCAGTTTCCCACAACCAAGATATCCTTCTTCTTCCACGTGACCTCTTCTTTAATGATTTTACCCTGCAAAATCAATTGAAGCAAGGAACATCTGGTTCCATTCCTCATTATATGCCCCAGGTACTGCAGTTTACGGGCTTTAATGGTGGACAACACTTCTAGGCCTTTCTTCATTCTCTGTAGCACTTCTTAATTTCTCACGTGCTGTCCAGGGGATTTTTAGTATCCTTCGATACAACCACATCTCAAACGCTTCCAGTCTCTTAGCACTTGCCTTTAATTGGAACATAATTAGTTAATTGTTAATTGGTGAGATCATTGAAGTGGACATCTACTCGTATAAAAGATATTTAAATAAATATGATCCGGTATTATTTCACAAATATTTATTCTCTGCTTCCATGCATGGTAAATTAAGCTGTGAGTGGATAAGTTCAAAGAAATGAATGCTATGTGGGTGGTTTGTGGGTAGTATGATCAATTCCTGTGTATAGGAAAAGCATAAATATCCAAGTCGGTAGAGTCATAAAAGTTTTAAAAGAATGCTGCAGCAGCGAACGTGATTGGAATAAGTAAGGATCAAGCTCTACCTCTACTGAACTCCTAATGCAAAATGATGTGGTTTTTGCAGTTTTCGTGCTTAGATTCATGTAGAGATGCCTTCTTTGTAACAAAGTGCCCCAAAATCCATAGAGGTTCGAACTAGTTATCATTCCAATACAGGCCTACAGTAGATGAAGAGTTTGAAGATGAATGATGGATCTTCCTAATGTACCTTATTATGTAAAATATTTCTTTTTGTGCAGTAGTGAAGGTGAAGTAGTGAATTATACTTTGGAATTATAGAGAGATTGAGGTAATTTTTCATATTTATAATATGATTCAACCACTAATATTGTGTGGGCTAGCCTTTAATTATGTTTGAGTTTGACACGGTACATATTGTACAGACTTCCTATAACGTGGAAAGGGAAACCCCACATGAATACGCTTGTCCTATTGTGGGTGACCTTTCCATAAAGCATGTTCACACTAACTAATATTAACTAGCTTAAAGTTGAGGGCTTAGTGTTGGTATACATAATATCCCTGCAGTGATATTCTGATTCATTAGGGAGTTTGCCCAATGCTCACACCTTGTTGGACAAATAGGCCTATGATCCAGAATTTTGACCAAGACTTGGAGTTCTCTTAACCACAATTTAATTATTGTGAATGAATAGATTCCAACGGTATTAAATCATTAATGAATGAGGATATTTTTAACATTGAGTAGCATTCCCAATATTTGACTCAATATCAATAATAATTTTAAACGTGATTACAACTATAATAATGATTTCGACGTGAATACAATATGCTCAAGTAATGAATACAGAATTACTATAAAAAATAGTGAATAAGAAGACTTGATGTTGTCAAAACCGCATATTGAATAAAACAACGAGATACGGCAGTTTCGGTTGTTATTCCATTATCAATCTCTGGTAACTAGAACAGTGTAGCAGAATTTATACTTGTGACCGAGCGCTGTGATTGGCAGTTGAATGGCCTATCAAGGTGAACGACTGCCATTGGCCTAGATAAGCTCCTCCCACAATGGGCGGTTTCTACAAACATCGCAGCAATGGCGGCTCGAACAACTAACATAGTAAAGAAAGGTAATTGATATTTACAAAAACAATTGAAATAAATAGGAATGCTTCAAGAGAACAATGTGGAATAAAAATAGCAAGAAAATTTAATGACAAACAAACTTGGACTTATGATAAAACTAGATTTGTGGTATTGTACTGGTTGAAATGAATCTGGTCATTCAAACTGTAATTGGGATCATTCCTAGTTTGTTACAACATCACCTTCACTACTACACAGAAAGATAAAAATAGTAATTCTGTATATTCATTGGCTTAAGTCTCAATTGAATATATAGTGATATTCTGAGTTCCATATTATATTTTGAGTCTGAAAAGATGAATCATCTGAAAGATAAGTCTGAAAGATGATATCATTTGCAAAACGAAACCATTATCTCCGTATCAGAAAAACAAGCCACAAACTTTAAACCACAATTAATTCAGTGAGACTAATTTAACATACTCCCATTTATTCTTCAGGCTCTCTCACTTGTGAGTTGAATTAATCGCGTTAACTTAATGAATTACTCAAGTAGTAACTTTCCAAGTTTTGGGCAAGGTGTAACTTCTCTAGATTAAGAGAGTAGTACGTTTGTGATGTTTTGAAAATGTTTCCCAGGATAAATTTCAGGGCAAGTTATTGTTGGATCACATTATGCGGGTGTACGGGTAGCTTAATTTTCTTGCTAATGAAGAGTTTTCCCAGCTTTCTTTGGAATTTCCCAGCTCGTCTCTTAAATTTTCCAGTAGTGCCTTTGTGTATATAGTGCCTTAAGCGATGCCCCGTCTCATTATACTGTGAACACTGCATCTAATGAAGAGTGCTGAACAAAATCTATTCAATTTTCTGAATAATTTTGTAGTAAGGTTTCTCAGTTCTGCTCGTTATCATCTTTCGATCGCTATTCATAATGAAGTACATTACATTAATCTTCTATCATCCTTTCAAATGAATATTATGAAAGAACTTTATCTACTCAGGCGGTTACGCTCATTATTTATGATAGAAAATCGCGTTCTATCTCTCTTTTCTTGATGTAGAATATAATATAAATATGATAGATCCATATTGTTATTTTTATTGATTAAAACAATAAACTAATAGAGTATCCAAGGACCCGATCTAGTAGTGTACAAAAAGTTAAGCGATTGTGTTAGAGATTAAAATAAGAGGCCGAATTAGAATGCAACTTTTATTGACTGTGTATTAACATCCAATCGTCTAATCAACTAGTCACAAATTTGTTTTCAACATAATCATCACCACTGGGTTTCTTCACACTGGGTTTCAAACCATTAGGCTTGGCGTACACAGGTTAGTCAAGACAAGACAAGCTTAGTCACGTTTAGTCACAGTAATTCACATAGTTGCTTATGAAGCAGTACACACCGATGCAATGACTAATCGGTGTGTGTTGCTTCATAAGCAACTATGTGAAGTACTGTGATTAAACGTGACTAATCTCGTCTTGTCTTGTCTTGACTAACCGGTGTACGCCTAGCCTAATCATCACACTGGGTTTTGCGTTGAACGCTAACGCCAAAATAGAACATTTTGAGGATATAATACCTATTTTTCCTTGTAAATTTTTTAGATTCAACACCCAATAGTCAAATCCAACAGGCTTCTTACTTGATCTATGAATATATCTTATTCCAAATTTCAAAAATGTACGATCTTCCGTTAATTAGATATAATATACAGACGGATACGAGCAAGGTATGTAGAGTTCCAAGGTAGGCCAATCATGTCGTTTTTGAGGTCGACCGGCCGTGACGAGTAAATACGTCATCGCGTGCCCACTAGTAATGCACTCTGCAGGGCAAAATATGAAACGTGTTTTTAAACTTAATCAGATGTTACCCAGTTGATTAGCAAAACAAAATAATACTTCACTAATTGTGTCTTGTAATTGATTATCTCTTTCTTGATGAATTGTATTATAATTAAAATTTACAAACAATTTCGATTACTGATATGTTGGCTATTTTTGGTTCAGAGCTTTCATATTAGGCCTACCATTTAAAATATTCGAAATTCCTTTAGTGTTTTCTTTGTGAAAAATGTCTCATAACCTAGATTTGGATTGTTTTCATAGCTAATGTAAATTTGAGAAGGTACAGTTTTCGGCGTAAGCCTGTTGTACCTTCCGTTAAATATAAATTATTGTAAAATACTAAATAAATAATTACTGTAGTTATAATTAGGATTCATTCACTGTAATTGAAACAAATTATTAATTAATCGAAAATAAGCATCAACTTTTACTAGGCTTTCCATGTTGTGCTAGAGATTTGTAATAATTTCAAATTCTCAGAAATCAGCTGGAAAATCTGAATAGTTGAAGTTTACTGTTTGGCAAGCAAGGCGTGATATTACAATAAATTATATTAAATGATTTCTTATTATTATTGTAGATATTTGATCACAGTAATTATTTTTATTGCATTATTTTAATTTATTATTGTTATCTGACAATCTATAAGATAGAAATTTGAAAATTTTCATTTTTCCAAAAACCATCTGGAAAGATTTGAATACTAGATAAGTGATGAGTCTTGAATATAGATATAGGGCATATGTTAACCCGGGCACTGATTGACGTCATTATAGCAAGACTAATCGGGAAAAATTGGACTGCTGGGCTCTTATGGGGATTGGCCAACCTTAGGTCTCTACTAACCTTGGATACGAGTACGATCACAATAAGGCCCTGTTGGGTTCTTAATACTCGTAATAACATTTTTTCCTAAGGAATGGATACATTGGATACGTTCATTCTAACCGCTTGATGTGCTGATTACAAAGCTCTGATGAGTTTTTGGATCTGCTATGTGTTTTCAATTACTTTTCAAAGCAGAATACCTCTAATAGTCTGATTCACGTCAAGAAGTCAGCATTGTTTATATGAGGAGCATTGTTGTTGAGTGTATACTCTTGTTGCAACTCTACTGAATAAAGATTTGAATTTGAATTGATGAAAGAGAAAACTG
This sequence comes from Laodelphax striatellus, assembly GCA_017141395.1. Classification (NCBI taxonomy): domain Eukaryota; kingdom Metazoa; phylum Arthropoda; class Insecta; order Hemiptera; family Delphacidae; genus Laodelphax; species Laodelphax striatellus. Next base: position 13,834,067 of record CM029542.1, read on the forward strand.
GAGAACAATGCACAGTGCGGCAACTATGCACAGTGTGAATAGGATAGAGGTGTTAGCAACTGCCTTGTACTGAACAAGGATAAAAAATTGTGCAATTTGGCGAGGTGGAACCTACCCGTAAGGGTCTCCCCACCGATAAAAAGCCATACGATAAAAAAAAAACTGAACAAGGATAGCAAACTCCCATCTAAGCAATGCTGACTTCTTGACGTGAATCGCACTATAGACTTTATGAAAGTTATTAGAATAGAACTATGACCTTTCCATGAGAGAGGATGATAAGGAGAGATGATGCTTTCTCTGACCACGAGGAAAGATGGTATCAAAAGTGTTTTCAAGCACTCTGCCACATGTGTCCACAATCGTGTGATTTGGAAAATAATGGTTATTCCGTCAATGACGTATATAAAACTATTACAAATGTTGATGATTGTAATTTATTGCAGGAGGATGTTGATAGAATAGTCACATGGAGCTCTGAAAATGGTCTGAAGATCAATTCCGATAAATCGAACATGATGACTTATTCAAGACAACATCTTCCTTTCAATTTTTCTTACCGCTTAAATGGTTCAGCTCTTCCAGTTATTACGTCATGTAAGGATCTAGGAGTCTATTTCATGAATGATTTCAGATTCAATTCTCATATTGAACATATTCTGAGTGTCTCTAACAAACTGTTAGGCTTTGTAATTAGAACATGTAGAAATTTCAATGATCTGGATACTATTACATCTTTATAAGTCCTGTAGATTGGAGTATGCCTCAATAATTTGGGATCCTTATCCACTGAATATTCTGATTCTCTTGAAAAGTTCAAAATAAATTTCTACGTTACTTGTATTTCAAAAGTTTGGTTACTATCCGTGTTTTGCTTACCCGACTTCTCAACTCAGGAAAATGTTCAAAATTCCTACTCTAAAATCCAGACGTAATTTTCAGTCTCTCATTCATTTATATAAAGTGATAAACGGTAATTACGGCATGCTTTTCACCTTGAAAGACTGGGATTTTACACCGACCGTATCGCGTGGAAGATATTTTTCGTTTTTATCCCCAGATCTCGAACTGTACAAGATTTCAACCTCCCATCAATCGCTCTATGAGACTCTTCAACACGGTATCACGTAATATTGATATTTTCAATCCCTCTTTAAATGCATTTATAAAATCTTGTGGTGCTATTAAAATATTAGGATTTCCTGTTCTTTTGAATTGATTCATTCTTTCTCCTTCTCTTATTTTTAGTTTTCTTCCTTACTTTACTATTTACTTACTTTATTGTTACTTACTTATTTTATTATTTAATTTATTGATAACCTATTAACCTACTTTATTATTTCATTAAAGGAATGTCAAGTGAACTTTGTTTATTTCTGTACTATATTTATATTGAGATTTATATGCTATACGAATTTTTTGATTTTTTTGTATTTAAACAATATTTATTTAATTGTAATTGTATTCATGTAATCGTGGAGAGCGGTTCTGGGCAAAATGCCCGTCGCATCCACTTGATGTAATGCTTTTTTCCAATAAATTGAAATTGAAATTGAAATGGTGACAAGAAGTAGTACTGTAATCCGGTTTTTATTGGTGGTAAGAGAGCGCTGATAAATCAGCCCCAAATTGATCATTCGACTGATGTGTTGATTGAGTGGTTTCTTTGATTGTTGAAGGGCCATTCCGATCGTGTGTGCCGTGAAATTGATTAGAGCAGCAGTCCCCACAATCCATTCAAAGGATTTTCACTGAATCAGGCAGGGATTGACAGGGATTTAAGGGTCGCGCAGGGGGAATTGGGGGGTTTGGGGGGTTGGAGGGTTGGTTTAGGGGTAGGAGACGGTTCTGGGGAGGGGGGATTGACCCTTATAAATACGACGACTGCAGCGGCGTTTAGCAATAAGTCCTTTTGTCTCTCCAGGCTCTCGAGGTAGAGAAGTCTTACTTACACAGACACACTCACACAAGTCACTCTCATACGCTCATTCACAGTCTCTTCTTACCTCTTGCTACTTGAATACACAAGTAGTGGGAAGTTTTTCTTATTCTTTTTCTAGGTTTCTTCTATTTTTTTAGCGTTTCTCTCTGTTTTACTTGTGTGTGTTTGTGTCTTTGTATTTGTGTTCTGTTTCTCCGTTTCTGATTTGAATTCAAACCTCTCACTCTTTCTATCCCCCTCACTTTCTCACTCCCTCTATCTCTCTCTTTCTTTCTCTCTGTCTCTTTTTCACTCTTGAAATTGGAAAGTGTTTGTATCTTTGAATTTGTGTTTTGTTTCTCCGTTCCTGATTTGAATTCGAACCTCTCACTCTATCTATCACTCTCACTTTCTCTCTCCCTCTATCTCTTTCTCTCACTCTATCTCTCTTTATTTCTCTCGCTCTGTCTCTTTTTCCCTCTTGAAAGTGGAAATAATGGCTAAGAGCCTTTCCCTTTCCATCCTTGAAAATATATTAGCTTCCCTCGTCCATGAAATGATTATTTAGTGGAAATTTTGATTCATTTCAAATCCAGAGTTTTGACCTTTTCCCTTTCTTTTGTATCTTAGTTTGTGCGTTTGTATAAGTATTTCGTGTATTGTTTCCCATCTCTTTCTACTCTATTTCAGAGTTAGAAGGATTTTTTTTCCAAGGCCAACTTCTTCAGCAGCTTTGTAAATTTATTACTTTTTCCTGTCAATAGAATAAATCTTGTTCAATGAAAGTTCTGATTTATTTTGTTTTGAATTTTACTTTTATTCGTTCTTCTTCTTCTCCAGTCTCTTTCCATGTTTCTTATTTCCTTCATCTCCAACCTTTCTGTTAGATTCTATTATTTGAACTATGCAAATGTTTTAAATAGCAGAAATGGTTCATTGCCCTTAATATTTGATAAGGGTTCATAATCTCTTAACATCATCATAATTTCATGTTTCAACACATATTCATACATACTTATACATTAAAAGAGTTTTGCAAAACTAATGTCAGCCACCGTGACCGATATAATGGGCCTATATAATAAATCAAGAATATAATGCATAATAATTATTGATAATTTGGGAATATATAATTTTGTTCTGATCTATTTACTGTCGAACTCGTAGAGTTCACTTGATATTGATATTACGTTTTTCTAATCTAGTATTTTTCAATGGACCATTGCCTCGCCATCCTTTTAATACTTTCCAGAAGATTACTTTAGCAAGAATGGTCATTAGAAAATTTCCATAAATGAATAAATTCTGGTGAACAGCTAAGTGAAAAATGATTCAGCATCTCATCAAGAGCCAAGTTTACTTGCTTTTAATTTTTTATGGCCTTGTAAGCTGCCTGATTTCATTAACTTGGCTAGAAAAATTTCTAGCCACATAGCCAACCCTTGTTCTTGATTTCTTTCTCTTTTCCCACTTCTTCGTCTTCTTACTTTTGGTCTTTTCCTTCTTCTTCTTCTAGAAGTTTTTCCATCCATCATTAACCTCTACAAGTTTTCCTCATCTCCACTGGTTCTTTTGCAAACAATCTCACTTTGTTTTTAATGTCTGACTTTTCTTAGCAGTTCTTCTTCTTGTTATATTTTATAAATCTTCTCCACTTTCACCTTGTTTCCACAGAGTTAATTGACATCCGACCACAACAGTGCCGCGTTATTAAAATGAAACAGAGCCTGTGTAAATTTGCTTCTCTGGAATAAATGTAGCCTACAGTTCTTGGAAAAGATTCAATTTTTGGCGTTTCTTGTTGACTCTGTCTTCACCCTGCTGCGAGACGTTTTCTCCTCATTAAGTAACTGAATACATAACTGGAGAATATCTAATAAATAACTGAATAAATCATGTGTATAGATAGAAGTAAATGGGATATTGTAACTATTCAATTGCTTTTCAATTCATAATTTATTGATCGCGAATATTGACAACAGCAGAATTGAAGTCTTCAGAGTATTTAATTTCAATCAATATATTATTATAAATCATATATAAATAATGAAAAAACGAACTCGAAAATAATACTACAATTGTAAAATTGAATGTCATCGACAAGGTACGTTTAAAATATTTGGCGCTTATTATAATAACTTGGTAGAAATGATTGTAAGTTCTAGTTTTAGTTTTATGATTAGTTAATATTTTAATAGCCAAGTAGGCTACATAGTTCTACAAATGAGTTGTTATCTAGAGAAAAATTCAGTATGCTTATTACATGAAATATACTTTCAATACTGTAAAATTGTGTCTTGATAATAAATGATCCTTGAAGAAGGAAAAACAGTATATCAGCCTACTAGATCAATAAAATTGTGGAACCCCGGTTTTACGTAGCTCAAGGGACCGAGAAAAAAGCGTTGTATCGGGGTATTCGTAAAAACGGGGTTGCAATACACACTACATTGAGTGCTTTGCACTTTTCAAGGGGATGTGAAATAAATACGTCAAAACGGGGTTCGTAAAACTGAGTTTCCAATGTATTTATATTTCAATGTATATTTGAACTAACCGAGTCTTCTTTAGTTCACATTATCTTCGGTGATTTAGACTTGAACAATCTGAACACGTATAAAATAATTAAAATGTACTGTAATGGAGGGGTCACACAATTCCCCTGTCGACAGTCATGCAGTCTATTTTCAAGAGAAAAATAGTTTTCCAGTAACTCAATTTTTAGAAATAACTCTGAATGACTCAATAAATTGAATAGACCATCGTTAATTGAAGTGAGAACACTCAATTACGATCAATTGAATTTTATTGTGACCTCATCCCTCTGTTATGTTGGAAATGTTGGTTAATTAATAGTTTATGTTGATGAGTTTTTGGAAAGCAGTTCACGATAGGAAACAACTGATTAAACAGTTTCCATCATTTAGAAATTTGTTCTGTTTAATTCGCACATTGCTAGATTCATTCTCTCATCAGACAATTGCAAATTAATTTATTTCCAAATTGACTCCATCATATTGAATGCTTTTAATAAGATCAATTAAATATTCTTCATTGTTTTGTGTGTGTTTCTACCAATTAAGTCTACATTTTGTTGATTAATTGAAGAGATGAAATTATATAATTTTCACCACTCTTCTCTCTGAATTATTTGATGTTTTCTCCGTATACCGGAATATTGATAGGTCCTTATTTTCTCCTTCCTCTCTTTATCCTATTTCCACTCTCCCTCCTCATTCAACACCGCATCTTCCTCCTTCACCACATCCTCGTTTTTCCCCCTGCTTCATCTATCCATTACTTTGTTCACTCTTATTCTACCTTTTTATTATCTTATTCTTTTTTCTTCTCTCTTCATTTTTCATTCTCATCACCCCGTGCTTCCTCTTCCATTTTTCTTCCTTTTTCCACATTTTCCTTTTCCTACTTCTACTAATGCTATTTCTCCTCTTTCTTCTTCTCATTCTCCTCCTTATCCACCTTCTCCACCTTCTCCTCCTTGTCCTCTTTTTCCTCCTTCTCCTCCTTGGCCCCTTCTCTTCCTTCTCCTCCTTCGCCATCTTCTCCTCCTTTTCCTCCCTCTCCTCCCTCTCCTCCCTCTCCTTCTTCTTCTCCTCCACCTGCTCCTTCTCCTTCTTCTCCTACTTCTCTTCCTTCTCCTCCTTCGCCCCCTCCTCTTCCTTCCCCTCCTTCTCCTCCTCATCCTAGCTTTCTCAATCACTTTCCTCCTTCTCGTTTCACTCCTCTTTTTCCTCCTATCCCATTCTCTCGTTAGCTCTCAGCTTCATCTGACAGCTTCGCCCTGATTTATGAATAGAGAGATATCTGAGCTGTAAGGAAAATTCATAACGATTTTCAACCGTAAAGCGGCGGTTGCTTATTTGTTGCTTTCATGTCTCGCCTTTCAACTCGAGTAAATATTATTGGATTAATTCAACAAAGGATTAATTGGATACACTCTTGTTGGCCATTATCAAACTAACCGTTCAATCGAGCAGCTTCATTTCATGTGTAAAAATTCGGAAGGGGAGGATATCGTGGAGAAGTAATAGGAATGAATTTGTTTGTCATTTCACTCACATGCATTGTTCATTCTTGATGTACCTTTTTACTCATGCATTTTCAGATATGATAATTTTTCTATCGACAAATCAAATTCAAAAAGTTTCAGTTTATCTGAACAATAATTATTTTCATCATTTTCCGTACCATGATAATACTAAATTAATAATTGGAATGAAATCTGGATCGCATTCATAGTATTTACTAGACCTTTTCACAATTTTGGCAAAATAGTTTCCGATTTTGTTTCTTTTAGGAATATTGTAGAGCAATTATTTAATCAATTGCAAGACATTCATGTAATGTATTCCCATGTACTATGCACTATGCGTGTAGCCTACTTCTGCATGTACTATGCAGAAGATCAAGATCTCAAATATCCAATATAGGTCAAGAACATATAGATGTGTGATATTTATATTTTTCTCATGAGAGAAAAACTTCTGGTCTGATTTAGTTGTAGTGTGAAGCTTGGCCTATCATGACGAAGCTACAAGTATGCGCGAATAGACTAGCACTTGAAAGGCTTCTCTCAGCATTGATTTGTCATTTAACCTTGTTTAAAATGTTTGACCCAAATCAACAATGGATAAATTTTCGTTGTTTTTTCCACTTATCTAGATGCAAAATTGTGAGATCGTTAACACCTAAAACACATATTTTTACTCCTGAAACTCTGTCTCAACTCAAGATCCTCACCTACTTTTTTTTGCTGTGGTAATGCCCACATGAGCTCTTAGCTTGTGCGTGGGTATGGAAAAGATGATGATAAGAGATCACTCTTATATTTTGTTGTTTTTGAACATTATCATCATATTAATTTTGATCATTTTACAAATGTTGTCACGATACAAATTCTGGCAACCAAATAAAGCCTCAATAAAATATTGTCAATGACCACTAAGTGCTGGTATTATAATAGATAGCACAATTAACGGTAAGCTGACCTAATTTAGCAGTACTCAATATTGATAAAATAATGATAACAAGGAAGCGAGCTCCGACTCACCACCAAAAGTCTCTGACTCATATCACATTGTATATTTATTTGTATTCTTTGATGTTAATTTATGTAATTGAAAAATCCAAATCTTGAAGATGGCCATAACCTTCATCCAAAAATATCAAAACACACCACTGCCTATATGGATCATCTACTGAAAGATGTCAATGCCAATAAAATCATTGGAAAAATTATGATTCATCAATTATTTATAAAATGTATAAATACTTAATCCACATATGTTAACTTGCTATTAAATAATGCATATTATTATTTGTACTCACCAAAATATCATCCCAAGCCGGTGAAATAATGTATATACAGGTCTCATATCTTCGGTGGTTTCACGAACATAGCAATATATTTTGGAAATATTTGTTGTATATGAGATTATACTATTTTAGGAGTCAGTTATTTTTATAGCAAAAAATATTTGGATGTATATTAATTTAGCAATAAACTTTCAGTTCACCTTTTGAATTTGGCAGTGGAGTTGAAAAGTAAAGAATATTTTTAAAGGCATCTTCCAAAAATAAAAATAAAAATTGAAAGGATTTTAACGTCCTATATGTTATTTTGTATTATATATAATATATCGCATATTATTTAAATGGTTATTGTAGCTAAATATTGGAACTACTTTGTGCATTGTACTGACGTCAAAAAAACGCGATATTAAATTGACCAATCACAGCCCAGCATTTCATTAAAAATTCTAGAATGTTCTATTGAAAATTTTGTTTCCTTGGATTTTAGCAAGGGTAACTCTCTTCCGTTTGAGACTCCTCAGAGAGCAGTCACTTTTGAGCACATACGTGCAGTTTAACTGTTTTAAAATGTAATCAGTTTCATTTTCAATCTTAATGTTTTCAAGCTGTGATATATTGAGCTGTGGCAATATATAATTGATTAAATTCATGTAAAGTCGCGAAAATATTATAACCCATGGTCCAGAGCCAAGCAGTATCGTGAGATGACACACGGAATCCAATCTACCCCTGAGATGGCTGCCTAAACCAGGATACGGTAACCGACGTCAAAGCATCGCTAATACTGTGAGTGATCCGTTTTATTAATCCTTTGGCCACAGGCGCGAAAACCCCCTTTTAAAGTGAACTAGTGGGGAAAATTATCATACTGCGTGAAGCATAGAAACATGAGCTCATGGTCTAGTATTTAAGACATTCATAATTTTAGAGATTTTGTACAATCTTATTTGCCAGGCAAAATACCCACACCCACGCTCTACCGAAAATATAAATTTTGTAACAAGCTATTTATTGTTATTAACAATTATTTACGAAACTTGTAAATTCATTTAATTGTTCAAGTTGTGTGTTCTAAAGGAACAGGAGAATATACTCCAAGTTTTTCACCTAATTACTGGGTTTTCTAGTCGTTCTTGCACCTGTCTTGGCAATCCCAATTGATACATTAAATTTATTTAATTTATGAAAATATCAGTATCCTGGATGAGCCCTTGCAAGGCCAAATTTTGACATGCCCAGTCACGTAAGGAGTATGCTTGGCCAAGTGTGTTACATAAGTGGATTGAGATCTTGTCTTTGATGCGTGACTATAGTCCATCACATAGCTCTCCCTTATCTTGTGACACATTTGACTATATTTGCTGGATCCTGGCGTCACGGGACATACAACATAAAAATAATAGCGTTACACACATGACCCACAACATAGTAATGTTACACATGGCGCCCAACGTGGGGCCTGACGGAGATGTACAAAGTTTCTTTATTAAGAAAGCCAAAAATTTGAACTCAGAAATCACAGAGTTGATGGTTGAAAACTTTTTGAAATTGAAAATACACCTTATGGAATTGCCAAGCTTTAATAAAGCAGTTAATAAATTTGAATATTGATTTCATTATTAAATTATTCATGAGGAGACATCGAGGAGGAGTATACTCAGAAATATCGCCAATGATTTAAAGAGATATATGCACTTATTGCTTCGAATCACACTCCGTGATCATTCAAATAATTATTTTAGGTAGCCTATTAAGAAAGCCAGCTTATTTAACCTTGAAATTAAAGCTTTAAAGGTACCAAAATATTATTAGTTTACCAAGAGCATTAAGGTCTTGGGGGCTTATTAATTTGTTAACCAATTTGTTAATTTAAGCAAAATCCCCAAAAAAGCGATATCATAGGCAAAATATTAAGAGTATTAACTGTTTATTTATTGTTTATATGTGATAGTTTGAAAATCGCCAGATTATTAATGAGCATTGAATATAGGGCTATTTATTAATAGTTACCATATATAAAAATTTATTTACTGGTAATTACCAGGTATCTATTGATTTAACTATCATTGCATGTTTATTTTGTGCGTGTTTATTTGTAATAAGTCTTGGAAAATTTATTGTCTCACTGTATATATCACTTGTCACTTAATCCTTTTGGTCAACATTTCACTGCACTTGAGTCACTATCGCACTCGCGCCGCGCATTCATTTCCACGCCGCGCATACACCCTTCGCGCCGCGCATCTATTTCCACGCCGCGCCTACACCCTTCACGCCGCGTTCACACCATCGGACCGCGACATCCTTGGATTTCACCACTAGCCCAGCTGTCCAAATCCTAATTCACCATCATGGAGAACCTTTCAGCCAACTCATCTGTGTCCTACATGGAGCTGGGAGACAACAACACTTTGCGAGAAGTGACCACACCTAACCCCGAGGCAACAAACAACACTGATGAGACAGCGCAGGGAGCGAGACGCAGGAAGTATCACTAGCGCCAACTTCGACCCTGAAAATCTTCGTCAGCTGTCTTCCACCCGCCTGGAACCAGAGGTCGTCCCGACGGAAGTGCCTCCACGTACACCGTCACCTACCACTGTCAATCATACTACGCAACTCTCGCCAGATGAACTGAGTCCACTGACTTCCAGATTAATGAATGACACTCCAACCGATTTGGTCACCCTCATGCTCAAACTAAGTAATGACCTCAAAGATTCCCAAGAGAAACTGGGTAGTCGAATGGATAGTCGAATGGAGAAGATGGATAGGGAGTTGAAAGAGGACATGAAACAAATGAATAACCAAATAGAAAAAATGGATGGAGGATTGAGAGGAGAAATTAGAAAAGCTAATGAAGAGATCAGAGGCATCAAGGGGGAAATGAAGGATATGAGAAAGCAGTTAGATGACACTACTGTATGTCTCAATCAAAGTATGGATGATATGCAGATGAATTTGAGGAAGGAACTGAGTGAAGATTGGAGCAAGCATGCGATTGAACTGGAAAACAAGGTCATGCAAAACGTAAGTGAACACACTGATGGATTAAACAAAAAACTAGAAAATCTTGAAAAACAAACCAAAACCGACATACAACAGGCAGTAGAGAAACAGAAGACAGAGTGTGTCACCACCTGCAAGAATTTGGAAAAGCAAATTAGAGATTCCACCCAGCCACTAGAAAAATCTGTACAAGAAATTAACACTCAACTCAGCCTAACAAACACGTCTCTGAATACCACTCAAACCCAAGTTGAAAGTCTAGTAACCGAACATACATTAATTCACAATAGAGTTAAAGAAACCGAAAAATTAAACCAACATCAGATAACCATCACCCAACTAGACAGCGAGTTGCAAGATACTAAGATCGATTTAAATAGTAAAATAAAACAGACACACACAAAGATATCACAGCTGGAAATGAATATGAGTAGAGTGAGAGAAGGAGGTGAGATAGTAGCAGTACGAAACACAGAATGTGTCACAATTAATCAGTGGATTAGGAAAATTTGATAACACAAAATTCCACATGACACCTAAAGCGTTTGCAGAACAGCTAAAAGTGGTACAGGACTTAGTCCCAATCAGTTGGCCTGTATGGAGATTCCGGCTATCCTCTCTTTTAATTGAGAACCTCTGCTCTTCCTTCATGGACGTGCACATGAATTCAATTTCTGAGAGCTTTCCTCGAGCAATATTGGAGCCTAGATAGACAACAAGAATTGTTATCTAAAATAATATCCTCAATTTTGACGAAAGAAGTGGTCAGACATATACCGCATTCGTCTCACGGTTACGCTATCAAAATTCGCAGCTAGACAACCAGATTCCCGATATTACCTTAGCTCACATCGCACTTAAGAAGATGCCGTATCACGTCCAACTAGCATTGGCCACCGCCTCCATTAAAGTTTCAAAGACCTTGAAAACCACCTTCATTGTGTTCAAGCTGTCTCCACAAGCAATATACAGCATAATAACCATAGAAATAATAATAATTTTGTACAAACCAACCTGCCACCAAATCAATCAAGAGAAAATTCTAACACTGCTGACAATACAAATAATAATTCACAGGACTTTGAAATAGAGTCACTACCACCAAATAACAACTACCGAAACAAAAATGGGTTCAGAAGGAATCAAAATAATAACAATTTTAATAGGAATAAAGATCGTAGATACCATGATCAAGATAGATTCTATGATGGCCGAGATTACATGAACTCCAATAGAGACAACAACACAAGTAGTTCTAGAAACGAATCAAATAAATCACCATCACCAAATACCACTTTTAATACAGATAAAGATAATAACCCACCACCTTCTACTAGTACACCATCAAAAACAAATGGAAAATCAAATAATCCATCAGGAAAAAATTCCGGCAATAACCATCGCGCATGACTAGAAGGGGAGAAAACTTATAAGACTCTGACGGTTCAAATTCCGGCAGCCCAGAGCAAAGTTAAACGGCAGTTGAGCAAAATAAATAAGAGAGTGTATCATAACTCTCATCTTCACAGGAAACATGCTCGATATAAAAAGCCGACATCTTTTGAGCATTATGCATGTTTTCATCCGCGGCATATTCGCTTTAAGCCCGCCATAAAGTCAAGAGACTGTAAAATGACATCACCAACTCAAAGTATAGTTAGTGAAAATACCACCAGTTATCAGAATCTAACTACGTTTCGCGAAGATCTCCGTGACACTATTCTAGAAGAGAAGGATCATGAGACTAGATCGGCGAATACGCTTTTTCAAACTTATATCCAGGTCGAAGTATGTGGAATAAAGTTACATGCTCTGATAGACTCAGGCGCGCAATGCTGTTTAATACAGAATGATTCGTATCACAGAATCAAGTAGGGTGGATTTGGCTATATTACCACTTACCGCTACTTATTTGTCGGAATAAATCCAGGTCGTCGTGAAAGTTTCTACACAATGTCTATTAGAAATAGATATAGAGGAAAGAAGTTCTCTCATACATTTTAGTGTTACCAGTCAGCGGACCACACATCATTATTGGTACCGATTTTCTGAATTATTTCAGGGCTACTATATATTTTAATCCCCCTTTATTGTCTTTAACTCACGATGAGCATAAAACAACTGTAGTTACAGAAATTAAGAAAGAAGTTTCAAGTGTTCGAGTCATGAAATAAATTTAATATTTCAAAATGGACCGGTAGAGAAAATGGGGCTCCATCACATGCAAGAATCATTAGCATGCATGACAGTGTTGAATGTTACAACTTTTTCGAAAGATAAAGGGAATAACAATGGATGATACAGAGATATTGCTCCACGAATTATTTGATCGCATTGATAGTCGTGAAGTGGGAAGAAACCACCCGAAAACAAATTTGTGATATGTTCATGAAAATAGAAATGTATTTTCAGAACAACCAGGTTTAGCCAACCACTTTAAATGCAAATTGGATGTAAAGCCGCATGAATCTTATTTTAAGTCATATCCCATACCGTTTGCATATCGTCAAGCTGCATTGGATGAGATAAGTAGAATGGAAAAACTTGGCATAATTGAGACGTCAACTTCTCACTATAGCTTGCCGATAGTGTGCGTGATTAAGAAGGACGGCACTGTTAGACTATGCCTTGATGCGAGACAATTGAATTTAGTTCTCGACAATGACCGCGAATCTCCCGCAAAAATCGAAACTGTACTCCAGACTTCTACTGTCGATCTCAGCGCTGGTTATTGGCAAGTTCAAGTTGAAGAAGAGTCGAGAGATTACCTGTCATTTTTATTTAACGGCAGAAACCTACGTTTTACGAGATTGGCATTTGGAGTCAGGAATGCCATGGCCGTATTCACACGTTGCTTACGTCAGTCACTGGGCGAAGACATAGCCGAATTCTGCACTCTCTACGTAGACGACGGCATCATCTCATCTAGTAACATCCTAGAACATTGTCAACATTTGAACGTCATATTCTCCAGATTAGCTAAATGCGGATTGACGTTGAAATTGTCAAAATGCCAGTTCTTCGCACAAGAAGTAAAATACCTAGGCCACATCATTTCTAAAGAAGGCATCACACAAGATCCGAGCAAACTAGAGTCAATTAGAAAATTTCCATCACCTGCTAATCGCAAACAATTACAACGATTCATTGGCTTCCTGCAATTCTATAGACAGTTCAATTCACAAATGGCTCATTTCACTGCCCAGCTATCACATTGTCTATCATCAAATAAACCATGGACATGGGGTGATAAAGAAGAAGAAGTCTTCCGACAACTGAAAGAAGCTTTCCTAGATAGAGTTGTGCTGAAACATCCCGACCTCTGTAAACCTTTCTACTTGAATACAGACGCTTCTAACTATGCAATCGGCGCTGAAATATTTCAACTTGACGAAGATAATCAAAAGGAGTCATAGCTTTTTCAGTAAGACGTTGAATGCGGCACAACGCAGATATTCTGTTACAGAAAAGAGTTGTTGAGTATTTTGGAAGTGTGTACCAAGTATCGTGCTTTGTTACTCGGACAGAAGATCTTTGTAAATACAGATCACAAGGCCCTCACTCTCTTCAAGACACCGAATCTAAGTAACAATAGATTGTCAAGATGGTTTCTGGCTTTACAGGAGTTTGATTTGGAATTGACTCACCTACCGGAAAATATAATCAAACTGCCGACTTTCTATCGAGAGATGGATGCTACATACCCCCATGAAACAACATACCGTTGCTATGCGCTTGAAGAACATGAATCTGTGCCGTATCCAGCTGACATCACACCGCTAATACACAAAGACACGCTAACTCCTTCAAAAATAAAAATAGCACAGTCAAGTGATAATAAAACAGCCAGCATAATTGAACAACTGAAACATCCAGGTCCAAATACTCCTGAACACCTGAGACAGTACACCCTGTATAAAGGATATTTGTTCTATCGACCATGCAGAGATACATACAACTGGCGACTATTCATACCCAGTGAACTAGAACGTGATGTAATACGTGAATCGCACGAAAGATGTGGGCATTTTGGGGCGTTTAAGGTCCAACAAATATTGAAACAAGTTTGTTATTTCAAAAACATGGATAGAAAAATAACAAAGCTAGTAAGAGCCTGTGACGTCTGTCAAAAAACAAAACACTCACGGTATAACATACGAGGTGAAATGATTGCTTTGGTGCGGAGTAGGCCACTTGAGATAATATCAGCTGATATTTATGGTCCATTACCACAAGCTAAGCATAGGAAAAAATACATATTCGTATTAACTTGCTTATTTTCAAAGTACACCATGTTATTCCCAATCAGTAAAATCACTGGTGAAAAGTTAGCCCAATGCATCACACAAAGATGGACGAATACCGTCGGTAAACCAGAAAGAGTATTATCTGATAATGCCACATATTTCTGCAGTGCAAAATGGAAACAAATACTGGGCCAAGAAGGCATTAAGCTATCCAGAACGTCTGTTTATCATCCAAATTCTAACCCTGTTGAGCGAAAAATGGCAGAGATATCACGATTTATGCGCGGGTACTCTAGTAAAAACATCAACAATGGTCAAAATATCTACCCTTCCTGAGGATTGTTTAAATAATTGTGTGAACGAAAGTACGGGTACACACCCTATGAAATTATATTCGGACGCCGAAACCTAACCTTTCTCGAGATGTTGATCGACTACCCACTACAAACAGGCCTACCTAACCTGGATCGTACACATCTGGTATATGAAAAGTTAACAAAAACAGCCCAGAATCGTAAGAAATATCACGATAAACGCACAAAACATTTCAAATATGAGGTTGGAGATGAAGTTTTGGTGAAAGTACACAGACTATCAGACGCCTTGAGCAAGCTTACTAAAAGTTTTTGAACTATATAGCGGACCACACCGTATCATAGCAGTTTCAAATGTAAATACTGTGCAGCTTCAAGACCCTGAAAACACTTCGTCTATTTGATGCGAGAACCTCGCCAACATTAAACCCTACTATAGAGAATGAACAATATCATTCCTAAGAACCACATGCTTCCGGTTTGGAGATAAACGAAAAAGTGACTTTTCTACAGCAGGATTCAAACTAACATGAGCCAGAGATCGTCCCAAGGATGTACTACGACGCCTGACCGTATTAATTACGCAAAATAAGTGATATTGAACTTTTAGAAAAATACACAGTTATGTTAATAAAATAATTGATGGCCAACGATCGCCATATTTTCTAATCAAACCAAACGGAATCTTAACGGTAAATTATTACCAACTTCAAATATTAATGAGAAATTACCTTCTTTTCCAAGACTTACTATGTTATTATATCATATATTTGTTAGTATTAGTAAATATCTGAATTTTTGTTAGCTTCTACAGTCATACGTTATGCACATAACCAAAAACACATATGTTATGATGTCTACTTGTGTGCGTAGGCGATATATTGTACACATACGATAGGCCAAGGCCATACAAATCGAACAGCATGTATATATTCCATACTTCACAGCTGTGAAAGTTTATAATCAAACTGTTATAATGTAGCCAGTATTATTAAGTAAATTTTGTTAAAACTAAGATTAACACATATTTTGATATTATTATTGAATGTTTATTTATTCGTAACCATAAGTGTTTACATGGCAGTGAACATTGAGTCAAGTGTTGAGACCACAGATTATGATTGTAAGCCCTATGCTAATAACTTTGTCAATCGATAGAACAAGTCGGCACCCATTTAAGTTACCTGCTATTTCCTTCAGATCAGTTACCAGAGTTATTGTGAATCTATCTATGTAAATTGTTTGAGAGCTTTATTTATGTCATTTATTGTCTAGCAGAACTTATGAGTTTGAATTGTATTGTATTTTCGAGTATCATCTGAGATAACCTCACATACCTTTTTTTGCATCTGTGCTTGTAGAGATTCCTTTGGAACCTAGCATACTCTTTGGTTTGACATGTCGTCATCATAGTATTGTTCTGGCCGCCAACTTTTGAATTCTCATATTGCTCTTTTAGATGTATTATCCTTGCTCTATTTTTTCTCAGCTAAATGCTTGATTTTTTGTGTAAATCACTGCCATGATTAGACGTTACGCTTCTGTAAATCTTATGAGTAGGTAACGTAGAATGTTTCCGTACCGAATTCGAGTCGGGAGGTAACTAACATGAGACAGTTGTGTTCACATATTTTGTAGAGCCTTCTTTATGTTATGTGAGATCTTAGAAAATTTGCCTCGTTTTTCTTTGTATAGTTATACAAACTCGCTCTATCTGCAGCTTATTAAAAGCTTATTTATTCGCTCATTTATATAACTATAGGGGCTTCTGTCACGATACAAATTCTGGCAACCAAATAAAGCCTCAATAAAATATTGTCAATGACCACTAAGTGCTGGTATTATAATAGATAGCACAATTAACGGTAAGCTGACCTAATTTAGCAGTACTCAATATTGATAAAATAATGATAACAAGGAAGCCAGCTCCGACTCACCACCAAAGTCTCTGACTCACATCACATTGTATATTTATTTGTATTCTTTGATGTTAATTTATGTAATTGAAAAATCCAAATCTTGAAGATGGCCATAACCTTCATCCAAAAATATCAAAACACACCACTGCCTATATGGATCATCTACTGAAAGATGTCAATGCCAATAAAATCATTGGAAAAATTATGATTCATCAATTATTTATAAAATGTATAAATACTTAATCCACATATGTTAACTTGCTATTAAATAATGCATATTATTATTTGTACTCACCAAAATATCATCCCAAGCCGGTGAAATAATGTATATACAGGTCTCATATCTTCGGTGGTTTCACGAACATAGCAATATATTTTGGAAATATTTGTTGTATATGAGATTATACTATTTTAGGAGTCAGTTATTTTTATAGCATAAAATATTTGGATGTATATTAATTTAGCAATAAACTTTCAGTTCACCTTTTGAATTTGGCAGTGGAGTTGAAAAGTAAAGAATATTTTTAAAGGCATCTTCCAAAAATAAAATAAAAATTGAAAGGATTTTAACGTCCTATATGTTATTTTGTATTATATATAATATATCATATTATTTAAATGGTTATTGTAGCTAAATATTGGAACTACTTTGTGCATTGTACTGACGTCAAAAAAACGCGATATTAAATTGACCAATCACAGCCCAGCATTTCATTAAAAATTCTAGAATGTTCTATTGAAAATTTTGTTTCCTTGGATTTTAGCAAGGGTAACTCTCTTCCGTTTGAGACTCCTCAGAGAGCAGTCACTTTTGAGCACATACGTGCAGTTTAACTGTTTTAAAATGTAATCAGTTTCATTTTCAATCTTAATGTTTTCAAGCTGTGATATATTGAGCTGTGGCAATATATAATTGATTAAATTCATGTAAAGTCGCGAAAATATTATAACCCATGGTCCAGAGCCAAGCAGTATCGTGAGATGACACACGGAATCCAATCTACCCCTGAGATGGCTGCCTAAACCAGGATACGGTAACCGACGTCAAAGCATCGCCAATACTGTGAGTGATCCGTTTTATTAATCCTTTGGCCAAAGGCGCGAAAAGCCTCTTTTAAAGTGAAATAGTGGGGAAAAATTATCATACTGCGTGAAGCATAGAAACATGAGCTCATGGTCTAGTATTTAAGACATTCATAATTTTAGAGATTTTGTACAATCTTATTTGAGGCAAAATACCCACACCCACGCTCTGCCGAAAATATAGATCTTGTAACACGCTATTTGTTGTTATTACCACTTATTTACGCAGCTTGTAAATTCATTTAATTGTTCAAGTTGTGTGTTCTAAAGGAACAGGAGAATATACTCAAGTTTTTCACCTAATTACTGGGTTTTCTAGTCGTTCTTGCACCTGTCTTGGCAATCCCAATTGATACATTAAATTTATTTAATTTATGAAAATATCAGTATCCTGGATGAGCCCTTGCAAGGCCAAATTTTGACATGCCCAGTCACGTAAGGAGTATGCTTGGCCAAGTGTGTTACATAAGTGGATTGAGATCTTGTCTTTGATGCGTGACTATAGTCCATCACATAGCTCTCCCTTATCTTGTGACACATTTGACTATATTTGCTGGATCCTGGCGTCACGGGACATACAACATAAAATAATAGCGTTACACACATGACCCACTACATAGTAATGTTACAATGTAAAAAGTACTTGATGGCAACTCTCATATAAATTTTTCTCGGGAGTGCCTAACTACTCTGTAAATATAACGATGAATTTTTACTTTGAATATATCTATTATATTAAAAAACTTTTGGCGCATTCCTTTCTATTGCGCTTCCACCACTGCGAGATTTGATGTGAAATCTGTAGGAAACTCACACTGATACAAGTCTGTTGCAATGATACCGTATTCCCAAACGATACAGTACTAACACAGCCCCCTTTAAACTACATGGCCGCGGCCTTCAATGTGACAACGTCGCTGCATCGGCTTGCATGAGCAATGCAAATCGGTCATGTGTTTTGTAAGTCATGTGTTTGTAGTGTTTTTTATGAGTATGATTTTATAATGAAACCAGCCGGGACTGCGAGGTTGTCACATTGAAGGCCGCGGCCATGTAGTTTAAAGGGGGCTATGGTACTAAGCAAGCAAGCGGCGCTTTGCGCTGCACGGGGTAAACTCGTTGTCTTGTATTGTATACACTGAGAAATGAACATTTATTTTGAAATATTCTGTTTTGTTTGCAGTTATGGTTGACCCTGGCGGAAAAGCATCTGGCCAGTCGCGGTGTGGATTGGGCCAAAGCACAGAGAGCCTGCTTCAACGAATGGGCCAATCCTGACGATGAAGAGCTCGGGGTGCAAATTGTCAAGGTCAGTCTGATATTGGAAATTTCATGTTTCAATCATAATATTCCATCTTAATCAGAAATTCCATATGCCATTGGGCCGTATTTATGAACGTTCCTTGAGGGTTCCTTTCCTTTCATGAATGAACAATCAGCTGATTTCATTCATGAAACGCTTTTCAAGAGTCCCTTTCGGAAAGGAACCCTCAAGGAACGTTCATAAATGCGGCCCAAAATCACCCATTTTACTTAGTAACTGATAGATCATGACCAATTCTTTCCTCAAAAACATTTCTATTTGTAAATAAAACATCCTAATTTTATTGGCTTTCTTTCTTCAACATTATCTGAGTTCCAAAGTAATCTTAATGGCTCCAAGAAGTATTGGAACATGTAAATATTCAACAAATCAATTGCAAAAATTAGGTATTATGAAATTTTGTATATAATTTGACCCATTTAGGGCAGAATTTTCTGTAATAAGTTCTGTTAGTAAGTAAATGTCTCACTTTTGTTTTCCCTGACAAGGCTGTGATAGCTGCATTGGTTTTTATAGGTGCTTGACAGTTTTAAATTGATGTAGTTTTTTTTCTTTGTTGCCTATGAATGCATATGCATATAAAATAATATATTACACCAGTTTTTCCAATAGTTTAATCATTCATAAGTTTCAAGTTTCGTCCTAACCTTCCGGTTTTCCTCTTTTTAATTAGATTTTTCACTATATTTATTCAAATCTGAGATCTAATTCCTTTGTTGAATTAATTTTTTATTTGGAATTATGGAAGAAATATAAGATGCAATCACTTAACCGGTGTATAGATTTGGTGTATTATAACCGGCATTTCTACAATTGGATATGTGACGATACTTATGTGTGTTCGTTTTAAATGGATACGCTTTTTAAATGCAAACCTATCCTTTTTCCATGTTATATCACCAGGACCGTGGCGAAGCGTGGTATACTTATTTGGTCATCGCCGGGTATACCACGCTTCGCCACTACACCAGGATTATTGCACGAGTATTCCACTATTTTCGCCTCGGTCGAAATCCCCTCCACCCATGTGCATGCAGTGAATACAAACAAATAGAAAAATGCATATTTATTGATATGCATTGGTCTGTTTTTGTTTGCTGTATAGAGTAGGCTATCATAGTCTATTATGTTCCATCGTGTCCTATCTTGTGTCGGCGTCATGTATAGTTAAGTGTGAAAACGACCATTGTGAGCTACACGCATCAAAGTACAGCAGTTCTGTGCTGTATTCTGTTCTGAAATTGACTGATATTACCTGTCAACGTCTCGGTGACAAATGAGTAATGAGTAAAGAGTGATGAGCAAAGAGTAATGAGCAAAAGCACTCCACTCTCTCGCAGCTAGACTATCATCACAAGAGTGGGCGGAATTGATTTCCAATAAAAAGTAATTCGTTTCTGAAGCCTTTTGAACAGTGTGTAGGTAGCAAAGGAAATTATCGGAGAATTAAAAGTGTAGGCAGATGGGAAAATGTGATTGGTATGATATTGAGCACGTGCTGAGATCCTTGAACAATATGCTTCCCATATTGATGTCATTGGGCCGTATGAATAAAGTTGAGCATTTGCTTATACTTATAAAATATTGAGCAAGATGAATCAGCTGATGAAAAATCTTTGAAATAGGTAAGCATTTGCTCCAGATTTCAGAAGCATGAGGTAAGAGTATAAGGTAAAGATTATTCATAGAAAAATAAGCAAATGCTTATGCTTCTACCTAATGCTCAGAAGCAAAACCTTATGCTTCATGCTCGTGCTTATAAGCATATGCTCAGTTTTTATTCATACGGCCCATTCCCTATGTTCACACTTACTTGGTCAATTTTGTGTGCGACTCAAGCATGCTGCATAATTATGCTTGAACATTGGCCGCATGCTGTCCAGCATACAAAAATCGTCCAAGTGTGGACATAGGAATTGAGATTCTTCAGAAGATTCATAGAATTTTCTGAAGGTGTATTCCAAGATAATTTTGTACAGAATAGTATGTGAATAAGTAGAATAATAACATTACCAGTCAAGTAAGATTATAATTTAATAACTCTGAATAGAATTTGAATCAAAAAACTTAGAAGGCACCATTACTTTTGATAAGAAGTAAAAATATGCGATTGATTTCGAGGAATTAGAAACTGGTGTATAAAATAAGCCATTTCAGTCGTTCTTTCTCTATTAAAATCTTCTTTTCAATTGTTAGAACACAAGGCGTACAAGGCTTCAAGGCTTACAAATTCGAAGATCTTTTAAAAATTTACTAACCTCTAAATGAAAAAGAAAAATTACTAATGAATAATTTCAACTTTCCATTATATTTCTTATACAATTTGTTTGTTTTTCTATTGTATTTAATTCTCTATGATTTTTTCAGTAGTTTATTGTTGTTGATTACTGAAATAGAACATCAAAACTAGCCTTCTGCGTAGCTGAGTTGAACAGTAGCGTAAACCTACGACACCTATCGGCAGAAAAAACAACTACGTGCAAATAGTTCTAGTTTCTTCCGCTAGATAGCAGACAACTACTTTTTCCCAGCTTGTCACAAACAGATAGCAATGTTTATGAGAACAGGAAACTTCGAGTGCTTCAAAATGCGTGATGCACATTGTTTTAGTTTGTCATTTTAATTAAAGTTTTAACGATGATAGCACTCTGGGGTGTTTTGAACGAAGTGCGACACGGATTCTGATTGAAAATAAAAATGAATGTTGACAATGGAATGAAGTCTGAGTTGAATAAAAAACGCTGAGAGAAAGACGTTTTCCGTAGGTTTTTTAATTTGTGTTGGATTTCAATTAACTATACAAACTAGTCTACAAGTACACTCCTATTATTCCATCTATTATTTCTTTAACAATTATTATTTTTGTTTGAGCTAGCCTATTTATATTCTTATAAGGAACTATTTTCCTATATGCTTGATTGAATTCTAATGAGTTTACAAAGTATGAATACACACTGAATTCCATGATTATTCCAATATCATTTCAGGATAATTTTCATGATTCCAATATCATCCCTTGATAATTCTCAAGATCAATGTATTGATCGAATGATTCCATCGTGATTTATCAAAATCTTCAAGAAACTTGTAAATTCATCAATGATTTCCATAAGTCAGCTTCTATTCTAAGAAGGATTATTCAATTCTGATCGATTCTCAATTAATATCTTCACAACTTGTTGACTTTTTCGACTCAATACAGATCTTGGATGTCTGAAATATCGTATCAGTTGACCATTTTTTCAAAGAGAAAATTTAGCAATTCGTTATTGATGCATCTTCCGATTTTGATACCCGCTTTTCAACTCGATTGGGTAAACAGTAGGTATAATATTTCTGAAATCAGTTACATACTAAGATTACAGGACTACTTTTCAGACTATTTTTAATTAATTTGGTACTTCGGTACTTTAGTAGGTACTTTCCGTTCCAACAAATAAATTCCTGAACTATTCACCTATAAATATGCTGAAAAATTGGTACTACATATGACACTGCTGCATTTAATCCGTAAATAAAATACGTATCTAAATGAAATATAAACCACTACGAAACACTGTTTTATACGAAATACTAACTACTATATCTACTTTTCACTATCTTTTCTACTTTTTCTATCTCCTTTCTACATAGTTTCTACCATATTTCTATCACAGACAATACTGTACAAACGTAGGCTATATTTATATAAGTGATGTTTGCCTCTGGCACAGCCAATTTTAATCGAACATGGAAACCTGATTCTATCAATATAATTTCCTGTTGGATTAACTTAACATTTAGTTTTTATTTTAGTTTAATTTTATCTTTCAAGTTTAATTAATCTATTAAATTAACTGTTTCAATATTCAGAATTCGCTCCTGAGTAATTTATAATTAGGTTTTATCAACATTGAAACCTGAGTCAAATGAAAAAAAAGAGAATGTTTGATATGAAGTAGAAATGAGTAGTTAAGTAATTGATACGTTGTTCTGTGCTTGGCTGCTTTTATCAAGGAGATTTGGATTGAAAAGGAACAGAGAAATGAAATGAAAGGCGTTGATATTAACAAAACTCTTAGCATAGTTAGAGGATGCTTAGGGTACCTTTATTCTTTCAACCCTTTTTCACCCTTTTCTACAAAAATTGAATTTCGTCCAGAGAAAATTTCATGAACGTCAGGTCATTCAATGAAGAATACAGCGTGACGTATCTTTCTATAGGAACATTTTAATTAAACTAATAAATCTTAGTGACAGCCTTCTTCTTGCAAACAATAGGCTTCAGGATTTTGACCTGGATGAGAGACCGTCTCAAACTGTGAGAGTTTTCCTTGGACAGAAAGTCTTCTGTAAATGAGATCTCATTTGAAGAATAAGAAGAAGCTAAGATCACATCTTTAATCAGTGAAATGTTGCTTTCTGTATTTCAAGTGAACGTTGATGAGGATCAAGAAAGGGAAAAGTGATTGAGTTTTCTATGCAGCTGGGGAAAAATCGTGTTTTTACAATGTTGTGTTTGTAACTTTGTGTTTTGTAACTTTCTCTCTTGATCAATAAATCAATCAATCAATCAATCTCTCTCCATACGTTTGAGTGTTAATGGGAAAAATGTCCATGTATATCCTTTTCCAAAAATGGACATTTATATGTTCAAATTCCGCCATTCATGTAGAGGGGAAATATTGAATCTTTAAAAAAATCAAAAATTTCTATTCAGATCTTCACAGAATTATTATAGAATAAAATAATGTTCAAAATATTACAAAATCTATTTACTTGCAAGGAAATATCCTGTAAGCAGGTAAGAGTTGCTAATATAATACATAAATAAAAATTTTATTGATCTGTCAAGGAAAAAGTAATAAAGAGATTTTAAACAAATACCAAGGAGAAGAAGGAGAGTGAGTGTGATAATATCGGACGGTGAAAATGAAAGAGAAAGAGAAGACGAAAGATCTCATATCTAAATAACGAAATAAATTGTTCAAGTCTTATGCTTTGGTCAATCAATCGAATACTAAAATTTCTATAATTTTTTACTATCATAATATAAAATTTAAACCGATATACTTTGTGATCTGCATGAATAGAGTTAATCTTATCCAATCCAAATCTCTAGTTTTCTCTCTCTCTTTCAAACTTTCATCCCCCATTTCCTGTGCTTCTTTCAGCGTGGGTTACATTAGGTAAACATCCTCTCTCACTGCCAGCTCCTTTCTTTCGCTTCAGATCTCTTTTTATTCACCTACCTCCGATTTCTCTTTGTGAAAATCGGCTCTTTCATCTCATTCCGGTTGAGGCTTTTCTGAAGTTGCCAGTGTTTCTATTTTGCATTTTCAGGGTGAATAAGCTTGACGCAGTCGAGCTCTGTTTTAGTCTGACAGGAATAGTCGTAAACGTAAACATAAATCACTGCTACTGACTCCTCCTGGGTTATTTTCAGAGGGATTTTCCCTCTGGAAACCCTGCTGGAACAGTTCTTCTCTGGAACAGATATTGTAACAGAGTAACTGACATGTAGGCCTAACAGGTTTTTACAATAGAATCATCTTTCAAAGAGGACACACGTCAAAGTTTGAGACAGAATATTTCATGCATAGATTAAGGAATATTTTGTCCTCTAAATATAATTTATTGGCATCACTACACAAAATAAATCCATTGTAAATCACTTACGAGCTCCAGTGCTATATATTTCAGAATTCATTTGTGGCTGTATATGTTCAGCTATGGCTTTTCGTACCATTTCATAAAACAATTTTCATTTGCCTGAGGATATAAGTATGTGGATTTATTATTGAAAGTAATTGCGCATAAAAATCTTACATACGATTGAAACTTGAAAGACAAGTTCCAGTTGAAGTTGGAATACTCAATCCATGATAATTGAGAGATTCAATCTATCTAATGCCAATCGTCAAATGAAATGAATCTGATTATAACTAGCAGTTCGTCATGAAAAAATAGTTAGAAGTTAGTTTATTTAAGGCGTTTGCGTCGCGTTTTGCGACAATTCGTCAGACGAACCGTCGACCGCTTGTATCGTACATATTTTGCGTCGCATCGAGCGTCGCTCTTTCGTCTGTCATATAATCACACACGCGACGCTGTTTCAAACAAACAGCAAAAATGAATCAATCACAATACAGTATTATCTAAGAATGCCTACTTCCCCACATTGAAGGAGCACATGACGATCTTCCAACGCCTACGCCACTATCATGTGTTTCGTTCAATTGAATTACATGGAAGAAGTCGACGATTTGTCAGCCGCTTCGTTTGACGGACCGTCGCAAAACGCGACGCAAACGCCCCGTCTGTCTTTGGCCTAAGGCAGTGATGGGCAAAGTACGGCCCGGGGGCCAAGTCCGGCCCGTGCACTAGTCTATTCTGGCCCGCGACATGGTTTTGATTACCTCTAAGGAGATATGACAGTTTCGTTTATAATGTGAAAAGTGTAATTAGTATGCAGTATATTTTAGATGAATCTATGATAACTGATTGATAATTTTCTCCTATTTCTTGCAGGATCTGCACCGCACAGGCTGCAGTCTTTTTTGCGGAGTCTCTGGCCAACACAACCAGGCCGTGCTTCGCAGAGTTTTGTTGGCCTACGCTCGATGGAATAAAGCGGTTGGCTACTGTCAGGGATTCAATATGCTGGCTGCTCTCATTCTGCAAGTTATGGATCGATCTGAGGCCGACTCTGTCAAGGTGAGAGGGTTTGAAAGTGATTATTAGAAGTATTATTGATAGTTAGTTAATAGATTTTTCCACGATATAGTGAAGGAGAAATATAGAAGTCTCATTCATCGGTCTCCTTTAACTATTGTTGTATTATGTGATTATTGCTGTATAGCCTAGCCCCAGTGTATATATAGTTATATACCGCACCGTGGATTTTTCTACTGATATTTATTTTATAGGACCAGGACTTTCCGTCTTGCATCAATGTGTGACCTTATTGAAATACATAAAAATGTTTCCATTCCTCCTCTTCCCCCTCCTTCTCCTCCTCTCCCTCCTCCTCCTCCTCCTCCTCCCTCCTCCTCTTCCTCCTCCTCCTCTCTCCTCCTTCTCTCTTCTCTCATATTCTCTATACTTACCTCCTCTTCCTCAGAATCCTATAATCTTCTCTCTCCTCCTCCTCATCCTTCTTCTCCTCTCCTTCCTCCTCCTCCTCTCCTCTCCTCCTCCTCCTCCTCCTCCTCCTCCCTCCTCCTCCTCCTCCTCCTCCTCCTCCTCCTCCTCCTCCTCCTCCTCCTCCTCCTCCTCCTATCCTCCTCCTCCTCCTCCTCCTCCTCCTCCTCCTCCTCCTCCTTCCTCCTCCTCCTCCTCCCTCCTCCTCTCCTCCTCCTCCGTTACTTTTTCTCCTCCTCAAATCTGTTATTGATCGCCTTTAATCTTTTAGTATTTTTAAAAATTTTATTTATTTATTTTTTATAAAATCTTTAATTAAGTGAAGTTGTAATCTAATTTAAGACTAGGTTACATGATTAATGAAAAAATTCGGGAGGGAAACTGATCAGGCTAAGCCTGTTGTTTTCTCTAAAATCATTAATTAATATTGTCATGATTTGTGTATTAATAATAAGTGAATAAATTGATATTCTTATTTTATTTTCAACAGGTCATGATCTACCTGATTGAGGGTGTCCTACCGGAGAGCTATTTCGCCAATAACCTGAGAGGTCTGTCAGTGGACATGGCCGTGTTCAGAGATCTTCTAAGACTAAAGCTGCCTGTACTCTCAAAGCATTTGGAACAGTTGCAGTGTGACTCTAAGGATGCTGGTTAGTATAGCCAGTAACAGTTACAACCAGTAACTAGTAACAGTAACCGTTATACCTGTTACTGATGAATAAAATGAAATCTTCAATATTTTTTTCCAGTACAGTAGTGAAATAAGTAGCGTATTGTTTTTGTAAACCTACTTAATATTTAGAGTAGACCAATATAATATATTTTTATTATAATGAAAGTTATAGCAAGAAATTAAGAATAACGTTATCACTCAGGAATAAGGCTAGGCGTACACCGGTTAGTCAAGACAAGACAAGAAGTGATTAGTCACGTCTAGTCACAGTAATTCACATAGTTGCTTATGAAGCAGCACACACCGATGCAATGACTAATCGGTGTGTGTTGCTTCATAAGCAACTATGTGAAGTATTGTGAATAAACGTGACCAATCCGTCTTGTCTTGTCTTGACCAACCGGTTGAGCCTGTGATCTAAGTCTGCAACCCAGCGTTGCCAGATGATTTGGCTGATAGGTTAGATTACCCGATCACCCGAAAAACAGCCAAATGTCATCTGGCAACATTGGGTTGCTGACTGAAATCAGATAGCAGTTGCGAAGTGGACGCAGGGGCTTAATCTCCTGGTGAGATATTTCAGTTGCCAATCCTCTGGATATCCATTCTACCATGGAGTACATAATATTGGAAACGTAACCCACGAGTAATTTCTCACTACATGATTTATCAAAATTTGGGAAAGAAACAGTTTTGGTATGAGCCTATTGCTTCTCCCAAGTCATATTAAGATGATTTGTATCTGTATTGGAGTATTTGTATAGCGTTGGAAGTTGAATAAATAAATAAATGAATTGAATTATATATTAATGATTCAAACATAAGGTAAAAATTTATAAGCAAGTGAATAATAATAATAATTCCGTGTAACCTGGCTGGCTCAGGTCTGGTGTCAGAGTCTTCAGGTCACTCCTGATCAGTTCAGGGTCTCTGACGTGACTTAACGACTGTTTTTTAGGCAGCCGGGACCGACGGCTTAGCGTGTCCTCCAAAACACGATTTAAAGCAAGATAGATTCAAAGCATATATGATTGTATTATAAGCAAGTGAATAATACAGAGTATTTAAATTATTGTTTAATTATTTTTTATATTTTTCACGATTATTCATTCATTTGTTTCCAGAGTCATTTCCTATATAACAGAGGATTAAGAAAATATATGCATATACCTAATTTCATAACTTCTAATACCAACTTATATATGTAAATTAAGTATTCCACTTCGTTAAGCTAATTTTTATCAGTGATGAAATAATAAGTAGCAAATTGTTTTTTGAAAACCTATCAAATATTCAGAGTTTAACATATAAGATAAATTTTTATTATAATGTTAGTGAGTAATAGTGATAGTGAGAAATTAAGCATGGACAAATGAGTGAATGTGGAATTTTGTGTTTGACAGGAAGCAGCTATGAGCCTCCCCTAACCAACGTGTTCACAATGCAGTGGTTTCTAACCCTGTTCTGCAACTGCCTACCCCAAGAGACTGTTCTAAGAGTTTGGGATCTGATTTTTCTTGAAGGAAATAGCGTTCTATTGCGGACTGCACTGGCCATATGGAGTACATTATCTGAGTGAGTTGAATCAACTAATATTGTAAATAAGTAAAATATTTGAAGAGTAATTCTGTAATAGTTATAGATTTTCTGTAAATTATCATTTCTGTAATTACTGTATTAAACAGAAATACTGTGTTACTGTAGACTAATCTATAGATTTTCTCTAAATTATCATTTCTGTAATTACTGAAATTGAAATACTGTAATGATAAATTCACACTTTTAATGATGGAATAATAATGATAGATTTGAGTACAGTATCAAACTATTAACTATAGTTGAATTGTTAATTTTACTATTTAACTATAAGTTAATTAACTAATTAGTTAAGTAGTTAAATTGTCTTTGGTAGTATATAATTATGTACTTGAAACATGTAAGGAACTAATTGAGATTGGTAACTCTTATTGGAATCAACTCATTTACTATCACTGTTTATTATTGGTACTTGAGAATTATAACTTGCTCACCATTCTGTATCGTGATAGAGTAATTTTTTCAGTTTCTAATTCAATGAAAATTTAAATAATTGTAATTTTTACAGCCGTATTCTATCAGTTGAGAGCGCAGATGAATTCTACAGCATAATGGGTGTTCTAACAAGAGAAATGCTGGAGTTTGGATTAATGGATACCAACAACTTGATCAAGGTATATATTATATTTTCATTTTTAATAAATCAGATTTGTTATTATCGAAAACTTATTCTTGCAATCAAGAATTAATAAAAAACGTGGATACCACTTCTTAAAACCTACCACAAAACTAGAAACTTTTGATATCATTTGGACAAAACCAAACGTTTTGTACATCACCAAACTTAGAGCTAAAACATATCACATTTGCAAATCAGTGTGTTTTCAATCTCTCATTTCAATCTAAAGAGTGGCGCATAAAGAACGCATGTTTTTCAAAGTGTTATAAGAAAGTAAATTTTAATCATACATTTATCTTATTTACACCAAAATACTAACCAAATAACGTATTTTGGGAATTTGTATGAAAAACTCCAAAAAACTTGAGTATTTTTTTAGAAAATAACATAGGAAAGATGGCGCCCTTAATGCTCATTAAAAGCCTCAAATTGGTCCATAACATTTGATACAGCAGCAATTTCTTCATGTATTGCAGTATTCAGATCTTCAACTGAACTATATATTCGCGACAGTAAACTTTGAATTTCAAGTGAAGAAGAATCACTTCCCAATATGCTCGACTTATAACTTTCTACTATAAAGCTCCGTTAAACGACGATGGCAGATTTATTCTATTTGAAATATTGTTCAACAGCAATAATACGTGATGTTTGAAAGTCAATTGCGCCATTGTTACTAAAACTCGTTAAGCTTATCTTAGTTTGAAATGAAAATTAATACTATTAATGCAAATTTCCATTTGTTATACTATTTTCATAGCAAAGAATGAGTTTGTTATATCTTAAAATAAGTAAATGTATCCATCCATATTCAATGTTCATTTAATACTCACAAACTCATAAATGAATAATAGTATGTTGCCATGGTTACTCATGGCAACCATATGAAGGTAGTAAACATGTGACTTATTATCCAATAATTCTCCCCGCTCAAATTCCACATTTAAGGAGCTGATCAATGTGCCTTCTCCATATTGTACCATCTTCCATTTTTACCTTATATAAAAGTTTACTTTCTCTTGAAATAATCTCTCCAAAGCTCCACTTCAATCTTGGATTGGAATAATTCTAATAGAGTTAGTACAAGAATAATCAATTGTTGATTTGTAGCCAATAGGAAAAGATTATATTTGATAGTGGCGCCCTAGAAAATTTGAATTTAATTAGATTCTAGATTAGTTGTTATCACTAAGTTAGAAGTTATCACTCTATCAGATTCAATCATTTTTATCCATTTTTCTAGGCTGTGGTGACTATCACACTACCAGAACTGAACGAGATGCGAGAGCGGTACATGTACAACATCACGCCTTGGACGCAGTCGGTTTCGACGGTGGCCAGACGAGGATGGAGACTGTTCTACACTGACGATGATGACGAAACTGATGAGGATGATGAGAAGATCGCCATTGCCACCGCTTACGCTCTGTTCAGGTCGCCTAAACGCAAAACAGGTGCATTGAATTGATTTCATTCCTATTCAAGTAACGTATAGTAGGCTATAGCACAGATAACAAGTCTCTATGGCACAGTATAGTTACTCTATGGCTATAGTTATATATTAATTCAATTCTGACAGATGGCATTATGTAACCCGGGGCGAAGTCGATCAGTATGGTTGAAGTTGATCACACCTGACTTTTTCAAATAATCTGCTTTTCACCCTTACAATGAACACTATAGAAACTAGGAAAAAAAATATCTACGAAGGATATAATTCTCTTTGAACTTTATTTACTAAAATTAAAATTAATCCCCCTATGGATGCCGGAAAAAATTCCAAAGAAAAATGAAATTGATAATTGATCGAAATCACCTCATGTGTGGAGTGAAGTCGATTTTACACTGTATTATATGGCTGATCAACTTCGCCCCACTATATGGGGTGAAGTCGATCAGTCTTCAACAAAAAAAATAAGGATAGTTTAAAATGTTAAAAATTATGTTCAAACTGTAATAATAAGGACAAGACTGATAGAATCAATGCTATTTTTTTAGAATTTTATTAGGGCTTCTAAAGCAAATTTATCACAAAAAACCATAATTTTTGATCAACTTCGCCCCGGTTTACGGTAACGTCTATTATAGTAATATTCATTTAATTTGGCGGATGGCATTGCAGATAAATAGATAGGTAGATAGAGAGATATTATTTTTTTGCCATCGGACTCTACGGTCATCAGCAACGCCAAGAAATAATATCTCTCTATCTATCTAATGCCATCCTGCAAGTACATCCTGTGATAATCTTGTAAGTACAAGATAATCCTATAATGATAATATCAATAATCCATAAGCTCTTTAATTAAATTTATTGATATAGTCTGGCAACAGAAAAAAGAGCCTCCAAAATAAGAACTCTACTGCGCAGAGAGAGCGCACGTTATGCAATGCAGCAGTTTATCTCACTCGCTCACTAGAGTAGTGGTACTATGTGATACTGTATCACTCAAGTGATACGATGCGCGAAGGTTCTTTTGTCTGTTGCCAGACTATAGTACCTTATTCATAGCTCTTTAATTTAATCTAGTGATAGTACCTTCAATTATATTAATTTATGATGTTGTTAAGAGAATGCCTTTAGAAATTAGAAATAACTTGAAAGAAGAACTTGCATGTCATATACGCTTTACATTTTGTCTCACAAATTTTGTCTCATGCAATTTTTTTTACAAGGTTCAATAAAGTTCATGCCTCACGCCATGTATAATAATTTATTATTCAACAGTTGACAATGTTTTGTAATGAATGGTGTTTTTCATCACAGTATTCCCCAACTAGACCTTTTCGTATTCAAGTACTCCCGCTTTTGTAATCGACTGATACACGTTCTCAGCAACCGATAATTTGATTTTTTTCATCCATATTTTTATCTTATTTCAGTACTTCTATTTTTGCAATCAATTCATAACGTTTTTCAGCAAGCGATAATTTGTTTTTGTCACCCATATCTTTATCTTATTTCAGTACTTCTATTTTTGCAATCAATTCATAACGTTTTTCAGCAAGCGATAATTTGTTTTTGTCACCCATATCTTTATCTTATTTCAGTACTTCTATTTTTGCAATCAATTCATAACGTTTTTCAGCAAGCGATAATTTGTTTTTGTCACCCATATCTTTATCTTATTTCAGTACTTCTATTTTTGCAATCAATTCATAACGTTTTTCAGCTAGCGATAATTTGTTTTGTCACCCATATCTTATCTTATTTCAGTACTTCTATTTTTGCAATCAATTCATAACGTTTTTCAGCAAGCGATAATTTGTTTTTGTCACCCATATCTTTATCTTATTTCAGTACTTCTATTTTTGCAATCAATTCATAACGTTTTTCAGCAAGCGATAATTTGTTTTTGTCACCTATACAGACTTTTTACCTATGTGTGCTAGATGAGAGCAGTGCCCAGCAGGGAGCAAATAGTTCGAGAGAGGGGACAATGTCACCCAGTCGCCAAGTGCACACACTGCAGTCGGAGCGGGAGCGAGTTGTCATGGACATTTCCGCCCTCAAAAAGCAGTACTCGAAACTCAGGGAACGACAGCGGCAGGCCCACATTATATTCACTGGTTTGTTATCTCTGTATTTTCTATCTGAAGTTACCAATCTTCACTAAAATAATTATATCGATTCATTTTTTATTATGATAACTTAGTAATTTTTAGTAATACTGATTTTATGATAATTATGTAAAATTTGTGAAAATCGATTTATATATTCTATTAATCGATTATTTTATATCGATTCATTTTTATTATGATAACTTTTAATACTATGATATTTTATGATAATTTTGTAAAATTTAGTGAAAAATCGATTATTTATATATTCTTGATTATATCGTTTTTTATTATGATAACGTAAAAATTTAGTAAAACATTTTTCAAATACTCTGAAAAGGAACATATTCTCACCATAAGGTCATTCTGGGATTCCTTCCAGGCCTAATCAACCTCAGATGATGAACTCAATTGAGTAACAACGAAATTTTATGACTTATAAACCTCTTTTGTGCCTTTTATTGTGAGTAGCCTACCGTACCTCAATTTCTATGCAAATAGTTCTCCTGAGCTGAGATACTTTCTCGTCTACCTAAAGCTGCCTCCATAAGGGATTTCAAGGATGTAATTGGTCATCTCATATTATTATTAACAGTTTTTTTTTTAAATGTAATTGCTATGTAATTCTGCTTAAAAGTAAGTACCGTATATTATATTCATCATTTTAGCATTAGCCTTGTAATGTTCTTTCTTTCATGTGTTTTTATTTCTAGAAGATTAATTTTGTTGTTGCTTATATATTGATTGATTTTTCCAAGCTATTATAGAAAGGATTTTCTTTCATGGAGATAGTTAATTATTTACTTTCTGAAGACTGAACCGGCCTTCAGCCATTTTATTTCTAGAAGATTTGTTGTTGATTGATTCGTAAAGTTGATTGATTTTTCCAAGCTATGATAGAAAGGATTTTCTTTCATGGAGATAGTTAATTATTTACTTTCTAATGGCTGAACCGGCCTTCAGCCATTTTATTTCTAGAAGATTTGTTGTTGCTTGATTCGTAAAGTTGATTGATTTTTCCAAGCTATTATAGAAAGGATTTTCTTTCATGGATATAGTTAATTATTTACTTTCTGATGACTGAACCGGCCTTCAGCCCTTCTAGATCTTACTATCAATAGGTAATTTTTCATAAAATGCTCACCATCCCACACAGGCTCTAATATAGCTTCGAGACGTTCTTGTTTTTGTTAGTCATAGTACTCGTATCGTAGCCTGTAGCAACCAATTTTGTATTTTTTTGACTAATAGAAATGATTCATTACTTGCTTTTATCAATTTTCAGCTGCCTGCAGCGGTCAGTCAATAGTTGGTACACCCCCTAGCACAGCAATGAACCACCTTCTTCTCGGAAAATCTGCTCTGGTAAATAATAAAGGCAGGAGGCTAGGACCTCCCCCTGGCGCAGTTCCTACCAACGCTAAACCCCCTCAAGCAGATAAGGATAAGAGTAAGTAACCAACTGTTTTTTTGTTGCTAAGATTTGGTCATTAAATTTTATATGAAGAGAATAATAGTCGCAGTTCTTTATGGAAAACATGATTTTAAAAAAAAACTACATGCTATATTATTGATATTCTGCTGAAATGATTCATGAACTTGTAATATAATAATCAAATTAAAAGTCAAACTAAATTCATTCCATCTAAATTCATAAGTTTTTACAATACAATATCATTTCAGCGAGAACACTATACCGTGATAATAAAATGTAAACCAGACTTCAGACAGAAATATACTTTATTAGTGAGTTCATGCAGAGTAACTAATTAACTCTACCGTAAACTCTACTCTCTTATGTTTCAAAACAAGTATATCATTTCAGCGAGAACACTATACCGTGATAATAAAATGTAAACCAGACTTTAGAAAGAAAATACAGAGATGGAATTTACTAATTAAGTTACTGTAAATCTATTCTAGTTAATAATTATGATAATCACACTGCTCACATTATTCTAAACTCAGAATGGAAAGAGCTTACTTAGGCAACAAAAGCCTGTGTGTGAACTCGGGTTAATAATATTATTATTTCATTGTATCATTAGGATGGTGATTAATTGAATTGTAATGGTTTGAGATTTGAACCTCCTGGAAATCCTTATTTATTAAATGACTTTTGTAAAACTAATAAATGACAGCCATCGTGACCCAATATAACGGGTCAATTTAGATGTGGTTTGCGCCAAAATGAAGGTTATTAGTAGTCCTGATTTCATTAATTTGTATTTTATAAAAAAAATACGTTAAAGGGGCAAAAAATTTGAAATAAACTTAGCGCCATACAGACTACAGAGTATCAATTCAAATCAAAACATCTTTATTCCACAATAACACAATACATATTTATTTAATATTATCAATATAGAGAACATATAAAGTTATAACCACCGCTAACCTCCACATAGTACAGTACTAATACTTCCGAATATTGAATAATGTGGCGGCAAATTTGAAACGACGCTCTAGCTATAGCTACTATTTTCTAGTTACTAGTTTCTTTTTGTATATTCAAAAAGGATTTCAACCTGTGGCAAGGATGACTTGAAAACAGAAAGCTGCAGCTTTATTTTCAGTGGATAATGTGTTTCTTCAATTGTTCAAGGTGAAAATAGCAGAGCGAGCTCCGAGACCCTGCACTGGAAAGATGAAAGGAAGTCTAAAGCTCAACAGAAAACTGGTGAGAGACCGTCATCATCAATAATTCCATTGAAAATTGTTGAAGTATAAAGTAACATGTAGCTATTTCAATACTACTTACTACTAATTTGTCATAATATTCAGTATTATTCCATTATTCTCTCATGAGTCATCACACTATACTCATTCTATATTGAACTCAATTTATTGACTAATTTGTCTTTTATTTCTTCTTAATTCGTTTATAAGCCAATTTTAATAATACCCACTCACTACTTATTCTATTCTGAACATAATCTTACTGACCAATTTGTCATTAATCCCTTCTGTCACTCACTTGTAGTAGGTACTCATTCATTACTTATTCTATACTGAACATAAGTAATTGATTGATTCTCCATACATAGTTCTCCTTGATTCTTTCTTGAGCTATTGCAATACTTTATCCCATATATGATAAGATTTGCATGTAAGAAATTCAACATTTACAACAGTACTCACAGAATGGCTTTCTGTTGTATGAGTACCTGCTGTTGTAAATAATGTGAAAGTTCTTACACAAAAATCTCGCCATATTCAATCAACAGTTTATATTAGCTAAGATGAAGAGTTTATAAGAAATTATCCCATATCGTTTTTCTTAATTTTTTCCATTGTAATAGGCCTACTCTTACTATACTTAACAATACTTATTCACCACTTATTTTGTGTTGAAAATTTCTTCTTGATCGATTTGTCATATATTGATCGATTGATATCCCCACTCAGGATCACCTTTGGAGATAAAATAAACAACATTGTTTCTTTCTTGAGAATGTAATTTTGAATTTGCTTATTTAGACTGTTCAGTGTTTGTTTGACAACATTGTTTCTTTCCTGAGAATGTAATTTTGAATTTGCTATTTTGACTGTACAGTGTTTGTTGGTTTGTCGAATAAATAATTTTATATTTCTTCTATAAATAATAATTATTCCGTGTAACCTGGCTGGCTCAGGTCTGGTGTCAGAGTGTCATATTTCTTCTATGAGCCACTCACATTTCTCTTTCGTTTTCCAGAGCCGTCCTCTCCAGGGTCTGACGAATCGCCCTCCACATCCTCCTGCTCATCCAGACGAGGCAGCCAGTCGTCCTCGACATCCACCGAGCTTTGCGACGAGCCGGGGCGAACGAGTGACTCCGAGGACCAATCGAACAGTCTCAGCGAATGTCATGATCCATCTGCTCGACCACTGTCCAGAAACAGCCTCCAGCAGCATCCTCATTTGTCCGATTTCAGTGAGGAGGAGGACGAGCCTGATAAGGAAGAAACTGATAAATCTGAACACAAAAAAGTGCAGGTGATTGATGAGAATGTTCAAGAAACCTGTTCTAAAAACAAGGAAGTGCTTTGTGAAGTAGGAAAAACCAGTTCTGAAAACAAGGAAGTGGTTTGTGAATTAGGGAAAACCAGTTCTAAAAACAAGGAAGTGGTTTGTGAATTAGGGAAAACCAGTTCTAAAAACAAGGAAGTGGTTTGTGATGTAGGAAAAACCAGTTCTGAAAACAAGGAAGTGATTTGTGAAGTGGAGAAAACCAGTTCTAAAAACATGGAAGTGGTCTGTGAAGTAGGGAAAACCAGTTTGAAAAACATAGATACTGCTGGTAATCCTAGTTTATGTTCTGGTGGTGATCAATTTGCCGATAGTTTGAACAAAAATGGAGAATCAGATGTTAGTGAGGTGAAGAAAAATGCTGTGAGTGAAAAAGAGCGTGGGACTGGGGAAGCTGTAAGTTTGAGAATAGAATCTCCTGATCCAACTAAAACTAAGGGTAAGTTGCCGTCCCCTGTAAACAATTTAGGCGCCACATCTTTAGTAACACAGGATGGTTTGAAGGTAGAATCTTCTGTTCCAATTAAGTTGCCTTCTCATGTTAAAGATGTTGATTCTACTTCGTTAGCAAAACCAGAAAGTTCTAAGATGGAATATTCTGTTTCAAGTAACACTAAGTTGCCTTCTTCTATTGAGGATTTAGATTACACACTTTCAGATACAGTTGAATTGAAGTCTGCTGATTCAACTAAATCCAAGTTGCCTTCCCCAATTAAAGTTTCCAGATCTTCAGGGAGTGGTTCTGTGAGAAGTAAGTTGCCCTCTCCTATTAAGAACGTTGATTCCACAACCTCAGTGACTATTCCTTCACCCCTGAAGCCGGAATCACCTTCTTCATTCCTCAAATCCCCTCCACCCACAATCAGAACA
This sequence comes from Laodelphax striatellus, assembly GCA_017141395.1. NCBI lineage: Eukaryota > Metazoa > Arthropoda > Insecta > Hemiptera > Delphacidae > Laodelphax > Laodelphax striatellus. The sequence continues at coordinate 13,871,673 of CM029542.1, forward strand.
CCAGTGTCACCTCTGAAATCACCACATTCTTTGAAATCACCACGTTCACCCAAGTCACCATTGAGTCCCAATTGCGTACAAAATGCACCTGCATCCCCTCAAGTGAAAGATCATGACGCATTGGACAAAGTTCTGTTTCCTTTTGATCGTGATTATCTAACTAAATACGGCAGTGAAGATTCTGATCATATCTGTATTAGCAGTTGTCCTGCCTCACCTTGTGCCTATATTAATGAACTTCACGTTGATAACAAGAAACGGTTATCGGACACAACCATGCGTTACTATGATTTTCCCAACACCGGTTCAGGAATTAACAGTAGGAAAACTAGTAGTGTTCTGTCTCAGATCTCCCCTTGTGAATTGAACGAAGAGGAAGAAGATGAACTGGAACGAGAGCTAGCTGAAGAGAAGGAGAGAGCTAAAGCCGAACGACTAAAGGATCCTCTGTCTTTCTCCAGTGATGAAACAGCGGAAACCGGGAGTCTTGGAGACAGTGGTAATGCCTCACAAAAACAAAGGAAATCTGTTACTCTTGAAGAGGTGGACTCCAATGAGGAAAAAGATCTACAGCTGAGAAAAATGTGGTTGGAAAGCTGTTCAAAAGATGAAATTTCTGTTTTTGTTGAAACAGTCCCTGCGAAAAATGATGAAGAATTGATAACAGTAGAACCCACAGTTGAAATAATTATTGATTCAAATTCATGTGATGATATTAAAAGTTATGATGACTTGTACAGTGCAACTACGAAAAATGAGAGTGTGGATCTATCTAATCAGATCACTCCCACAAATGATCTATCAAAAAGCAATACTACTGAAGGAAATAACTCAGTGAATGAAGTGTCTTCACTAGTTAGTGATAGAGCAATAGAAAAAAGCAATAAAGATGTTCTAGATACTATTTTTGGCAGCAATGAAAGCTCACCAATGAGACTGTCTCCTGAAGCAAGTACTATTTGTGCTGATATTTCAGATGAACAGCTCAGAATCAGTGATTCATCCCCGTCCCCTACAATCAGGGCTTCTCTAGAAACATCTCCAACAGCACTCACAGGTAGGCGAGGAAGTGAGGTGATACTGAATCAAATTTTGAAGGAGAATTTGGAAATAATTCAAAAGATACAGCACACTAGACGGAATACATTGATATTACACAAAGAGGACTTATCAGATGTTGAAGATACAAAAAATGAAGAGATTGAGAAAGGTGGTGAGGATTCTGATAAGGATATTACAACAATTGATAAAATTTACAAAAATGACTCAAATTCTGAAGAGCTCACCTGCGAGGAAATCACAAAGAAATTTGATGATTTAACAACATTAACAACAAGTATTGATGATAATTTTACTAAGTTCAAGGAACCTATTTGTGAAGAGATTATTGATAAGTTTGATGATTTGAAAAAATTCAGTATTGACAATAAAGATGAGAAAGATAAATTTGGAGTTAATAATTTTAATGAGAAAAGTGTTAGTTATGAGATAAATATGAGAGATAATACTCAAATCAGCAGAACTACTACAACACCTCACAATAAAGATTATAGTACTGATGTCATTGTTAAAAATGATTACTGCAAAGTTGACTCTTCACAAGAGAGTGTGAGAAAAGGGGAAAGTGTAGATAATGTAGAAATTTGTTTATCAGCAATAAAATCTTGTGATAAAACTGATTCTGTCGATGTAGAATCTACTTTGGAAAAAGATAGATCTGTGGAAAAGGATGTCTATGATAAACAAAGACTTGATAGCAATAAAGTTGGTGTGAGTAATGCAAATCTAGAAAATAGCAATATTGCATTGGGAAGTGTTGATGTGAATAATTTAACAGGTAATAAGAATTTGAATACTTCAACAGGTAATCAGAATACGAGTAGTTCAACAGGTACCAGTAATCAAAGTGTTGAAGAAGACAGTAGTGCTGGAAGTAGAGGTGCAAAACAAGATAAAGATTCTGATGAAAGCAGAAGAAGAAGCAATGATTCAGAGATACCTTCAACTGAGCGAGATACAGACAGTTCACGAAAACAGGCTCGTTTTCGTTTTCTCGAGCAATCCAGCTCCACTATTAGTTCAGCTTCACTAGACATAAGCTCTGACCTGAGTTCAAGAAAATTTTCATCCGACATTGAGGCTTCTCTAGAATCTGGTGCCGAACAACAGAAGCCTATAACCAGAAAGCTAACAACAAAAGTAAGCAAAAGTAGAAGCTCTCTTGAAGATGTGGATGATGACGAATTGCCTCAAAGTAGGAAAACTAGTGAGGTTGTTGAGACAAGGCTGTCTGGTGACCTGCATGAGAGAGGATTTAGGAGAAACTATAGTACAACATCCGATGAAACTGAACTGAGCACTTTCGATAGGTCTTTTGTGAGTGAGTATGAACAACACAAGAAGGCACCTTCTAGAAAACACACTGATCCAGATGAGACGCCGGAAAGTTATTGTTCACAAATGAGACAGCAGTACAACCGATCTAGAAAACCTAGCCAAGAAGTTTCCCACTACTCAACTGAGTATTCTTTGGATAATGATGATGGGAAAACTGACTCCAAACCCACCAAACTTACACAACATTATTCATTTGAATACACATCTCAGAAGAAAGTTTCTGATCCTTCTTTTTATGACTTCAAAACAAGAAGAACGTCCTACTCACTGGATAGTGCGCCACTAGTGACTGAATCCAGAGTGGACACATGGCAAGCTGAAAATCTAGACTCAGCTAAAGGTAGTAGAACTTCAGTGTTGTCTGGAAGTGATGGAGGTGTGAAAGATATTAATAAGGAAGTAGATGATGTGTCAAAATTCAAACGTTGGAAGAGTTATTCTGTTGACACACCTGATGATAAAGCCTCAAAGTATAGTTATAGAAGGAGTTGGTCTCCAACAAGCAAGTGTGCTGGGGAGGATGTGATGACCAAATCAGAGATGAATCGATCCAGTTCATCAAGTTCTTATGATTTTGAAGATGATGCCAGCACATCAAGGATAAAACATGAAGTCAAGAAAACATCTGGTTACAGAAGTACAGATGAAGAAGATGTGGAGAGAAAATGTGGAAGGTTGTTTGATGAGGATAATGATGACGATTTCTTGTCAAAGTATGTCACACGTAGAGGTGATTTAATTACTGATTTACAAGAACCAAAAACAAGTTCCATGTCTGCTTATTCATCATCAAAACGATTCAACTACAATGATCGAAGGTACACTATTGAGGATAGGTTGGCATCGCGTGAGGGAAACAGTTACAGATCATTATCACCACAAACAGATTTGTTGTCTTCAGAGTCTGGTAAAAAATTGGGTGATGATTTTGAGCGCTGGAGAAGAAACCGTACAAGATCTGTGAGTCCCAAACCTGACACAAAACCTGCTGAAGATTCATCATCCAGTAGTTATGGTTTGAATAGATACAAGAGTAGTTACCGGTGTGAATATACATCTATAGATGAGTTGCCCAACAAGATTGACGATGGTTTTCTGGGGAGGGTACGTTTGGAGTCCACCAGAACTGTAGCCTCATCCCCATCCTCGCTCACGTCATCTCCGGTGCGGACTGCAGGGAAGAAATCTGAAGAGTACTCCCCACAATCTTCGATGAGATTTAGGAGATCAGCAACAATAGCTGAGGATGATCGTGGGGGATTGGATAGTAGTAGTAGAACACATTTATCCAGAATTGACTCTGATGATGTCAGCACCTATAAAGTTCTTTCAAAATCAAAGACTGTTGATTATGACGATTCAAGAAGTAGTTTGTATTCAAGGGAGCCTTCATTGAGGATATCTTCTACAAGGTTGCTGTCATCTGATGAAGGAATATACAGGAGTGGTGGGGGTTTGGAGGATAGAGAGAGAAGGAGCCGATGGAAGTCTAATGAAGAGTTGTTGGAGGAAGTTGATGATCTCAAACCTGAAGAAGACACCTACAGGTTGAGGAGTAAATACGATACTTCAAAATATTCTACTTCCAAAGATTACAGTTACTACTCCAGTGGTAGATGTGAAGATAGAGATATTGTTTCACCACCTAGGAGAACAAGTCCGTTGGCTAGAAAAGATCACGAATTATCTACCAGTAGTATTCCATCCAGGAAATATGAGTCAGAAAGCAAACTCCCCATAGAAGTTGTACCAACAAAAGGTCAGCTGTCTTATTCTCGTTCATCTACAACTTCTAAAGACTTTGATAGGTCCCCACCCACCAGTCCTACCAAATTCAAACCTTTTCCTTCTAGAATCTCGGATAGACAACCGAAAGAACTGGGAGTTCGTCTGGGCATGTATTCTCCTAGTACAAAGTGAGGTTTCTAATATTAATAACTTCATTTTTGTATTAATTCATGGATTTTTCGTTATTTATTATGAAGGTATATGGAAGAACCCCCATTGTTTAATCCATATTTCTCCTGTGATAGCATGTGAATGTGTCTAAAAAATTAAATCTCTTCTTCAGAGCTGTCTTTAAAATAGAGTGATTTAAAATCCACAAACAAGTTCTAAATTATAAAGGTACAGTAAATTGTTACTGTGACACTAACATTGTTATTGGTATTGGATAGGGTTGAAAAGTCGCAAATTTGGGAATGTAAGAGGAATCCTAGGTTAAAGTATTGAGTACATTATTTGTTGGTGGTTTTATAGCAATTATTTTAGCAGTATATGATTGTCAAGTAAAGCTTTATTATTTTCCATGTAAACTCTTCAGTAATATATTTTATTAAAGTTATTTTATATTGATATCGAAGACAAAATGGTTTAGTACTGGAGTAGGCTAGTACAATAGTTTATTATTGATTATTTATTATGCAGGGTAATTCAAAAAGAATACCACAACTTTAAAAATTTGTATTCAATGAAATATGTATATTGACCAATACAAGTCGTTACTTCAACAGAATTATTTATTATTTAAGTTCATATTCCAACTGTTTTCAATCACTATTTACTGATTCAAAAATTCTTGTTTTGCTCTTCAGCAGTAACTCTGCAGCTTTAACGTTTAAATGAAAAGTGATACTTATTGGAAAATTTATTAATTTAACTGATAGTGAATTCATAAAAATAATTAGAAGAGAAAGTGCTCTATGAAAATATTGAAAATGACGCTCCTTGACCAATACTCTTTTTGGTACATTGATCTAATAGAGAAATCAATTCCTAAAAATTGGGAACCGTTTGAGATTATAACAATTTTACACTAATTGAGAAATTTTGTAAGAGTACAATTGGGATTCAATTGTAATACAAATCTTGAAATGTATTACATTATTCAAAAAATATTATAGAATTCTGGTAGCTTCAGAAATGTTTGATGTATGATTGAACAGATAATTTAATATGTGAGAGAGGTGGATATAAAAATAACAAAGCGCTGAGTTTTCAAAAACTGCTCTTCTGAGGAGTCAAAAATAAGAGAATTATGAAATAAATATTTGTTCCTGTCTCTTAGCAGTATCAGTGAATAAATTACTACATAATAATCAGTTGCGTTACTGATAACACTCCCTAGAAGATACAGTTAACAGTATCTAAATGTTTAAAGCTTTATGAAAATTCAAGATGAATTTGAAAACTGTTCATGAAAAATGACAATAAGTTAGTGAAGGGTTTTAGACAGATGTCTCTTAGATTGTGTGTAGAATTGTCTCGTAGAAGGAAGAATAGAGTTTAGCTGTTTTTGTGTAACAGTTTAGTTTTAAATTGTTCTGCAATAAACGTGACATTGAATATTTTATTACGAAGAGTTAGTCGTAAAAAGATAGGAGGATTATCGATGATTATAATTTATCACATAAATTCTGAAGAGCAAAGATATTTTATGACCGAGTGATCTGAGTTGAGAATTCTGCTGGCATTTTAGAGATATTCTAAGCTTCTACGTCTTTTCTCAATATTACTGGAATGATATAGAGTGGCTTCAATGAGATATATCTTTATTTGAAGTCCATTAGCTGAATGAAATAAATTGTACTTCGTGATAACCCCATTTCAAAAGATTGAAACTTTGAGATGGATCAACATTATCATTTTTTTTCTGAATTTTCAAAATACATGAGACCTTCAAACGCTTAGATCAATCAATGTTATGGAAATAGCTTTCTTGAAATGTAAAAATCATAATTTAATAGAATATAATACTACTCCAACGCCTTTGTAGATACTGTAGTATGTATTGAGAGAATAGAATAAATATATGTTCTAAAATGATATTTTAATTGTAAAGAATTTGTTAAACATAGTTCATTCATTGTTTTTTGAATTAACTAATGTACCTAACCAAAAAGCATAAAACAAAAAAATTAAGAAGTACCTAGTAAATTAATGAACTAATTAACGTGTAATTAATCCAGAGTTTTATGCCACAAACCCAAAATGTAGAAAACATTAATAAAATGATTGAAAATTGAAATCTGTTATATTATTTGTGAAAATGTCAATATTGTATAAAACAGATAGGATAATATATACAATAATATTTATTGTTCAATGAAATTAAGTGTACAAGGATGCATCCCATAACTATCTCAGAATTAGTAGTGAATTACATCTTTCTATTAGTGTTGATAATCTTCTCTTACTGTAAATTTCTACGACTACTAAAGTATGAAATTTATTCAATTTTAAAGACTAATTGGGAATAATTTCATGGTAATTTAATAACTCTTGTTCAATCATCTTTTGTAATACCGTACTTTTTTCAAATACTGTTACTTTATGTGCGATAATATTATTTTCATTTGATACTACGGTATCTCAAACAATTTATATTGAAATAAGAAAGAATTTTTTTATGATCTAAAAGCCTTCATTTTCTTCAATCAAAAATTATTTGATTATCTAATATCTTTATAATCTTTAGTTTATTTGACGATTCTCTCACATGTTACTAAAATACTAGAGTTTTCGATGTACTATCACTATTCAGCCACTCTTATGAATGAATAATATTCTATAATTATTTATTATTACTTATTTATAAATTCAAAATCTATCATTCTGAATTAAAGGTCTTAGATTATTGAATAATGTAAATTGATTTCAAAAAATCTGTAAATAGTATATGAATAAAATTGTTGCAATTCAGTAAATTTATTTCAAAATCCTCCTTCATGTAGTCTTCTACTTTGTTCGCTTTGGTGTAAGGTGTAAGAGGTACGTACCGTACCGTATCTACATTGTTCGTGTTTTTACCAAATTCTGTCCTTGAGCTTGATTTTGACGATTTAATTTTATATAACATGATTTTTAGAGAATAAAATGTTCTATAAAATAATCATGTCGGTAATTATTCTGTTGTATCTTGTAGCAGAAAGCCAATATTTTGAGATGAATGTAAAGCTTCAGGAAAAATTCATTTATCATCATCGCTTTGTTTGAGGAAGATCAGTACGGTACTTGATCAATATTTTAAGTTGCATTTTTTATTTAAAAATAATCAAAGTGTTTACATAAAATATCATTGGATTAGGTGAGAAATAATTCTGATAATGTACATCGGTTTACAAGTTGTAACAAAAATCGCATTCAAGTACTGAAAGAGCGCAATTAATTTACTTAATTTATAAACCCAATCCTTAAGTATAAGTGAAAATTCATGATTTATTTCCTATTTGTCATTAATCTTATACTTGTATCACATCGTATTTCAATCTTTGTTGAGGATAGATTTTCAAACACAATCGGATCTATTTTCAAGATTTTAAACTCGGCTCTTGCCAAATATGGCTGACAGCTAACCGTAGAGTGCTGCCTCTAGCGGCCAAATTTTAAACCAATTCCCACTCTCATCACGTTTCTGCTTGTTAACTTCGCCATTTTGTTTCAAGGATACCGGTACAGTAGTGTCGTACCGTTGAAAATTGCTGTTTATCAGTGAAATTCATTGGTTCATATAATAATTTTATGGAAAATATCTTCTTAAATAACTTATCTAACGTTTAGAATAACAGAATTCGTCCAAAATATATGAATAAATGCAAAATATGCATTGATTCTACTGTGGGACCAGACAAGCATAGTCACGACTGTGAATGTAGATAATGTAAGTATTATTGATGATTCAAAGTAAGTTACAATGAAAATTATGCTTTACCATAAGTAATTCAAGTTTATATAATTTGGATACTATCATATTGTGAATTTATTGTAAAATGTTGGTTCATGAAATCGCTTTGATGCCTAGCCTATCCGTATGTAGCCTAGTTGGAATCTATCATGTAATTTATGTGTTAGTAATGAATATTCCGCTTATTACTGTTAAAATCCACTATTAAATTAAAGTTTATACTCAACTTATCACAATTTCATTCAGGTTGTAAGTGTATTCCACATTTTTCCTGAATTATATCACAAATTCGTTCAGCAATAGTACGAACTTATCATGGGTAGGGTAGCCTACCTAGGTTGAGTTGGTGCAGATACAATCATAAATATATGAAATACTGTTATTTGCTTCCTTTCCTATTAGATATTTTATGTTATCTAAACATGTGTAGCTCTATCTAATACAATTCATTACTTTTTCAGGCAGTGGATATTAATTATATTCAACGATTTAATTGGATCCGCAACTTGGAAAACCTGTTGAACCGTATAGCTTATAATATGAACCTATTCAAACTAAGTTGAATCAACACTCCTTGAATACTGCACAGGCATTGAAGGTAATTTCAATACTATTAATTTGTATTATCTACAATTTATGAGATGTGATTTCCACTTAATACTTTCTCGTTTATTCTTTTAAAGAATATTAGAAACTATCTAGATTTAATATTGGCATTTGAAAGATTTTGGAACACAGGAAAAGGCATGCTGTGATCTGAAGCATAGTTTCTCATTATAATTGTTTATAAAATGTTCACTTTTAAATAGCAGGTCAACTACTTCTGAAAAGTAATAATTATCATTCTGATAACTTAATATTAATTAGCAAATGAGAAATAAACTTTAAGATCACAGTTCTGGACAAATTCCTCCATTAACTTTCAAATGCTATTAGCTTTGTAAGATAGCTTATAAGTTAGTAGTTTCATTCCCAACTTTGTTGAAAGAATTACTAATATTTTATGAGCGCATATACCATTAGGCCTATAAAATCACAGCTAGATCTGCTGAGTTGAATTACAAAAGAAAATTGTATTTCAAACATGTATGGACAGTCTCTCATGAATAATTATTTCATGAGATAGCTAGTAGAGTAGAATTGGAGAAATTTGACATTGATGGTGTAGCTTGTCCTCTTTTAGCCTTTTCTAGGTGTAACAGTGCAAAAACCATTGCAAGTTTAAAAATTGATCAGACAGTATAAGAATGTACTCTGGAATTTATTTTAACCAGCAAATTGACTTAGAATTAGTTATTCCATTAAATAGGTGGTAAAATTGATTAAATTTGACATGAATGGTATATGAAGGTCCTTTTCTCCTTTGACCCTATTCCAGGTGTAACAGTGCAACCATTGCTAGTTTAAAAGTTGGTCAGACAGTATAAGAATATATTCTAGTAGTTATTTCATCCAGGAAATTGACTTCTGATGAATTATTTATGAATCTATGAATTATCATGAATTATTCCATGAAATAGGTGGTAAAATGGATGAAATTTTACATGAATGCTGTATGAAGGAGCTGTCATAGTTGATGAAAATTGACATGAATGGTGTATGAAGGTCCTTGTCCCCTTTGACTCTATTCCAAGTGTAACAGTGCAACCATTGCTAGTTTAAAAGTGGTCAGAAGAAAGTAGTATTCCAGTATCTATTTCAGCCAGGATAATCTCCTGTTATTTATTATTATTATTTCATGAAATAGGTCGTTAAACCTATAAGAATTTGACATGATTGCTGTATGAATAAGCAATAAAAGAGCACATACTAGGGAATATAGGTGTGTTAAAATTTCAATGTCTACATTTTATAATAATTTTCTGCGAATATCGTTCCATAAGTTGTTTTGTAGACTAGAACATCTTTTTTCCTCAAGAATTTCTTTGAGTCTTCCTCATCTTGAACTTAATTCCGCATATTAATGATTGAATATTGTAATAGTCTTGTTTGGAATGTAAATTTGGTTATAATTTATTAAAATTTTAGTCTCCAATTTGCGTCAAAATTGTATTTGGAAGTGATTTTCATGACTGTAAAAATGATTGGTTTGAACTTCGAGGAACGCTAGCTGCATTGTGCTGCTCCCTGGCGGCGACTTTTGAACTACGACCTCTCTTCTCTCGTATTCCTTTTCTTCATGGCCGCCATCTTGTATGTTGTTATCTCTTCGTACGGCTCGTCTTTAAATTCATGTTTTTAGTGATAATTTCTCGATTCAAAACTTAAATTTATATGAAATGTGTTCCTTATAATCTGTTTGATAGTTTGTAAACATAGAACTTGTTTACTTGTGCGTAATTTTTCCTATTTGAACGTAAGAAGTTGAAAGCCTAGTCCGATCCGCCCATAGGTATGCTACGCATTAATTTTCATTGATTATGATTTATTTTCGTAAATTTAAAGTTTGTTGATGGTTTTAAATTGAAATTCGAGTATTCTGAATTGCTTTTCTATAAGTGGTTATTCTTAAATCCACTGAAATAATGCCAAAAACTCATAATGATTCCTGCCTTTAGCCGGCCTATTACGGTATAGGATAGCGTATAGGTTGGTCAGTTCAGCTTTACCTTTCTTCATAGTCAGTTATTATTATAAATGTAGTAGTTGATGCACATCGTTAGTTGTAAAATAAGTACTGTAGATTGATTTTCTCTAGTTGAAATCTGTCAAGTTGGTCGAAATTTTCTTAAATCTCATTGAAATTGTATGCTAACTCGGCTCATAGCCTAGGTCGGATTTTGATATATAATCAGATTCAGTTATTACCATGGATTAAGTGATTGATACTCATTGTTAATTCTAAAATGAGTCCTTTAGATTGCTTTTTTCTAGTTGAAGTCCACCAAGTTGGTCAATATTTTCTTAAATCTCATTAAAATTGTATGCTAACTCGGCTTAGTCTAGGAAGGGTTTTGATGTAATAAGATTCGGTTATCATCATCAATGAAGTGAATGATACTCATTTTAAATTGTAAAGTTAGTTTATCAGATTATTTTTCCACATTAGAATTATATTTTATTCCTTGATAATGTCATTTTAACCGGATTCAGGGGTAGCCTAGACCTACGGCGTACCGTAGTATGGATTTTTCATTTTATCGCATGAAGCAGTTATCGTCAATATAATGATTAATAGGGTTGGCTATTTGTTTGATATGCGATACTGCTACTTTTTTTTTGTAAAGCATCTAAGTTGAATCACTTTAATTCTGAAAACCACAGAGAACTCCTAGGATTCATTGGTACATTATAATCATTATATTGGTACATATTGTTTTCAAATCTTAGTAGTTTTAATACCATCAGACCACTATAAACATTTCAGAACATTCAAATAATTTATGGCATGCTTACCGAATTCGTAAGTATCTTGAGTTACTTATGATTTAATATGCATTCCATTAAATAAACGAGTGCTTTGAAATTATTATTAGCTGTCTGTTGCTTGGTAATGAAACTACAAAGAATTGAAGATGAATGTACAATGAATATACAGTGAATCACGGTGGCTTGAAAGACATGTATTTTTTGAGAATATAACTTTAGAGAAGAGATAGTAGTAGATGGTTCAAGGCATAGGGACCTGTGTGCCGTCAAATCGTGCTGGCCACGTAGTTCGCGTACCGCAAGGTAAGATAGCGCTGACGCTGGCGTCTCTCTCAATCGATCGCTCACTCACTCTCATTCGCACACCCATTCTCTGTCTCATCGCCAGTTGCGAGACTACACGTACGCTTTCTAGTTACTCTGAGTTCTAAGAGATGTCGCTAGGGTCAGCCCCTCCATTTCTGGTCACAAATTTCAACGTACGATGGGAAATCTATTCTAATCTGTTATCTATGATAATACCTATAAAAGTGCTGTATTTAACATGTAAAAGATAGAGAAAATTGAACTACATATCCAATAAAGTCACATGATCAGCTGAATGAAGCTTGATACTGCGCATCATCCTCGTGAACACTACCTTTTATTCTACTGTATTTAGATTGGAGGGTGTTCTGCCCTTCATCCCAAAATTATTTCGCCTAACTTAGGTTATCTACTCTCTCACTTTTCTCTAGTGGCCGTATATTATTAAGTAGACTAGTCTGTATTTTAAGTTGATCATTTACAAAGAATGAGATAATCGTGATGATCCCTATGTCCATACTTGGTTGATTTTTGTATGCTGAATATGCTTGAGCATTGGCCGCATGCTGTGCAGCACTAAAAGTCTTCCAAGTGTCGTTATAAGGGATTGTATATGGATCGAAGCGCATTGAAGAGCCTTCATTTCAGAGGAACTTCAATGTTCTTGTGTAAACTTGATGTTTAAGTTTCATTCATCTACAATCGTATGTGAACGCGAAAACTTTGATTTCTCAATTTCTAATCCAATAGTCTATTAGAATATTCAAATCAATGTTCAATTTTCAGATTGGCGTTGTAATTCCCGAAGCCTAGACAGTAAGAAGTGGATCGAGTCTTCAAGATTTTGAGCAGACTACTATGACTCTGGTGTGATCTTTGACTAATGATAGTTGAATGTAAGTTTGTCTTGGTTTCGATTACTTTATTATTACTGGTCAACATTTATTTATTATTACTTTGAAGCATTTATTAAATTGCTTCTATCATTCTAAAGGTGCGGATACATGTTGCATAGTGTGCATGTATACTGAGCATCGTGTGGACTGTGATTTCCCATTGAATTAGATGGGAAATGTCGGTTCACTCGATGTACAGTTTGCGTGCATACTATGCAACGTGTATCCGCGCCTTTAATCCATGATTTGTCACTTAGTTTGAATTTTTACTTGGAAATGGAGTTGATGGTTTGAAACAAGTGCAAAGCTGTAATTCAGACTGACACATGACAAATTTAGTTTTCAAGTCGAAAGTAATGGGCAGCAAACACATCAGTCATGAAGCAGATCTTTTTTTCATTTGAACTGATAGTCAAATGAATATTTGAATTGATTAGTAGTGACTGATTTTAAAAAAAGGTATCATTAACATACTTATTAATTAATTTATCAAATTTTGAGTTGATATGATAACACAGTAATTGAGTAAAGTTGAGCTTTGCCTTGAAGTGTCTATTACCTTGATTATTTTTCAGTTGGATTTAACTATTTTTGATAGATTTGTTCATAGGCTCAAATGGTTTTTAGTTGTATAATTTAGAGATGTGTTCAGGTGTGGTTTTTTATGAACATGTAAAATTCATAAGTCTGGCATTTTAAATAACGGATTTCCTAATAACTTAGTGAGTAAACGGCTCTTGTTTTCTTATTACTATGTCCACACATATTTTATGTTTTCATTGTTTATTAGAGATTACCTCTTCACAGTAGGCCTACCCACCCTCAGTGTACAGTTTATAATGTACTACTCAATATAACCCTCAATTCTTACTTCATATCTGGAAAATATTAGGCCTTTCATTTTGAATTTTAATGGAAATTTTTGACTCATTAACTAATCGTAGGCCGATTCAAGAAATTGTTGTCTCGGTAATAATTCAACTTGAATTTCTTAATTAAATGAATGTAACTGACTATTGAGTGTTTCTTTATTGTGACCATATTCAAGTCGCCTATTTTAAGAGATGTTTTCTTTTTTCAGTGTCTTCAAATCTTATCCATTTGGACGTTGGAAATCTGTCTACTTGAAAGAAGCACTGCCAGATGTGACGCGCTGAGAGAAGGAATCTTCAAGTTGAACATAGGAAGTTTTTGTCAGGTTAGTATTTTACTTTTTGCAATTCCTCTAGGTGTTTCTCAATTTTCTCTTGCTTGATACAGCATCTCCGAACCAACCTATGAAATACTTTTGCCTTCTATTAATTGCCTTAACTTGATAACTTACCATATTACGTTCAAGTAATCCATACAATAGCTTTCTATTGTATCCTGAAAATAGCAATACTATTTCGTTATCTCGCCTCGTCCCGTTCATGTTGACTTGAAAAGTCATTTATAGGACTTTATTACTTGAGAATTCGGTTATGAAAGTTGAACGTGGAAGTCCTCTGTTTTGGGCACAGCTTTATAATTTTTTAATTCAAGTTGGAAAATTTCAGAATACTTGACGTATCGCTCGTTCACTTAGCTTTGACATCTGGACTGGGAATGAATTTTTGTCTTTACAACTCATAAACAGCTCCTTACCATGTTCAAAGTGTATTAGATTTCATCCACTATACAGTAGGCTATTAATAATTGCTGCATTATAGTGGATGAATTCTTATACACTTCAATCATTGTAAAAAGCTGTAATGAGGTGATTCATTGTCAGGCCAGGTGTCTTAGCAAAGTGAAAGCACTGTACTTTGAAATTTAATTAGGCTACTGTTGAAGTTCGTGAATTTAAAGTCACTTTTGAAAAATCACTATTAGAACGACATTAAGTGTCGTTCAGATCTTTTGGGACAATGTGGTAACATTTTCATGTTATCAGTTAGCGTCCTCAACATAAACTAATGCTTGTTTGAACGCCTTCTTTGCATGCGCAAATGAATTGTTAACCGCCTATTGCACTGGAAAAGGCGAAGCTTTTGTAAAGTGAATAGCATGTTAGCTTGAGGAGCCGACTTGGAACCTATTGTTTCCTCATTTCAGCGTCGATTACTTTTAAACTACGTGAATGATTTTGCTAGATAAGCTTACTTGGAGCATATTGCTTCTTATTTCAACGTCGTGTTTTTCTGAAAGTCGTTATAGTCTGCTAGTGATTAAGGACTTCACTATGAATTTTGAGCTAGAATGTGCTTCAACTTGAGTTTAGATTACCATCTTAGCTCGCTATGCTTGTACTTGGATTTGCAATTTCATCTTACACACCAATTGAATCAGCTTAAAATTTTGTCTTGTTTAAGATTGAATCCCACTATGAACTATTAGCGCGTTATTGGAGTTGATTTCAATTTCATTCTATGTCTTCAGTTTGTTTTGCATGCTTGCTGAATTGTTTCTCTTTTTCATCTTCTTCTTCTTTCTTCCTCGTCGTCCTATTTTTCTTTCTTCTAATTCTTCTCCTTTTCTTCATGGGTTTCTTGTTCTTATTTTAACTGTTTCTCTTCCTTCATCTTTTTCTTCGTTCTCAATCTTTCCCTCTTTCTTCTTCTTCTTCTTCGCCGCTGTCGTCATATTTTTCTTCTTCTATATTACTCTATTGTTCGTATTATCTGATAAGGCACTTCTTTGCTGTCTATCACTACACTAAATGACTAGGATGTTTGAACTTGACTAAGATTGTAATCCTGGTCTAATTGACCAAGATTATAATCCTAGTATTCTAGAGACGTTTGAACTTGAAATATTAGCTGTCTTTCTTAGTTTAGGTTTTATTCTTACTCAACAGTCATACAGTTGCATGCTTTGGTAACACTTGTGCACTGCTTCTGACATTTTCATGCTTGACGTTCATCTACCGCTTCAAGTATCTATAAATTACGATCCGAATTTAGGCACAGATCGCCATTGAGCGCTCTCTCAAACTTTGTGTCTACAATCAAATTTTTCATACTCTTCCATTCAATAAATAACTGCTGATCAGTTAAGGTACCCCTACATTAGACATGGACTGTTATAATGCGGAGAAATTGCATATTGATGTCTAGTGTAGGGTTGCCTTACTCAATTAGCTATTAGTTCTAGGTTATTGTATTGAATGGAATTGGATGGAAAATTTTATCGTGGACACACATATTTAGAGTGATCTAGGTTCTTGCTGCATGATTGTTAACCGCTTTCTATTATTTCTCCATGATTACCTTGTTTATTTTTCAATTTTAAGTTTTTGTTCTTCATCCTTTCTGGCGTGATGCAGTCTTTGGCCCTAATTTTCATTTTCCTTTTAACGTGTTAAGGTTTGGCACTTCTTTCTATTTTGCATGAGCACTAATACTTGGCATGGGCACTAATATTTGACAGAGCACGAGCATGGCTTCATTAGCAAGAAAAGAAGATTCCATGCTCTAAAAGTTGTCCCATGTTTGTTGCAGGAAGGATTCGTGGGTCATCATTTCTGATGGGAATATATTTTCAATTAAAATTAACATTTAATTATCGATGTTTTTATTTTGTATGATTTGTTATTCTTGAAATAATAAATGTTATTTCTTGTTTTTATTTTCATTTTTTTTCTCTAATTCTTATGAATAGATTCTTGAGTGATAATCATTGGAACTCCGGTTGGCCTCTTCTCTTCTAGAAACCAGTGCATTATATTTTATGACTCGTCAATTATTTTGTTGCTTTGTTATTCCATGAACTCAATTCTCAATGATTGGTATTTCATATTTTCAAGTGTGAATTAGATTGAATCCTCCTCCACTCTCTGACAATGATGTAGAAAGTGTCTTCGGTATGCGATGATTATGCATACTTCATTCGATTCATTATAATAGCCCGTTCACTTTGATACGGCATTTGGACTTGAAGTAATTTGTCATTTCAGCTTTTTACCAAATCCTCCAATGAACTTGACTTTTAATTTGAGCTATTTGATACGTACATTGAATATATTTTATAGATGGAATATAATATATTTTTGGAGTGGTTCGTAGCCGAGGCGGCTAAGGCGTCATACTGATTAAGTTATCAGCAGTCAGATAAAATCCATTGGGCCAGGTTCGAGCCTGCTTGACGGAAGGATTTTATGACAAATACGCCACCCTGTCTTTCGGAGGAGACGTTAAGCCGTCGGTCCTGACTTTGTCAAAAAGTAGTCGTCATATCTCATCATCACCCCACCTATTACCCACGCACCTAGAGCTCATCATCCTCAGAAAAAAAAATGACTGTAGGCATAGACTAACTATACTAACTAACTAACTAACTTGTCTGTGCTGTAGGTATATAGCTTTCTACTTTGCTATTACATCTGGATTAGAAATAAATTATTTTAATAATTACTACTACTTTTCAAACTTTTCACCATGTTGAATATTTCATCTGCTATACAATTTTATATGGCTGTATTAAAGTGAATGGATTCTTAGACATTTTTATTATTGTAAAAAGCTTTGTAATGAAGTTTTTGTTTTCTCAGTCCAGCGGCCTTAGCAAAGTGAAATCGCTGTACTATTCAACGTAATTTGAATTCAAATTATTGACCTTTATGTCTAGAATTAAATGAATTTGAGTTTTCAACGACTAATCGTTGAGGCCTCCTTAATGTGTAACAAATTGATTCAATATACAAGGTTTGAAACGCTCAAGTTGCCGTTTACAATAGTAAGAATCTGTCATTTCTGAACCAAAGTCAGTCATCGCTGCTGTTTCCAGTACGAAATACTAGTGTAAATTGATACTTGAATAAGAGATATTGTCGAATTTCTCCTTAGTAGGTAGAAGATTGAATACAATGTTGTCTAATCCACAGTGAAGATGATATTCAAAAACATACTTGAGTTTTGATAATCATGGCATTATCTTCAGTGTTGAATTGAGCCTATTGTCATTCTTTCACCTACTTGTGGAAATATTTATTAAGGTGACGACTTGTATTTCACTGTAAGTAATTGAATTTACTTATTGGCAGAAGTTGGTTGCATTTCGCTCTTGATGAGGAGCTTTATCAGCGTGTTACCAAAATAATGTAAAATTGATTATTTACAGTGAAATAAAAGTAGTTTATTTTCGTAGAAAAAAAAAAGGAGTCTTTTGTTTATTAATTTAGCAGTAAAATGTGGTTCTTCATAAACGTCGATGATTGTATTCAAATAGAAACGTAGATGAATGGAAGCGCAATTCACACCTTCTACGCTACTTATAATCAGTGCATGGCGATGAAGTTATACTCTGATAGTTTCTCAATGATCATGATTCATTCAAATATACGGGGTATTACTCACCGAAGGATAGATATATCCCAAGTTCAATGGATGTATGGTGAAAATTAGGGGAAACAAGTAGTACAGTATAAGTTATAGCATGTTCTTTAAATTGCTTCAGAAAACAGCTGATCATGTATAAAGACCTCAATTTTACTAACGTTAATGACATATTATTCACCATAGACCTTTTTACAGGCTACATCGACAGATTAGGGAGACTTATAAAGAGTTCTTATTTCCAATTCATTCATTAGTTAGATATTTTTGTGCTAGATTTTATTTAACATTATTATTATAGATAATATGTACAGTATAGCAGATTACATTTATACAAGAATATGCAGCCTTGAAGGATAATGTATTGAAATTTTTCTGCTGGTAGTTGAAGCTAGCAATACAAAAAATAATTTCAAAAATATAGGCTATAGACTATTATAAAAAAATATTTAAAATAATTTTATTTAATCTTCTTCAAGAGCTACAGAGTATTGGAATCAGCGAAAGTGAGAATTTATTCACTCAATTACATACGGTACGGTACGGCAATGCAAAAAGAACAAGGTTTTTATTAATTGTTATCACAGAAGAGACATGAGTGTGTTGTCAATCACACAATTCATTCATATGCACAGGACTAGGACTATATTTTGTGATTTATTTATCAAAGTTATTATTAGATGTACATGATCTTCATTACTGGCTGGTGGCCAGGAGTTTCGAATCGCTGCAAACCAGTTATCTCAAGGAAATGAAATTTTGAATTTGTGGAAAGTAGAATTTATATTGATGACTATATTAGAGCATACTTTATAGGTTGTGAACTCGGTAAATACAGTCAATCACTCTCATTTTGAACTAGTTGAAGTAGGCCGCCACTTACTTATTGTTTAGGGAGTCCAACAATGGAAATGGTAACAGAATTAGCCATTTGTTCAGTACATGATCTGTGATACAGTTTTATGGAATTCAATCTATATGACTTTGTTATTACTAAAAAAAGCAGAACAGATATCAATTTTTCCCTAAATTATAATACCTTGTACCGAAGGTATTGTGTGTAGTCTATCGGATGACTCTTTTGGTGGTATTATATTTTCCTAGTAATAGGCGTAATGTTAGGTCACCCTAGAAGTCATAGGCAAACTCTGACGTTCCCATTTTGTTATCTTATATAAAAATTCATTGAAGGCATTTGATTTGGAACAAATCATGTGTTAATCCAACTTAGGAAGTCGATGAATTAATTATTAATGTATAAGTTAGAGAGCTTCTCATAAACATTTTGCAGATGATAAAGTTTGTCCCAGCTGATTATTTGCCGGTAGTAGAATTCACCACTCCAATGGCTGCCCCATATTTATTGAAGGCCACTGATTGTTGAACTCCTGTAACAGTTAATCAGTGTGAATTAGACGAGGCTGCCATTAAAGAAACTAATAATGGTTAATCAATGAAAATTCACAGAATAAGCCACGTTGCAGTGCTCTGTGATAATCCTTATGAAATTCAATTCTGTTTAAACTTCACATTGTTATTCTAAAAAAGCATAACAGCCTTCAATTTGTAATCTTTCCGGATTGTCCTTCATATACTACCTCTCTCTCTATTTACTCTTTGGTAGTTGTATCGATTTGGTGTTACCGCAATTTGTACTTATAGACAATAGATTGACCAGAAAACTCTGACGTTATTTCGTCTGATTTTATGTTTTTCAATCAAAAAACTTATTTAAAATATCATTTTTTACCAAATCTACCGGAGATAGTCGATGTCAATGTTTATGTATATCGGGATGGTACAAAAGTGTCCCAGCGACATTCTGGTCCACCACTCCAAGGATTCCAAACGACATTTTGTCCCATTTTCACTGACGACATTCTGTCCCACATTCCTGAGATGGACCAATATGTCGGCTGGCCATGCACGATATTTTCCGGGTCCAATTCTCATACCGGTCCTTCACTTTTGAGACTCCGAGAGCACATTTGTACCAACGACATTCTGTCAATCAGAGCATGGGCTCCTGAGTGGACCAATAGAATGGTTCGTCGTCATGGACGACATATCGTCAATGTGGTCCAATTCTACTTACATTCCTTCACTTCCCGACAATGTGTACCAGCGACATTCTGTACCACGTTTCATCTGCAATATTGATTTAGGCAAAAATATCGACTGTTGAACTTCTAGGTCAATTAGAGTGGGTAAGGGCAAGTCACAGATCCCAATCCGACAATGACATACATGTTTCAAAACATTTGACACTGACATTTGAAAGTGTATGCAGTCAGTTTTCGATTAATATGTTTTAAAAATAAAAATTGGTATAATATTTTGTCTTTTTTTTTCATAGGGTCATAATTAAGTAGGTTTTAAAGCGATGAAAAAACAAGGTTAGTTGACTTTGAAATTGTCAGTATTTGATTTTTAATTTTCTGTAATGCTTCTTTTTCTCCACTATCAAAATTAAGAGAAAATCTCATTATTTTGAGGATATCCACTGGAGATAAAATTAATTAATTAGTATCATTGATAAGACAGGGGCCAAATCAAACTTCTGCAATCCATTTATTGCAAAAATACAAAGTAATGTACATGTATAGGCCGCCAAAACATAATTACATCAAGTTATACTATCTGAGTTACAGTTGATTTGAAAGCAAATTGGTGAGAATTCTGAAGCTAAGAAATACAGCATCCTATGAAAAAAAGTAAGTTGGACTATCTTCCTTTCAAAATTCTCAATATCATGCATAACCATCTCTTCATTTCAACCATCTGCCACCAATTCAACTTGAGACAGGTTTTTACATTACAACCGACCGGCTCACACTGAATTACGTTGAATTTTATACCAATATATATCAATAAGTAAGGAATGAATCGATGAAAATATCGATATTTTTTACGCATTCTCAGATGGACCAATATATGTCGGCCCAGTACCTACGTGACATTTTGTCCAATCTATACTCCTTCATTTTCCATCCGACACTTGTACCAACGACATTCTGTCCCACATTCCTGAGCTGGACCACAATATATAATCGGCCCATGCACATATTTTGGTCCAATTTCCTTACATTCCTTCACTCTTTCCGACATCGTAAAATCGCCCAGCGATATTCTGTCCCACATTCCTGAGATGGACTATCTGATGAAACGACATTCGTCCCAAAATGGGACAGAATGTCGCTGGACCAAACTGCTGTCGTTGGGACAAAATGTCACGCCCCCATATCGCGTTCATAACCATATATGAGTACCGTATCGTTTATGAAATATCTCTCTTGAAATAACCTGATTCAATATTTTAAATAGAATAGAATCTGATATTTTAATGAAATACATTATGTTCGCGAGTTATCAATTACATTATTCGACAATGAAATTCACCCGAGTACGATCGACTCTTTCTAATCGATTACCTACCAAATTATGTTGGTAAACTTGTCTTTCATGGCGGTTATTGAACTTTGAATTTTGAATGTAAATTCCTAGCAAGCACGTCAAACGAATGACACAAAAATGAAATTTCTATGGTATTTTGAGTAAATTTGGCCTAAAAACATATTTTTGAGCTAAAATGGTGCATTAATGATTGATAGGTTGATCAACCTATTGATATGGAATGTGAAAAAAAGATGTCAGCCTAATCCCAAAGAATTTATCATAATTTCCATTGTTAAATCTCCATCTCAAATAGAATATTAATACAGTAAACTACGCAGAACAGTACCTATCAAAATAATATGAAGGAGTTGAACGGAGGCTTGTTACTTGTCCTTTGAATGGTCGTATAGATTTGTTACTTATTCAAAGTTTCATCAGGGGCGCCATTTGGGGGGGCAGTGGGTGGTCCTAGGCCCCCCCAAATATCGGATACATAATTTGAAATAGCAGGCCGATCAATAATATTATTGTATTAAGACCTTGATAGGCAAAATGTAGCTTAAATTTACATCTTTAATAATGTCATATTTCAAAAATTTTCCGTGTGGAAAACCACCGGGCCCCCTTTCCATGAGGGGTATCCCGTTTTCCCGTACCCTTGATGTTTGTCCCCCCCGTACAGTTTGGTGAAATGACTATCCTGAGTTTCATACAATAACATCAATGATCTCTTTTTTGTGAGCTCTTTATGCACTCTTGCTTGGCAGGTAACTTCTCCACCAAAGGTTTCAAAATACAGAAGAAATTAGTTGCATCCTTATTCCACATGAATGGAATTTTCTAGCTTGAAAAGTATGCTAATTTTTAGGAAACGTTTTTTCACAGATCCACTGATAACAGCGGCAGTGATAAATGAAGAGGGACCATCATCATCATCACCATCATCATCTATAGCAGAGAGGATCAACTGGGCCACATCATACACAATCATCTAGCAGACAGGATCAACTAGCCACATCCTACACCAACGTTGTGCAGGTACTCCACATCCTCTGGAGGACACACTCACTGGATTCTGAACAAGCAGCGATACACAGGTTTGAAAAATGGCGACTTGGTGAGTCACAAAATCATATTTGCATGCATGCCACACAAAAAACCCTCACACACTGAAAATTAATATTTTTTGATAAAAATCCACATTAGTTCCTGTCTTATCTCAAAGTGATTGCTCTTATTTCAAAGTACAAAATAATTATTTAAAGATTAGGAAGTCAATGTTCACATTCCATGTACAAATAATAATATTGTAAATTTTTCCATAATAACAATTTAGAAAGTACCTTTTATTAACAAATTTGAATTCTCAATTGAAAAATTGGTTAATGATTTGGAATTCATAATCATTCGAATTTAAACATTTTGTTATTAAAAGTAAAGTATTTCAACAAGAGTATGAAATGTGTTGTACAACTTTACTGGTGGAAGGTTTTGCAGCGTTGTCTTGTGTCGTTTTTGAAGGTTTCAGACCTCGCGTTTGTTGTAGGGACGGGGAGGTTTGACTTGTATTGGTTGGCGGCGTTGTTATATTTTTATGATGTGCTAGGAAGGAAAAAATTGAGAAGTTTTGTAAGAATATAGGTTTTTATTCTTCCAGTAAAGTTGTCCAGCACTTAATTCTTATAAATTAATAATATTTCATCTTTCACAAATTTTGCCCAGTTCAAAGTCAGTACAGTAGATGTTTCTCAAGTTGAGTTGAAACAGATTTTTTGTTTAGATTGCATGCTAGTGTTTGTTGTTTTTTTAGTTTTGAAAATTCAGCTTGAAATTCATCTACTGTTTTTTTCTTATTTCCATGAAAAATTAATATTTATCCATCAATTTTCAACTTTCCAATTCTATTTTTCAAATTAATTTTGTCCAAATTAAATGTGTGTGAGGTTATACTGCATGGTGTCAGTAGCATGAGACACAGTGGCTAGATAATAATTATTATACACTTCAACTGACTGCAGAGTGATACTACAAGAACTTCAATGCCCCTGATTAGGATTTAGATTGAGTTTAGGGTTTCTTGTCAGGGATTTTCAGGTTTACCACTTCAGAATAGGGATTTTATCACTTTCTTGATATCTATCTCATATTTAGTCATGATATATAAGGTTGATAGACACTTGGTATAGAGATAGAGCACTAAATCAATATTAAGGCAGTATAATAATCAGGATTTTTTTATATTATCATAAGCAGGATAATTCACTTTTTTTCTATGATAAGATCAGGATAGTTTTCTATCAGAAATTTTATTTTTGATCAACATGATTGTTTTCAGAGTGAACTAATTTTTAAAATCAGCAGATTAATTTTCAATTAGCTATTATATCAGAGCAGGATAGTGTTTGAAATATATTAATTTTTAAATAATTTGACAAAAGCAGGATAGTTCTTCAAAAGTAGGTATTTTCCGTAAGAGTAGGTTCATTTTCAGGTACATCTACAGCTCCAAGTTACAGCTCAATAAATTTAGAAAGCAGGATAGTGTTTTAAGAGTAGGTATTTTCTGTAAGAGTAGGTTAATTTTCAGGTCCCTCTTCAGCTTCAAGTCATCAACATCATCATCATCATCACTCCCCGACCCTGACCCAAATTTATTTTGTTTTCAATTTTCTGTAAATCAATTCTGTTTTTCAGAATAGAATCATGTCTTGATTCTATAGTAAACTTCAAAGTAATTTTCTTCTTTAAGCCACATCAAATTCAAATATCATTTTTAGAATAGTCTATCATTCAGATTGAAGTACAAGCAAACTCTCGTATTGATGTATTTATCACTCTTGTTATAAATCAGAAACCAAGTTAAATTGTAGCTGGAAACGTGTTAACTAAAGGTGGCGATTTCTTCTTAGTTTTTGATCGCGCTCCCATTATTTAGTTAGTCCATAAATAATTCAATTTAAAATCAATGCGTATAATTATTTTTCCAAATTTTTATATTTGAATTTTACAAATTTAAAGCTAAATCGAGATTTACTCTTTCAAATTAAAAACGCTTTGATTATTTCTTTGAAGGTAGTTTAGGGTCCCTAGGTTGCCGCTGCATCGATCTTCAGCTTCAAGTCGTCATCATCATCGTCACCATGGACTCCCTTGCCCTTGCCCTTTTTCATCATCCGTTTGGAATTTTTAACATAAATTCAATCTTTCTTGAATTATTTAAAATAAATATTTGAAATTAGAAAATAAATTCTACCTGACTTTCTTGTAGAAGTCTGACCTATCTCAATAATAAAATAATCAAGTAATTTATCTGAAAATTGAAATTAAATTAACTGAAACTTTTTATTAGTTGTAAAATCGCGCCCTCCCTCATTCTGTCCCTTTTCAATGAGGTATGAAACACAGTAATCACTCACACCAATACAGCCAGACCCTGTAGTGAGCAGAAACAGTCAATCATAGATCTGGAGCTCATTTCAGAGGGCTCGGCATGCTGATGTGAAGCTTCCAGGTCAGTGAGAGAAACTCACTCCTCTTTCAATTATGTCCCCCTTGTTTAGGGTCCCCATTATCTAGAAGTAGGAAATAATTGGTCAGCAAAGTTTTTAGGGTTTCAGCATTTATATGTTAGTCAGGTCCCTTGTGGTATGTCAATGCTCAACAGACCTGAAATGCCTCTTTTCAGGACCTAATTTTAGTGAAACACAGTATTCACAACTACCAATGCAGCCAGACCCTGCGGTGGCTGTGAACTGTTGATCACTGGGAGTTTGGATCTCATTTCAGTGGGCTGAGCATGCTGATTTGATGATTCACCCCCTTTCTCCATCTACTACTCTCCTATTTCCTCATTTTCCTGATCTTGGTCTGTTGGAAGCATTGTTTTATATTATAACAATTTGTGCTACCATTTTCATTCAATTTATTTCGTAATTGAAAAATATAATTTATTTATTGACTAACAAAAAATACAAAAGTATTGACTTTGATTTTGAGAATCATTTTGAATTTCTATAATGTTCCAAAACTCTATGTAATTCAAAATATTGTTTGCAAATTTTATAGAAGGTATATTCTTTTATAAGTTTTCAACAAGTCATTCTATTTGATGAAATTGAAAGCTTCTATGTTATAATTTCTCCATCTAAAATTTGCAGATACTTCCAAAACCATAGTTTATTTTTGGTAGCACATCTTGTTCCTATTCTCACGCTTTTTGGCTGTAGTTGTGATTTGATTAGTAGTTTTTGTTGTAGTTGCATGGTTTGCTGCTTGTACTTTGCCACTTTCAATTTTTCAATATTTGTACTGTTCTGATTGAATTTCATCATGTGTGTATTGAAAAGGTTAGGCTCGAGGCTCAATTTGAGCTGGGTAGATTTTTTCAGGGCGCGTTTTGAAATAAGTGTTACCGATTAACACTATCCAATATCGTCTTCACAAATTTAGATTTTGTACTTACTCTTTTAAGTTTGTACATTCTCATAATCGGTTTGTTAATAGTCTAGTTGTGCTTAAGCTAGACTATTGTCCAGTTTTAATTAAGGTTTATAATAAGTGTACCATTTTCATGAATGGAACAAAATAGTTATAAGGGAAACACACTTAATTTATAGTTTAAGGTATAAACTCGTATAAAGAATCGTTTCAAGATTCAAACTCTTGTTATAACAAATGATTTTTTTTCAGGTTGTGACTATAATTTTGTTTTCTTCCACAGTGGCGTTTATTTATATATTTATACATTTTGTGCACTGTTTTGTCAACTAATTCGACTTCTAGATATTTTTAGGAAAAGCTTTTCAATCACATAGCAGTCACATAGTTTCAACAGGTTTCAACAAATTTCAACATAGCATCAACATAAACAAAATTGCATCATCAATGTGGCAGTGAAAGCTCATGTGAAAGGTGAGAATGATATTCAGATAAATTAATTACAATTCAAATAAATTGAATCACAATTGTTGAATGAATCAAGATGGAGATTATCATTGGTCAATACAAGTATGATGGGGAGAAGTGGTGGAACTATCATTCAACCTTAAAAATTAATAGTGTATACTTTAGCTGTATGAACATAACATTTTTATTATTGTTGATGTCAATAATGACACTATGTTGTTGAAGATCCATTCTTCAACATACACTTCACTGTGATATGTCATCACAATATGAATGAATAAGTGGCTGTGATTAATGGAATTTTCATTAAATTTTTATGTGAGGTGAAAAAATATAATAAAAATGATAGATATACAGAACAAGAGCTCCTTTAAATATAGAAAGTTAGGAATAAAGTTAAGTGCAATTTCAGGTTCAAATGTGTGTAGCAGCCTATATTATTATAATCTGAAATCTCTCCAGCAATGCTGATTCTATTCATTTTGTGTCTAATCATTTATTCCCTTTTTTCAGGAGAGTTTCAAGAACTTCCAGTGTCTCATCTCGGTGGTTCGGATCCCACCTTAAACTGTAGGTCCACCATTTCTAGAGGGAACTCACTCCCTCTTCTAATGGTTTACTAAATTTTTGCTTTGGTGGATAGGGGTGGCTGTAAGGGGTGTTGGGAGGCCACTGGGGCATTTAATGTCCTTTTCATTCAAAAAATTATTTTCATCATAGTGTAAGACTGTCTAATATCAACTTCCTCTTATATAGGAACAAATAATTTCCTGGAATAAATTATTGGATTGATTCCTATTGAAATGGAGAAGAAACACGTAGTAGCATACAACTCACAAATTCACAAGGTATGAAAGTAGTATTATGGATAGGGTGTCTAATATCAACTTTCTCTTTCAGGAACAATATTAATCCTTCTTTCAAGTTTTACTTACAGACAATGTTCCAAGAAGAGTTCAATCGGGATTTTGGAATTTATCTCATGAGATTGAGCAGAGAACACTGAACTCAACTCCAAAGTTACAAGGTATGGAAATGGAAGTAGGATTATGCATAAGGTGTCTTATATCAACTTTCTCTTTAAGGAACAAATAATAATAGAAATAATCATCTAAATTCCAGACACATTTAATATTTTGTATCTTTTTTTAAATAGAGAAGTACTCATTTGGAAGTTACTGTCAACGCACAATTACTTGTTTTGTTATCAATGCTGTAATCTCTTTGGTAAATCTAATTATCGCTTGGATACTTGGATCTAAGGAAGTAGTACAATGCTACAATAGTACAAGAACAATATGAATGTGAACCTCGTCAATGTATGAGTCGTATCCATATTCCACATTAAATCCATTTATGTCTGATTCAAGTCTTATACATTAATATAATGTATATCAAAAATGTCTTACCACATACAAGTCACATTTCTATAATAAATTCAAATAATACAAATCAAAGCAGTTGTATTTAAATCGAGAGAGATTCCATTGTAATCTCCTTCTTCAATTTTTGTGCTTATCAAAAAAACTTATTACTACTTATTACTATTTCTTATCTTATAAAACTAACATCTTATTCTACTTAGAATACTGTTGTAATCGAGAGACAGCATTATTGATTCCAGCCAACAGCTATTAATACAGTATTTGTTGCAGTGAACATGAAATTGTTCTACCTGTTTATAAACTGAGTTTTAAAACAATAATTCAAGACTTCATATTGCAACTCTCATTTATGTTTTCCATTGTTCATTGCAGAATAATGGATGCGATGGTTGAAGGCGGTCCAATGAACCGGACTTGAAAAGGTAAGGCTGATATTTCGAGAATATCAAATTGTCTTATGATAAACTTTTGTGTAGTAGTGAACGTGATATTGTGGTTGTTATCCATACGGTACTGAATAGAAAGTCTTGAAGATTGATAATCAGGCCTACACAATCACATTAAATCTGTCACGAATTTCAATCTGATAATCAGATTAAAGGTCCAACGTTCAGGCCATAGGCCTGTATTAATGTACAGGCCACACAATTACGATTGTATGGGCCTGTACATTAATGTTAATTTGAAGTACATTGAGGTATATTGTGAGTAGGCCTAATATGTATATTAAGTGATAATGTGAGTAAGTAATATGTATATTGTGAGATGAACAATTTAAACTGCTGTAATATCAATAATCTAGATTTGTTGAAATGAACCGCCATAGTAATCCGAAAAACAACCCCACAAATTTTCCCTGCATGAAACCAGGTAGCTGCTGCACCCTGGTGAGAAAATCTGCAACCACCTCCAACAGTGGAAACTCCCCTCGAGTTGGAGGGAGCTTTGATTCTACCAATTCAGTCAGTGGTGAACCTTCCGAAGCGCATCTCGTTTAATAAGGGAGCTCATATTTTTTGATCGGTTTTCTGAAAAAAAAAACTTTTTCCCGAATCGGTAGGAGAGACAATAAGTGAGCTTTATTGTCTCATTGAAATGGGAACACAGTGGATGAATAATATAGGGCCGTAGGTAAGGGTTTCTATTGTTTTTTATTTGATTGTTTTTGGTGACATGTGAATTGGAAAGTTTAGAAGAGAACAAGATGTTCAATTTCAATGAGGAGTTTTAAGGATTCTGTTACTTCTAACAAGCTCTAATTCCTTTCAAGCACTTGAAGATTAATAGATTTGGAAGTAGGAGTAGTATTTTTAGTAGTATTTTAAAGCAACATACTTTGCTTTATGGTTGTTTCACAAAAAGAACTCTTGAAGGTAGAAAAGCGGCAACCATTATGAATTGAACATGTTAATTGATGGGATTTTCCTCGTATCTTGTACACCAAATATTAAAATATTCTATAACTTGTTGGAGTTTGAATGATAAAACTTTCAAGCTCAAAACTATTAATTTAATGACAAACGTATAGCTTAAAATTATTTACATGATTTTCATGTAGTTGAAGATTCTTCGAGCAACGAATAAAGTATTCTTCATAATATGATCTTTCTAAACATCTCTTCTTGAAAAATGATGTTTAATTTTCATGATCATTGAAAAATATAAGTGGAAAAGCTCAAAAGAGTAAACTTGTGTCCATGCCACTTCTTTACCCGCTCACCGCTATAATATCAAACATAACTGAATAATTATAAAAATAATAGCTCTAATATACGAGTACATTACAATACAAAGATATCTCGTACATACAAAGATATAGACAGAGGACTCTAGAATGGGGTGGATATATTTCACGTTGTTATTATTATAGAGTTATCAAGATTTCGGTTGTTCAAATTCAAGGAAGAAAATAGCGGGAGAATTATGGTGGGATTGATGGTGAGAAATATGATTAAAAAAAAATTATCCAACATCAAAAGTAGCGTCAAAGTTAAATGCAGGTGTTGAATTTTTCTACCTATGCGAATTGCTCAAGCGTTATGCGCCATTTTGTTTTACAAACGTTTGCATCATATCTCGTAAATTGATTAAAATTTTTCTCATGAACTCTTAAGAATGAAAAACTTCTATTATCTGAATTTTTCAATTTGGCGGCCGACTGAAATGTATAGTTTGAGTTTATTAGAGAAATTGAAGTTTTTACGACACTCAATCATTACAAACGTATAGAGCTTTTCATTCTGAACAGATCATACCTGATTTTGGAGAATCTGATCATGGAAAACTGACATCTAGCTATTTCTCGGATTCCAATGATTTTGCTGTCTAAATCGCCAGACATCCATGTAGTCTGCTGGATCATTTCGCGTGAAATCGCTAGAATTAACGATGGCATGGTTCATAAACCATTAAACCATCCGCACTGCTGGATGGTTACCTAGTGGGTAACATAGAATTTTCATAGTAATAGAACATTATGTTCAGAACATTTAAGTTCTATAGATATTCCATCTATCTACTGGGTAACCATCCAATGCGGCTTCAGCTTAAGAGTCATGCATAGTAGAAAGGTGGATGTACACAGGACTTTTAAGCTCATTAAATAATAATACCACAGAGCATGGGCGCGTAGCCAGGGTTCGAGCTTTGGGGGGCCCCCAAAGCTCGAGCCCCCCCAAACATTTAATAAATTTCTTTCAGGGAATGGGAAATGATTAAAACTCATGACTTTGACTCAAAACTGCTGATAATACGTTTCTTGTAATTGTATATAATTTTGTGGGGAAATCTTAAACCCCATAATCACATCCTTTAAAGTTCTCAAATATTTTTGTATACCAAATTCAGTCTTTTTGAACGAGTCGTTCTCGGAGAATCTGTAGTAGAATTTCCCATGATTAAATGAATAATCTACGTGTGTCATAAATATTGATGGTTGTCAAACTAATTGCTTTTATCAAAATTGAATTGAAAATTAGAGTATACTATTGAAATAAATATTTCACAATATAATACAATATTTTATATATTATGAATATCGAATGTTCATGTTCAATAGAAATAATCTGTTTCTAGAACAGGTGTAGAACACCTCTGACATCTAGACGGCGGAATAATGAAGTTGTAACTTGAATGACCCAGTAAATGCTGCCATCTTACGACAGAATTCAGAACTAGCTGCGTTGTGCATTGCCAACCAATCAGGGGTGAGAGGCGGAGCTTGGAGGCGTGTCTGTAAAGATTGAAGCTGTACATCACCCAGTAACAGCAGCCATCTACCGGTCGAATTCAGAACTAGCTGAGTCATTCATTGCTGGCCTATCAAGATAGTAGGCGGAGTTTGGAGGCTACATGATTAACAAATTAGGCTACGATTCATGGAAGAATTTTAGACACAGTTCAAGCGTTGTCAAGTATTTTCATTGCTGAATAAAATATTCGTCTTGGAAAACACAATAAATGATTGAATCACAGTTTCTGAAGTATGCTTGAATTGTTTTCATAATGAAATAGTTACACCCCATAAACTTATCTTCTATCAATTTTTCTATAATTATTCTATCTAATTAAAAGGCGAACAAGTTTTTTGTAGCTTCAACTAATCCTCCGTGGTTTTCCAACCGAATTTGTTTGTTCACGTCTCATTTGAAAGATCTCATTGAGTAGATGTTCGATAAGGTCTCATATTTTGAAAAAAAGTTATCATAGAGATGGGACATGAGCGATCAAAGTTTCAATTTTTGCCATTGCTTTAAGAAGCCTGTGCATGGGTAATTCACTTGACAATGCACAAAATTGCTAGAAAGACGCGAATATTGAGCGTATCTTCGGGATGTTTTAAAATCCGTCCTTAGTTGCATTGACTTAACCGGCTACCCTTTGTAATCTAGTTCTTCAAGCCCCCCCCCCCCCCAAACCCTATCCCTGGCTGCGCCCTTGCCACAGAGAACACGTAAGAGTATTGCTAGTCTGAGTATTGCTAGAGAGTATTGCTTCTCTATGATAATACGCAGTCCTATTCATGTCCAGTATTATCTCATGTGTATTCAATTTCTCCTGTTTTACAGTACTTCTAAAATTATATGAAATAGGCCTCTGATTCCCGTTTGGATCTGTATGAAGCACTGTACCACGTAGCATTACTTACATTATAAATTAATCTCTTCTAATCAACTCTAGTTCAATTATTAATTTTACTTTCTCGCTTCGCCATCTCACTTCTCTCTCTATTTCTCTCTCTCTCACTCTCAAGCGATTCGCTCATTAATGTTGGTGTAGTACAAAATGACTATCACAGCCATGGTAAACTAACAGGAAAGCGGTTGCAGATTCCTCACACAAAGAGGGGATGAGGGCTGTTATTCGTGTCTTATCTCACTCACTAACATCCAGGCAACCTCACTGATACCCTCAGAGTCATCAGAAACCTCACAACAACCCCCTGAATCCCCACGGTTTTCTCCCAACCCTCAACACCAACCCCCAATGGTTTTCTCTGAAACTCTCACAGTTCCCTCATCCCAACCAGTCTTGCAAACAGACGTTCCTAGAGGAAGTTTTATCCAGCCTTCAAATTAACTGTTGCATCTTAACGTTCGTTCCTTGGAGAAACTTTGCAATTCCAAGCCGCTGGCACTGTGAGAGACAAAGATAGTATGCTTTGTATATTGAAAGAATACTAACCGAAAGAGTGAGAAACATGAATTAAGTGAGGTTTGTCTATTAAAAGAGCACCAACCGAAAGAGTGAGAAAGATGCGAATTGAGAGTGAGGTTTGTGTATTAAAAGTGCATGAAACGGAAAAGAGAGACAGAAGAATTGAGAGTGAGGTTTGTGTATTAGAAGAGCACCAAATGAAAGAGTGAGAAAAATGAATAAAGTGAGGTTTGTCTATTAAAAGAGCACTAACCAAGAGGATGAGAAACATAAGCTTCGCGTATTAAGAGAGCACTAACCAAAAGAGTGAGAAAGATGAATTGAGTAAGGTTTGTGTTCTAAAAGAGCACGAAACGGAGGAGAGAAAGAGAGAGATAAATTGAATAATGTTTGTGTATTAAAAGAGCATCAAATGAGAAAGAGAGAGTTGTGATGGGATGAAGCAATGTGGTTAATAGAGTTTCAGATTACAGAACTGATCTCTTTCTTCATTATCTCTTAGTACAGTTTGTGGAATTGTTGAAATAATGAGAAAATGGGAGTTGGAATGTGCTCTGGTAATGAGAAATAGTTGGATGGGATGTTCCAGAGTTGACATAGTGTTAGGACTTCGAGAAAACTTGTTGATCCAATTTTTTAATTAAATACAAAGATAATACTTTCTAGTGGTGAATTGTTTCTTCATTGTTTCTTAGTGCAGTTTGTGAATTGTTGAAATAATGAGAAAATTGTAGCTGAAATGTGCTCTTTAGATGGGGAATAATTGGATAATTATAATATTCTGTTAGGATATTCAAGTAGTGATGGGACTTGTAATTTGGAATGTTGGAGTTAACTTGTTGATTCAATTTTTTAAAGGAATTCGAAGATCATACTTTGAAGAAGAGTGTGGATTGTTTCTTCATCATCTCTCAGTGCAGTTTCTGAGATTTTTGGAATAATTAGTATAATGATAGAAATGTTTTCCGATAATGGGAATTAATAGATGGATGGAATGCTCTGTTTGAACAGTGAATTAGTGATGATATTTGTAATTTGGAATGTTAGTAGAAACTTGTTGAACTAATTTTCAAAGTAATTTGAAGAACGGTCTGGATTGTTTTTCAATTATCTCTTAGTAAAGTTTGTGAATTGTTGCAATGTTCTATTATGATAGCAAGAACTATTCTTGAATTAATTTGAATTTGGATACATTTTTCTTCCTTGGAGTGGTCCGTAGCCGAAGAGCGCCGGTCTCAAATGCAAAGGTACCGGGATCAATCCCAGTTGACAGAACAGATTTTGACCACAGAATGGCCACTCCCGACTGCCTGAAAAGAAGGCAAGAAATTTTTAATAAAGTTTTTATAGAAATTTTTTATTATCAGTTGGATTTATAGATTTTTTAGTTCATCCTTTTCAAAACTCCTCTCATTACCAACGCACAAATCTAGAGTTTACAACCTCAGAAAATAAATCCATGTTAGTTTAAAAAGCAGCAATATGATAGAACTCGTTAGCTAACGGCGCCAATAATCATATAGCAGAAGTAATTTAATTTGGCAAAAAACAGTTGTTTCGGCAATCAGTAAACAGTTATTTTACGCAGCTTTGACACAATAATCCAAAGGCTTAAAAGTCTTAAAGACCTTTAAAGTCTTTAAAAGACCTTTTTAAAGAAGACCTTTCAAAGAATACCTTTTCAAAAGACCTTTTAAATAATCTGCGAGACTCAGCATTTGTAGGTTAAGTATTGTGATACTGATCGCCGAAACAGCTGTTTTTCGCCAAATTAAATTATTCCTGCTATACTAATAATGAATATTATGATACTGTAAATTTGAAAATATATGTTTCAAGAGTTTGAAAACATTTGTTTTGAAGAGTTGAATACACGTGTTCAGAGTTAAGACTGAGTCGAATATTGAACTTGAAATCGATAGGTTCCTATCCTACCCGACCTGACAATGTATCGCATCGCATGTGATAGGAGGTGGGTGTTATCTAGTTCAAGAAGTCACTCGACTTTTGTCAGGCCCTGTACATTAGTTACACTGGCTGTCAAACCGCTGAAGAGATTTCAGTCAGGCATGGCACGATGATATGAAGAGCCGCGCTGTGCTGTGCACATGCAACACAATAGCTCACTTGGAAAGAGGGGTTGTGGGAGGGAGCTGATAGTGGTTGAAATGGTAGGAGGAGGGTGAGGGAAAGGCAAGAGGAAATGAAGAGTGAGAAGGAGGAAGAGGAGGAGGTGGAATTGGAGGACAGAGAATAGGGAGGAAAAGGGACAAAATAAAAATATATACAGATAGATAGATAGATAGATAGATAGATAGATAGATAGATAGATAGATAGATAGATAGATAGATAGATAGATAAATGACTTTATTTTTCACTTTTACAATACAAATAGATTCCATTACAAAATAATATAAAGAGAGGAGTAGGAGGGGAGGAGGAGGAGGAGGAGAAGGAGGAGGAGGAGGTTGTGGATTAGGAAGGCGAGATGAAAGAGGAAGAGGAGGAGAAGGAGGAAGGGAGGTGAAAGAGGAAGAAGAGGAGAAGGAGGAAGGGGAGGTGAAAGAGGAAGAAGAGGAGAAGGAGGAAAGGATGGGGGAGAAAGGAAGAAGAGAATGTTGAGAGAAAGAAGAGGGAAAGAAGGAGTGAGATAAAAGGAGGGGAGAAAACAGAGTGACTGGAGGAGGAGAAGGAGGAGGAGGAGGAGGAGGAAGGTGAAAGGAGATTGGAAATGGAGTAATAAATGGTGAGATGAGGAAGAGGAAGAAGAGTCAGAGAGAAGAAGGAAGCAAATGAGTGTTAGAAGAGGAGAGGGACACCTGTGATGGCGAGGATAGTAGGAAGAAGATACAGAGGAGGAGGGAGAGAAAGATGAAGAGGAGGAGGATGAGAAAGTAAAATGGGAATGGAGAGGTAGTAAAGGAAGAGAAAGGAGAAGGATGGGAAAGTGAAAGAGAAATAGAGAGGAGGTGCAGGAAGAGAAGGAGAAGGATGGAAAGGTAAAAAGGAAATTCAGAGGAGGAGTAGGTGATAAAGGGGGAGGAGGGTTAGAAGAAGATGAAAAAGAAGTGGGAGAAGGACAAAGTGAGGAGGAGAAAGAAATAGAAGAAGGATGAGTGAAAAGTGAAATGGGGAGGAGGAGAGGAAGGAAGAGTCGGGGGAAGATAGGAAAAGGAAGATGAGGAAAAGAAAGGAATGAGAAAAGAAGAGTGAGATTAGGTGGACTAAAAGAAGATGAAGGAGGAGAAAGA
Source organism: Laodelphax striatellus (assembly GCA_017141395.1). Classification (NCBI taxonomy): domain Eukaryota; kingdom Metazoa; phylum Arthropoda; class Insecta; order Hemiptera; family Delphacidae; genus Laodelphax; species Laodelphax striatellus. Next base: position 13,907,212 of record CM029542.1, read on the forward strand.
CGAAGAGGACGAGAAGAAGGGGAAGAGAAAGAGGAGGAGGAGAGGAGGAGGAGAGGAGGAGGAGAGGAGTAGTAGGAGGAGATTGGAGGAGTAACACGTAGAGTGGCAGTAGTGCCCTGAACGTTTCATCTTCAGAATAATGACTTCTCTACAAGGTTTATGGATTGAAAATACTGGTTCAACAATCAAAAATCAATTTGCCCTTCATTGAACATGGAAAATCACTTCTCTCATTTTACCTATCATGTCAGAAAAGGAAGAAGAAGAGGCTAAAAAACAAGGACAATGGAAGAGGTGATGATTGATAAAGTTATGAGTATGGTTAGCTGAAATCGTGCTAAATAGGAGTGAAAAAAAGATAATATGTGGATAAAGGAAGGAAATTGAAATGAAAAGGTGAAAAAGCGATAAAAAGGAGAAAGATACAGAAAGAAAACATTGACAAAGTAGAGGAAGAAACAGAGACCGATGAACCGGTGGAAAAGTGGAAGCAATTAATGAGAAAGGAAAGTATAAGAAGAGAAAATGATGTAAACATTGAAAAAGACAACAAGAAAGCGATGGAAAAGGAGAAAAAGCTAATGAGACAGCACTGAAATTAGGTCGAAGAATCGGTAGAAAAAGAGGGAATGAGTTTGAGAAAACTGTGAAGAAGGAAGGAAAAGAAAGAATCACGTAATAGAGGATGACGAAGCTATGAAGAATGAGAGAAAGGAGTCGATATAAAAATGGATGAGAAAACGGTGAGAAAGTGTATGAGAAAGCTGCGGAAAAGAGGAGAAATAGGGCGAGAAACAAGCAAAAGAGAATGACGAAGCGATAAAAAAATTGGAGAAAGTTGAAGATAAAAGAAGAGAACGGTGAAAAATGTGTGAAAGTGGATGAGGAAGCTGTGATAAACGAGAGAATTAGGGCGAGAAAAATAAGGGAAATGGAAAAAATTAAGGTAGGCAAGGAAGGCATGAGAAAGCTACGGAAAAGGGAAGAAATAGGGCGAGAAAAAGAACAGGAATAGGAAAAGTAAGGTAAGAGAGAAAGTGCGTTAGGAAGCTACGGAAAAGGAGAGAGATAGGACGAGAAAAAGAAGGGAAATAGGAAAAGTAAAAGTGGATAAGGAAAGCATGAGGCATGATGTCACGTTAAAGGCTGTCATCTTAGTATGTCACCGGGGAACCAATGTAGGCCTATTTCAGTCAGCGCGCTCTCGTCATGTAAATCAATAATCAGTTCCCCCCCCCCCCCAGTGTCCTGAGGGGGAAAAGAGGAGTTTCCAAACACCCTGTTTGGACCCCCCCTCCCTGTGTCATTGGCTAGAATCTCGTCCAATAAGCTAAAGCTTGTTGTATTTCACACCTTCGATTTTGAAACGACACGTCTCAGAGGAGACTCTGCAACTATTTTAATCTCTCTCTCTATGGTTGAGTGTTGATGGGAAGGATGTCCTTGCACATCCTTCTCCAAGAATGGACATCTATATGTCCAAACTCCGCCATTTCATGTAGATACAAAATCAATTACTTCTATTCTCAATGACGTTAATTTAATAAAATAAATCTTACCATTATTAAGTTGTATTAAAAAATCTTGAATTAAAATTTATACCTATATATTTTCATTTAAAGTCTTTCTTACTTCATGTTTTGTTTAGTTAATCTTATGCTGTAATTACTATTTTTAAATGACGATCATTGTAATGACTTTCATAGAATTTAAGCGACATATTTTGTACTCTGCGTGAATAAAGTGATTATTCTATTCTATTCTCTTTCTCTCTTCATCTCTCTCTCTATCTCTATCAATCAATCAATCTCTCTCCCCCTATCTCATTACATATCTTTTTGGTGCTTTCTATTCTGTTTAGGCTAGGGCCACACGAGAGCACAAAGTGCGTCCGTTGCAACGTACTTTTTGACGTCTGTGTAGAACATAGAGTGAATTGGTGACAACACACGAACATCTGTGTTGTCACCAATTCACTTCTATGTATTTCTACAACGGACAAACCTAACAAACGTTTCTACGTACTTCTATTGGAGTTTCCCGTAAGAATATTGTCTCTGAGATCATTCTCCCTCAGAATACATACTTTGCGGCTCCAAAACCAAGTTTTTCAAGAAGTGGAACAACATGATCGTTGCCCAATATTCATACAATCTTAGAATGAAGGAGTTCTTCTTGTTCTTCCTAGTGTAGGCCTAAATAATAAATCATTTTCACACAAATTCCCTCTGTTCAACCATTGACGCAACACATGTAATTCAATTTTAGAATGACATGTTGTAAAAATACAGCGGAAAATTGTCAGTGCTCGGTCTTGCTTGGAGAGAAATTTTATGGCAAGCTATATTTTCCAGACAAAGGAGAGTTTCCTTGTAGGTCTTGAGCTTGTAGAGGGATGGTAGCTTATGCAGGGTCGTAAATCGAACGCACCACGCATCTGAAAAGCTATAAAACCTTCCGGAAAATTTTGTGTACTACACAGTTTTATAGATCAGAAGAAAATGTGTGTGGATTATGTAGAAGGAATATTTTGTTGATCAGTTTTGTTTCCAATTGAATAATGTTTATTCCATGTCGTCTACTGGAACCGTTTTCATCCGAAATAATGAATCATATGGCCAGCTGCTCAGGCGTCGGACGTTAAAGCCTGGTTTTCATTAGTAGAGTTATTGGTAGAGTTCCCTGGGCGAGTACTAACTATCTTGTGAACTCTCCCAATGAAAACGTTCATAGTATTAATAGTGGAGTGATGGTAGAGTACTTGTTTTTAAGTACCAAGTAAGTAGAGTAGAGTTAGTACGGTAGAGTTAGTATGCTTGTTACTCTACCACTAACTCTACTAATGAAAACCAGGCTTTACGGACGAAAGCGGTTCTAGAGGACGACGGGGCTTATGCAATATTATGTTCTCAATTGAGTAATGTGTTCTCAAATAAATATTGTATTGATTCTCCATGGAACATTCTTAGATCATTATATGGTCTTATTATATCATTGTAGAAGGTGTGTCACCAATAGCTAATTTACAGATTATTTTCAAGATATTTTTTGCAACCATTTTGATCAATGAGTTTGATTCCACTACTAGTTGTTTAATGTTGATGTTCTTTGAGAAAATCATGTTTTTTCCGGAATTTTGTTGAAAATGTGATAGAGTTGATGTGAATGAGTTGATTTGATTCTAAGTTCATTATTTAATTGAGAAAGAGAGAAAAATGATGTAGTATAGTTCAATAGTGGTATGAAAATATTGATAGAGAAGTACAGTAGAAGCAGAAATAAAAGAAGCCAGGAAGGAGCTGAAGAAATGAAAAAAGGATTTAGAGAATGGATAGAAGAAGAGAGGAGGAATTTGAACAAAGAAGAGAAAAGGGTTTAGAGAATGGGATAGAAGAAGTGAGGAGGAATTTAAACAAAGAAGAAGAAAAAAGGATTATGAGGATGGATAGAAGAAATGAGGAGGAATTTGAACAAAGAAGAAGAAAAAAGGATTATGAAAATGGATAGAAGAAATGAGGAGGAATTCGAACAAAGAAAAAAATAGGATTTAGAGAATGGATGCAGATGTGGGAGATACACCAATGCATTCTCATGTGAATAGCTACTTGATAGTTGGCAATACTCTAGTGTTCTCTCATTATGCTAAAATAATTACAACATCTCACCAGAGAATGAGTCAGAAGTTATGGCTTGGTTTCACGATTCTAGTAGACGATCAGGTTACTGGAGGCAGGTTGCCAGAAGCCTATCTACTTACCTACAAACCAGCAGTAACCTGCCTCCAGTAACCTGGACGTCTACTGGAATCGTGAAACAAAGTATTCAATATAATGATTAGGAAAAATGAGGCACGAATATTACAAGGAAATACTTTACTGCGAAAGTATTGTTCTCTTTTCAAACGATTAAAAAGTGAGGGGAAGAAATGAAAAGAAATGAAAAGGAGAAGAAATGAGAAATATAGGAATGGACGAAGAAGAAGAGGGTACATAAAGAAAAAAGTTTATTAAGACAAGAGGAAGTGGCGAAGGAGGAAATAGATGCTGGATGAGATGAAGACGAGGAAGAATGAGCAATAAAGAAAAATAAGAAGAGAAAGAAAAATAAGGAAAGGGAGAAACGGTACTTTCGGAAATCGGAGGGTGCGAGAAAGGAGCTGGCAACATTCCAGAGGGCACTGGGTCGCCTACTCTGTCCCTGAACTCAATGGTCGCCAGATTTCAACCGAAATGAAAAACCTGGAAAAAGCAGAAGCATTCCAGGAATATCGACAGACCTTATCGCTTTTCCTGCTACTGACTTCCGGAACTAGAGAATTCATAAATTTTTGACAA